>CM034150.1:24126753-24651753 GCA_019776745.2 Taxus chinensis | reverse complement strand
ACTTAAGTGAAATCATGGGATTTTATTGCCTGCCTTGCAGGGTAAATAATCCCATTGTCAAAGTCAAATCACTTAAGTGGATCATGGGATTTCCGGGGCTGCCTTGCAGGGTAAAGAATCCCATTGTCAGAAATTCTTAAAAATAGAATTCTATTATGCAAAAAAGTGCGACCCACCTTGGGTGAATAATAATGCATTAAATAAATATTTGTTAATATTTATTCACCCAATTTTGACACCCAGGCTTGTGGAAAAGTCAACAAAAGCAAAGGGGAATAAATCAATTGGAAATAGAATTCTAAAATTAAATAAATTTAATTTATTTAATGCAGCCCCTTTTGAGAAGGAATTAATACTTTTTAAAGTATTAAATGATTATATTAATTCCTATTTTCAGTGGCTATGGTCAAAGCACACTGTGAAGCTTAAGTGAAGTGATGTGTGAAGGATTAAATTGGATTAATTTAATTTATTGGATGGCTGTCCTTAAACATGCTATTTTTAAAAGAGAAGAGCATGATTTTTAATTAATTAATTGCCTTTAATTGTTAGGGCAATTATTAATTATAGAATTGTGAAGGTTATATAAGCATGGGCAGCCATATGGGTGAATAATTTAATTCACAGGTAAAGAATTGCAGCCAAGAGGAAAAGTGCGCCCCCATTAAAGGAAGGATTTTGTTCAGACAAAGTGCTAACAAGGCTAAAAGCTTCCAAATTTGGCACATGCTTTGAAGGAAGTTGATCTTTGTCTGCATAATTGTTTGCACAGGTGTTACAGGAGCTCAGGTGTTGTTGAAAGGATTCATGCTCTCTTTATGTGCAAATTAAACACCATTTTTTGGGCAGCAGGCTTGAAAAGTGCAGATTTTTACAATTAAAATTCACTATTCATGCTTCGGTGGCCATTTTTTGTCTGAATAAATTGCAGGAATTCATTACAGGTGCTTTACAAAGAAAAAGGAGCTTTTATCAATGTCCAATACATTGTATATATCCTCCAAATCTGAAGAATTGTCTAGATCTGCACCAGTATTGAAGAATTCCAGTCAAATAAGAAGAAAAAGACATTCAGACAAAGATAGACAAAGCTATGGCGAAGAAAGATGAAAAAGAAAGCACAACGGAGTCATGCATCACTTCTAAATTTGCAGATATTGGAAACACGGATCTAGGCTCGGAACCTCTTGCTAAATTGATAGACAGATCCAGAGCAAGAAATACTTCACTCATGCGTGCAGGAGAAACTTCACTCATGCGTGCAGATTAAAAGCAATGGAATTATTTGAGCTGCAGCTTTTCCATCCATAGCCCTGTTGCCAGAATTTGTTATGCAGGTTCAGATCCATATCCAGATGCAGATGTAGATGCAAATCCATATGCAGATCTAGATCCAGATCTTATAGTTGCAAAAGCTTCTGGCACAAAGGCTTCATCCTCTTGTTTCGAATGCAGCCCATGAAGAAGACAGTGCGTGGGAAATTCCTACCAAGACCTTGTGCATGTGCTCTCATCTTCCAGTTGAAGCCTTCATTGAATTTTCATTCACCCTGAGTGCTTTCCAGAATTTTTAATTGCTCATATGCAATTAAAAATAAGGATGATGAGTTATCTACGGCCAACCTTGCACTGATGCATGTACAACAGAAGAACTGCAAAATCTTCAAGGATAAAAGAGAAGACAATGCGAAGGCAAAATTCCAGCTTGCTTCCAATTCCAACTGCTTGCAATTCCAGCTTGTTTCCAGATCCAGCCGCTTCAAGATCCAACTAATTCCAGCTTGCTTCCAATTCCAACTGCTTGCAATTCCAGCTTGTTTCCAGATCCAGCCGCTTCAAGATCCAACTAATTCCAGCTTGTTTCCAGATCCAGTTTGAATCAGCTGCATGCAGACATGAAAAAGGACAAAGTCAGCTTTCCTTTTCCTTCTTCTTTCCTCCGACAAAGTTAGCTTTCCTCTTCCTTCTTCTTTCCTTTTACAAAGTAATTGAGTGATCAATTAAATTATACAACTTAAGTGATTGGTTTAAAAGCCATTACTTGAAGAAGTCAACTACTTGGAGATAGGTGGCAAGCATGCAAAATAGAAGGTTCTATTTTCAGTTGTAAATCATACATGTCATGCAAAGAGGAATTTCAGGAGGGAGATTGCCAGTTGTTTCTTTTCTGACTTCCACATGTGTCAGTTCAACTCAAAGCTTCCTACTTGTAATTGCCCCTCTACATTCTATAAGTAGAGGAAGAACCTTCGGGTTAATAATGAATCAGAATTTGTGAGAAGCAATATTTTGTTCTAGACTTTGTGCTAAACCCTTGAGAGCAACTTGTAGCAGAGGAATACAAAGGAGCAGGTTTCCGGAGAACTTTGTGTCACGGTGTACTGTGTTTCTTGCTTTTAAATCTTAGATCTCTTAATAGACTTTGTGTTATTTTAGATCTGGATCTAGAGCTGCCTTTGCTTTATAATTCTGTGTGTTCATATCTATTAAGTTTCTTCTAGGTGCATGCAATTAGCTCTGCTATCTACTAATTGGGATGCACATCTTCCCCATTTCTCCTCTATATTTCCTCTACTTCCTTCTTCTATAATTTTCCTTTCTTAAACAGCTGCTTACTTGCTGCAGAACTTCTTAGTTATGGTTCATGAACTAAGTAGTTAAAATAAAACCCCTGATAGATAAAAACACATTTTATTGACAAATCTGACACGGGAGCCTCACCGGTTAAATGAGGGAGATTACAACAAATAAGACTGGTTTTTTTGTTCCTACTAGTGGTAATATTGCCACATCTATAAATGAATACATGAAATCAAATAAGGACACAATTACAACAAATAAGACTTCTACAATTGAGTTGAAAACTGACACGGTAAACCCAAAAAGCCTATCACTGATCAGTTCCAACAAAGTTTGAATAAGTTCTTGGTCTCATCATCACAACCAATAATGCAAAAAAAATCTACATGTACAAGCATTTCATATGCAGGTGTGTTGCATAACTTGCAATTATTATTGGACTATCACTTTCTCTAATGTAATATTATTTAATAGTATTTTTAATTATATGTTTTTTTCTTATTGCAGCTCATGTATCTCACTTATTACTTCTATCTTCAGAGTTTTGGGAACTACATAATTATAGAAATGGCAAGATATTAGACACTAGGGTCACATATTACTTCTATCTTGGGGTTTTGGGAACCACATATTTACAGAAATGGAAGATATTAGACACTAAGGTCTTAATGGATGATCAAATGGGCGGAAATTTTTTGCCATAAAGAAGTATATCAAGATAACAGTATGTTATAATGGCATTGGATGTAGTATCAATAGAACTTATAGGCATATTCATTGCAAAAGGGTCTCTGAGTCAAGATTCCCTTTTGATTTATTGACGTGCATTTTGTAAGTTGGTTCCCAATTGTAATGACTTTATGATGCATTTATATCGTGAAATGAAAAGCTCCACTAAAAGACACGAGAGAGATACAGGAAGAGGGAGAAGATTAGACCATTTGACTTAAGGCGAACTCAAGAGAATTTCACGAGATGTTAATACAAGCTTAGGAATAAAAATGCATGCTCTTTGGGGCAGAGGACAATTGTCACTTCATTATCAATTAGAATTAGATCCCTAAAGAAAAAGGTATTTAAATCTATAGAAAGGAAAGATGTATATTGAATTTGCAAAGATGTGTGCGAGACACATAAACAAGAAAAATTACAGGGTAAGGTTGGAGTTTGAGAATTTGTATGAGATATCCTTCACAATATTGTGCATTCAAAGGAAGAAGGTATAGTACATCCACCAAATCAATTTTTGAAATGATTAAGCTATGGGGAGGTCCTAAATTACATAACTTTCTTAGCTTAAATCTAGATGGTCTTTTAATATCTACAACTTTAACGCGAATTCAAAAATCATTGGCATACATTCTAGGGGAGTATGAATACGTTTTTAGGGCAATAAGAAATGTTTATGCTAGTTATAAATCCAAGCATGAAATAGAAAGCCCAATTCATGTATGTCTTGCTAAAAATAAAACCATTGTGAAAAAACATATCATGTGGGTTGCAAGAACTGATACATTGGTGGGTTTTGTGGAAATAAATAAGAATGCCAATGTTAATCACATTTCTTAATAACGTTCGATAAAAGAGCTATAGGATATGAAAATATTACAAATGTTTTTAAGAACAATGTGATTAGACACTATGCACATATTATTGTGAACCCTTTATATGATATTCTTCCTCGTTTGGTTGTGGTTTTTCATCCAACATGCAATAGGTTCAATGCAAATTTTGTTCATCAACAATGAAAAACAATAAAAGACATGTGGAAGAAACATGTAAAAAATTCTTTATGACCTATTATTGTCCATTTCTCATATGGGAATAATAGAAGAAGCCATCTTTTGTTAAGAAATTATTTTTCAACAATGAGATTTAGATATCAAATTTCATGGGAATGATGGAGGCTAACAAGTTTTTATATAGATAAAAAAGTAACAGGAATTCATAATCAAGATTACATCTATAATAGAAATAAGTTAGTGAATCATTTATTTCACGGTTGAAAGGATTTGATTGTTGGAAAAAAAATGTAATTTTAATCATATTCAAACGGTCTATAATAATTTTAAATTGGATGATCGCAAGTTGAATGTTGAAGATATAAAGAGGATAGATCAACAAAATTTGGCTTCAGTACAACGCATGTTCAAAAGTGTTTGAAAGAAATAAATACAATAAGTGGTAGGACAAAGAAAACATTAGGCACAAATATTTATTGAGCGATTGTTGCTGACTACATTGACATTTTTTGTGTAATAATTTGACTCTTTGGAAAAGAGTGTGGAATGCATCAAGAGTTCATCATGTTGGATACGAAACCAATCCCACACAAATGTTAACATTAATTTTATCAATAAAAAGACATATCTTGATGTGCAATTTTTTTGTCATTTTGTAGTTTTGTTGATGAAATTGTTTTGGGATCGCTACCCACACTTGTCATGTGTATTGCACCTAATTGATTCAAATGTACGTGAAAACTTCTTCAGCAAAGTTGGTTGGAGTAGAAAGTTCCTACGATTTCATTAATTTACTTCACACTATTGAAACTCTTAATAGGGTTGTTGAAGAAGAAACAAGTCCCTAAGGGCTTCATTTTAATAAATCTCATAAAAAAACAAGAAAGCATGTAAAGTAAATTACACTGAAACATGAGGTACAACTCTAATGTGTTATCACAATATGATTTAATATTTACTGATGATAAAATTATAGGAGCTCTAAAAAGGGATTGGGTGATGCACAAGACATTTTATCAAGTCTTGACATAAAACCCATAAATAACACTATATAGAAATTAAAAGAAGGAAAACAAAATGATTTGAAAACTACAATCTGTTTAAGTTTTTGATAAAATCTTCAAGAGTAGTGTAATCATTGCCTTCTAATTTGTATGCATTATTCTTAGAATTGTATGACTTGGTTGCTGCGATGATAGATTCTAAGTTGTACAAAAATATGGTCTGTAGAATCATATTCGTATGTGTTTCCCCTTTATTTTATTGTACCAACAAAGTTGAAGTTCAATTCCTTCTTGTCTATCCAAAAGAGAAATGTCATTATGGTAATCAAACACTCTATTACCATCTTCTTTTCATTCTTTAAACCCTTCCAATGTACCAAGTTTTGCATGAAACACCATGATTTGTACTTTGAAAAACCCCTTCTCTTGTAGTACGTTCAACTATGGGTACAAAATCGATGTTAAACAAAACCCCATAATCTAACCCAATGCCAAAGCTAACTGAAACACCCTTTCTTGATGCTCTCTCATCTTGTCTAAAGTACACCCTATTTCTCACTTTGGTTGACCTATCTTTGGATAATGTCGTATTTTCATTCAATTGACTAACCAAACATGATTTATACATATCCTTACAATCAAGATCAACAACTGGTTTAAAGGCTGCACTTTCATTATCGTCAATGGAATCTAATATTTCATCCAACTTGTGCCTCCACTCACTTTCCATTGTTTGAAATTCACTTCTATTAAGTACCATTAATAATGAAGGTTGAAATATAGAGATAGAATGCTCTGAAAGAGAGTCGTGAAGTACTTCATCCACAACCTAAACTTTTAGATAATTTTGATCCTATGTCCATGGCTTAAGCCATTAAAAAGATTGAGTGGTATTTATGGGTTTCATGCCAAGACTTGATAAAATGCTTTGTGCATTACCCAATCCCTTTTTAGGGCTCCTATAATTTTATCATTAGTAGATATTGTATCATATCATAACAACACATTAGGGTTATAGTTCATGTTTTGATGCAATTTACTCTAAATGTTTTCTTGTTTCTTATGATATTTATTAAAATGAAGCCCTTAGGAGACTTGCTTCTTTTTCAACAACCCTATTAAGAGTTCCAATAATGTGAAGTAAATAAATGAGATCCTAAAACCTTTCTATTCCAACCATACTACTAACTTTACTAAAGAAGTTTTCACATATATCTGAACCAGTTAGGTGCAATACACATGGAAAGTGTGGGTAGTGATCTCGAAACAATTTTATCAACAAAACTACAAAATGACAAAAAAATTGCACATCAAGATATGTCTCTTTGTTGATTAAATTAATGCTAACATTTGTGCGAGATTGATTTCGTATCCAATATAGCCATAATATAAAAAAATGAACTCTTGATGCATTTCGCACTCTTCCCAAAGAGTCGAATTATTAGACATAAATGTCAATGTAGTCCACGACAATCACTAAATGATTGTTTGTGCCTAATGTTCTCTTTGTCCTACCACTTATTGTACTTCTCATCTCTTTCAAACACTTTTGAACATGCCTTAAAAAAATGCATTGTGCTGAAACTCAAGTTTGTCGATCTATCCTCTTTATATCTTCAACTTTCAACTTGTAATCATCCACTTTAAAATTAGTATAAACCATTCAAACATTATTAAAACTAATCAATTCTTTTCCAACAATCAAATCCTGTTGACCGCTAAATAAAGGATTCACTAACTTTATGTCATTATAGATGTAATCTTGACTATGAAGTCTTATTACTTTTTAATCAATATAGGAACCTGTTAGCCTCCATCTTTTCCATAGAATTTGATATCTAGATCCCATTGTTATCTAGATCCCATTGTTAAAGAATAATCCTTTAACATGAGATGTATTTTTCTATTGTTCCCATATGAGCAATGGACAATAATAGGTCCTAAAGAATTTTACATGTTTCTTCCACATGTTTTCTATTGTTTTCCATTGTTGATGAACAAAATTTGCATTGAACCTATTACATGTTGAATGAAGAACCACAACCAAACAAAAAACAATAATAACATGTGCATAGTGTCCAATCACATTGTTCTTAAAAACATTTCTGATATTTTCATATCCTAGAGCTCCTTCGTCGATCGTCACTAAGAAATGTGATTGACATTAGTGTTTTTTATTTCCACAAAAACCCATCAGTGTATCACTTCTTGCAACCCACTTGATATATTTTTTCACAATGATGTTATTTTCAACAAAGCATACAAGAATTGGGCCTTTTTATCCATGTTTGGACTTATAATTAGCATAAATATTTCTTATTACTTTAAAAATGTATTCATGCTCCCCTAGAATGTATGTCAACGATTTTCAAACTTGCCTTAAAGTTGTAGACATTGAAGGACCATATAAATTCAAGCTAAAAAAGTTATGCAATCTAAGACCTCCAAATAGCTTAATCATCTCATAAATTGATTTGGTGGATGTATTATACCTTTTTCCTTCCTTTGAATGCACAGTATTATGAATGATATCTTCTACAAATTCCCAAACTACTACCTTACCTTGTAATTTTTCTTGTTTATGTGTCTTGCACACATCTTTACAAATTCGATATACATCTTTCTTTTCTAGAGCACGCATTGTTATTCTTAGGCTTGTATTAGCATCTCGTGAAACTCTTTTGGGCTTAGTCTGAGGCAGTATTTTTCATTTTTATTTATTTATTAGTTGAATATCCACCTCACATGGTGAATCATCTCACTTAGGTGAGTCATAGGTCATTAGGTGTCATTACGAGTTATATGACATATTCTATCATAGAATATGTCATATATGTCAATGTGTGTCATACAGGAGTTACATTCCATTTATGAATTGTAACTCCTTTCTCCCTTGTGGAGGTATGATGAGTCCATGCATTGGGAGTTACACAACACTCCCATTTTTGCTTCTTTTTTTGATCTATGAGAATGAGTAAACTAATTTTTCCTTATGCATGAATCTTTGGCTTATGGTTAATTTCTTATTGATTACTTGGAGCACATTTTCGTTTCTCTTGGAGTGCAACGATCTTAATGTTCACGGGCTTTGTTAGATCCTCGTGGTTCAATCTCACATGGTATCATAACTGCATTGTATCGGTAAATGGGTACTCACTATTAGTTGTTGCTAATTACTCCCAGTTTTGGAATTCTTAGCTTCTTGTGTAAGGTTTTATTAATCATTTACTGGTTTGTGTTAATTCAAGTTAATCTCTCTTTTGGAGTTTGTTGTTTTTGTGTTTGTTTTGGTGTTTGTGCAGTTAAGAGTTTTCCAGCTAGATTTGGCTAGTTACGTCTATCTTTGGCAAAAAGCTTACTTTGGAGGTGTTTATGTTTCTAGTTTTGTGTTTGGAATTTTTCATTAAAGTACAGTTTTTTGAATTTTTCTATTTTCCTCCAAAACCAACTTCCTCCCTGCCATTTTGTCCTACCCAGCTCCTGGCCCTCTTTGTCAACTCCCCAAGCTCCTTCTTCCCCTCTGCCAACTCAGTGAGTAGCTTGCAGAGCTCCTCGAGCTCATTTTTCCCTCTAGCCAGCTCGCTCGAGCCACCTCGGGCTCGGCCCTGGCTCGCTCGTCCTCACAAGCCCCTCCTTCCTATCGTGTCTTCCATCGAGCTCCCTAGGGTGTTTCATCTTAATTCAGTCCTAGGTTTTCTTTGACTCGCCCGTGTTCTTCATCGTGGGTTTGCATTAGCTCGCCATTGTTTTCCCCTGGGCTCGGTCTTTTGGCTTGTTTGAGCCCTTTGAGAGCTCAGCCCTATTTTGTGGTCTTCGTGTGCTCGAGCGCCAAGGCTTAACCCCTGCATTGTCGATCGTCTCCTCCTTGCGTGCCTTAACATTCAACTCGGACCTGCCCCTGCTGCGTTTGCATTTCCGTCTTAGCCTCATCAAGTTGTCTCCCTGTCATGACCCAGTTGAGCTCGCCCGGAGGTACCCTACTTTGACTCCTTACCACTCAACGCTCGGCCTCAACCTTGTTGCATGCAATCCCACCTCCTTCGCCATTGAAATGCTCAACTCTGTTGAGTCGGTTAACCCTGTCTTGACCCGTTTCCATGTGTTTCAACCTGTCTCCCCGCAATCCGCGTCGACCCCCTCTGACTCACCAGCGCAATTTTCGTCGACTCCTCCTGACTCATTGAGTCGGGCTAAGCGAGCCCACCTCAAGCTGCTCCCCCACTGTGCCAAGTGGCACATCATTTGACCGCTTTAAACCTTTCCCTCCCTTTGTTAATTTGGCTTGCCTTTTTAAATTTTATATAGGCTCTTTTTAAATTATTAACCTTAGATTATAATTTCTAAACTTAGCTTATATTTTATTAATCTAAGTTAAGGTCTTTTAATTTAAAAGGAAGGAAATTAAGGTTATTAAATTAATTAGGGCTAGCTAATTTTTTTAATTATAACCCTTTTAATTTTTTTATCATTTTTTAGTAATTAAATTAAATTGGGCAAAATATTTGAAATTAGCGTTATTGGACGTTTCTAACCGTGTGCTTTTAGCATTATTAGAGGTTTCTAACTGTGTGCTTGTGAAGGGGTGTTTTTTCGCTTTCCGAAGGCCCTTTTGCATTTCGGGAAGTCTTTTAGCTCCGCTTGGAGTCATTTTTTCTTGTAAGCGAACTCTTATTATTGCTTGTGGTCTAATGAGCGTGTCTGCCACAGCCTTGCGACAAGGGAGTTCCACACGATGTAAGAAGCTATTTCTCACACAAATCTTGTTTTTCCCTTTTTGCTTGCTTTTGGTCTTTTTGTGCTTGTAATCAACGCACTATTTATAAAGTGTTGCAAACATGGGGGTGTATAACTTTTGTGGTTCCTTCTTTTTGTCTTCTTTTTCCCATCACTCTTATCTGCCATGGATCTAAATTTGGTTACTTTGCTTAATCCCTTCAACTATCACGAATGGAAAACTTTTGTGTTGCTCGCCTTGCGAAATAAGAATTTTTATCAAATAACTATGGGTTTGCAAGCTCAACCAAAAATGTTGCAGAAAAAGATAAATGGTTTGACAAATGTGATGAAGCTTATGGGTTCTTGTGTCTTTCTGTATCACTGGATCTGTGCTTTCATTTGACTTCCACCAAAACACCTAAGGATGTATGGGACACCTAAGAACAATGCTTTGGGAAACAAAATGAAATGAGAGGGCATGAACTGGAAAATGAGCTTTTTAGTCTTAGCCCTAGCAATTTTGACACCCATCAGGACTTCTTCACCAAGTTCAAATCTGTAAGATTGCAATTGAAAGAATGTGGAAGTGACAAAAAGGACTCACAACTTATTCTTTCCGTCCTCGCCAAACTTGATCCTAACGATTATGTTTTTGTCTCTACCTCCCATGCAACCAAAAGGGCAATTGGTGCACAATGGAAAATGCCCTCCTTTGATGAGTTTATTGTTGACTTGACTAGGTAACAAGATAAACTAATTCAAATGGGTGATCTAAAATCCACTAAATCCCATGCTCTACTTGTGAGTCATGACAAACCAAAGACTTCGAAAGAGAAGAAACAGAACAAGGATCATGAGAACAAGAAGGAACAATCCACCACCAAACCAAATTCCTCCACTTCCTCTTCTAGCACTACGCCTCAGAAAGAGAAGATCAAATGTGGGTATTGCACAGGTAGGGATGATGAAGAAAAATGTTTGAAGAAGAAGATTGACCTCCTCACGAGTCTTCTTGAGAAGAACAACATATGAGTTCCCGAGTCTATTAAACCATCTTCACCAACTCACGAATCCTCTAAGGCAAATGACAATGGAAAAGGGAAAGGGAAAGAAAAAGAGAAAGAATCAGGTAAGGAGAAAACAAAGGGAAGAGTTTGAGTTGCAATTGTGTCACCTACTCCTACGTGAGTTATTGATTTTGGGGCATCTCATCATATGGCCTCGTCACACATGGAGTTCACTTCATTAGAGCCATGTGACATGTCTTCTATTCGACTGGATGAGGACACTTCTACTTCGGTTTTTGGGAGAGGGTTTGTTGAAGCGAATGGTGGTGCATTTAACAATGTTATAAGTATCATGTCACTTTCAACTAATCTCTTATCTGTCTATCGAATTACTCACCTTGGTCAAGGCATGCAGGTTGAGTTCACTCTGGATTCTGTATATGTCAAAGAGCTATACTGACACTATCATTGTGGTGAGATTAGTTGATCATCATACTCGGCTATATTCCTTCTCTCACTTTGTCCCTCCTTCAGATTCTTCAACTGATTCACCTGTCCCTGATGATACTTCTGAACTTGAGCACATTTCTGATGATGACTTTTCTTCTAGCACAGTTGATTGCCATAGTGATGGGGACCCACCTCCACCATCCACTTACCACCTTCCACATCTTGAGAAGTTATATCTTGATCCACCTACTTCTGGTCCACTACAAACTTTTCAGGGAGTGGGTACTTTGATTCAGGACTCATTAAACCTTAGTCAGTCTTCTTCACAGTTACAGGATACTCCACCTTCCTTCCTTGTTGTTGCTTCGGATTTACCATCCCTTCACGGAGTAGTTGGCACTTCTGCCTTACATATAGAGCATAGTTCCTTGGATAGGAACCACACCTTGGTTAAAAGTCCATCAAACACTTGACGGTTTCACTCTCCCTTCTATGGTGGTTCACTCTCCATTGCATCTACTGTTGATCCACAGTCACTCCAGGAGGCTTCTTTGTAGTATACATGATGGCTTCAGGTAGTTGCATCTTCTAGGGAAGCTGGATAGTTTTCTTCTTCTTTTCATCTTCTTCTTATAGAAAGATTGCAGTTTGTACATGGGTACTTCATCAAGCCTTTAGTTGTCATGGCCCATTTGACGCATCTTTCTTATAATTGTTTAGGGAAGTTTTCTATCTCTTGTAAGTGGATCTTTTTCCCTTGTGGTTTTCCTCCATTACTTGAGATCCTTATTGTGCATGGGTACCTCATCAGGCATAGCTGTCGGGACCCATTTCTCTGTCTGACTTACAATGCCTCATCCTAAGTTACGATTAAAGGGGGGAGTTAGTGTGAGGGGGTTATTTTCACTTCTATTTATTTATTAGCTGAATATCATGGTGAGTCACCTCACTTAGGTGAATCATAAGTCATTAGGTGTCATTAAGAGTTATCATTAGGTGTCATTAAGAGTTATATGATAGATTTTGTCATCGAATTTGTCATGTGTCAATGTGTGTCATACAGGGGTCACATTCTTTTTTTGAATTGCAACTCTTTTCTCTCTTGTGGAGGTATGATGAGTCCTGCATTGGGAGTTACAGAGCACTCTTACTTGTACTTTTTTTGATCTATGAGAATGTTAGACTGATTTTTCCTTATGCATGAATCTTTGGTTTATGGTTAATTTCTTGTTGATTACTTGGAACACATTTTCATATCTGTTGGAGTGCAATGATCTTGATGTTCACGGGCTCTGTTAGATCCTCGTGGTTCAATCTCACAAGTTACCTTGAGTCAAATGGTTTAATCTTCTTCTTCTTCTTGTATCTCTCTCGTGTCTTTTAGTGGAGCTTCTCGTTTCATGATATAAACACATCCAAAATTCATCACAATTAGGAACTAACTTACAAAACGCACATGTCAATAAATCAAAAGGGAATCCTAACTCAGACCTTTTTACAATGAATATGCCTATAAGTTCCATTGATACTATATTCAATTCCATTATAACATAATGTTCTCTTGGTATGCTTCTCTACTGCCTAAAATTTCCCACCCTTTTGATCATCCATTAAGGCCTTACTGTCTAATCTCTTCCCATTTCTATAAATATGTGATTTCCAAAACCCCCAACATAGAAGTAATATTTGAGATACATGAGCTACAATAAGAAACATATAATTAAAAATACTATTAAATAATATTACATTAGAAAAAGTGACAATCCAATTAGCAAGTTATGCAACACACATGCATGTGGAACTCTTATATATTTAGAAGTTTCTTGCATTAATGGTTGTGATGATGGAACCAAGAACCTATTGAAACTTTGTTGGGACTTATCAGTGGTAGGCTTCTTAGATCTACCGTGTCAGTTTTCAACCCAATTGCAGAAGTCTTATTTGTTGTAATTGTGTGCTTCTTTGATTTCATGAGTTCATTTGTAGATGTGATAATATTACTGCTGGTAGACACTAAAGAAAATCATTTATCGCAGCATGCACACTCAAAGTTGACCTCTCTTGTATGCATATTCTCTGAGTGTTGCTTTCACCATCTTGAACAAATTTGAATCTTGTGTCTTGATAACATCATGCAGAATTTTGATTGCATGTTCAATCTCAGATCAATTTCCAATCACCTTTTTTTGGTGTTATTTGGTTGCACGATGTATTTTCACGATGTATTTTCATGTGAGAATTCTTGTAGTTACAGCTAGTTTGACTTGTTAATGATATATTTCCTGATCCATAATCAATTCTACAAGTTTAACAATGGAGTTTTATTTGAGGTTTTCTCTTTTTTAAACATCGATTCAAACTAAGCTTCTCGAGGACAAACTTTTCCTTTAATTCATTCAATTTGTCTTCTCATTTCTTCAATAAAATGAGATCAATAACTACAACTTGCTCTATTGACTCGGAACTTTCTTCAAATTTTGATTGTTTATGCATAGGCTCCTTCACATTCTCTCAAAAAGTTGCAGTCTTCTACTATCTCGATTATATTTGTTTTGGTTGTACCAATATCCAAAGTTTCAAGTTTCCTCACAATGCCTATAGGTGATATAGAAATTTTCCACTTTTGCTCTTGTTTTGGGTTTAATAAATGCTCTTTATTATTAACAAACTTAAATGAATATCTAATAACATCATCTTTCACTATTTCACGTCGAACAGTAGAAATTGTATAATCCTTTGGACATCTAACAATACCAATGACATGATTCCCTTCACCAATTACAATATCAATATCCAAATCATCCCGTGGATCCATCTGTAATTCCAGTAATATGTACCCTATATTAGTACAAGAATTATTTGAGTTTGAAAAAACAAATTATAAAAATTATAAAACACCATAAATAAGAAAAATATGCATCGTTTCTTAATGTTGTAATATTTATAATGTGTTATTTAACAATGGTTCATCATATTAAATAACGCATGGTAAATACATGAGACAACAATTGTGCTAAACCAAACTAATAAACAGTTATACAATCAGTAGTTATCAAATAAAATGTACCAATTTAAAGTCAATATGCAACTAGGGTGCAAGATGAAAGAGTTCAAACTTCAAAATATATTGCTGAAAAAAAGATAAAATTATTGTCTTTGGTAAATTGTATATGGATTTAATGCAATTAAAAGAAAAGGTTAGAAATTTGAATTTTTTTTACCACCAACCTATCACCCTCAGTATATCTCACACTTGGGACAACACACAAGCTTCAATTCTGATTTTAGAAAAATTGAATTCTCCGTCTACAATTGGCCACAAATATAGCAAAATGGTGGGCACAAGCAAGAAATGTTCAGGGATTCGCTATGTACAAATTCAAGAAAGAACTCAAATTTCTCATAACAAAGTTTAAGTATTAAAAACAATTTGTTAAGGCTCCTAGTCAGAGACAACCCAAAATAATAAGATTTAGTTTTAGCCCAGGTATAATTTACTTACAATTTTAGCATTAACAGGTCCACCAGTAAGTCTTCTTTCTGATTGTTTATGGTGGAAACCCAAGGGTGTAGTAGATTTAATTGACTTACATGAAAGAGCACGTGTTAGCTATGACACACAAGGTTTTGCAAATATCAAAAGCACATGACAGCAAGTCAAGTATAAATTAAGGGGCATTAATGAAGGATATATAGAAATGACAGATTTGCATAGGAGGGAGCATGTATTTCAAAAGGGAGAACAAGTTAGGGTACACTTGAATGTCCTATCTATATTGTATGCATATTTGAGGGATTGTTACATGTTTGTCCCAATAGAAGAAAGAAGAAAGTTATCTAAGTGGCTCCCAAAATTTTGTTCCAACGAGAGTTTCAGAGATATGCAAACAAATTATTGTTTAAAGTAGAAATGGGAAAGATTTGTTGAAGTCGTTGCATCACTTGGGATCTATTTCATAGCCTATTTGGACTTTCAAATTGAGGACAGACAAGTTGGGCAAAAGATTTGAAAGGAAGGGCTTGTTTTGTTGGGGAATCATTTGGAGCAATATAGGCCACTAGTGGCATTCTAGGCAGGATATAAACAAAGCTCAATTGTTGATGCTAGCAAACAAGATATCTTTTCAAGAGCTCTAAATGATGATTATGAAATTTCATCTTCTCAAATTGAAATTATAGTGTGCAGATCCATATTAAAGGGATTGTAAGTGGAGCGTTACAAAATCCTCCCTTGACTTAAAAAAAGGAATTGTATAATCAAGTGAGACAATCTAGTTCTAGTTCTATTTGATCTTCTCAATTGAATAAGTAGTGGTGGGTCAAGGCATTTGGAAAAAAAAAACCTCCTTCAAATACAATGTGATGGGATGGTTAGTAATGCATCAAGATATACCTTTCAAAGATGGTTGAGTAATGTGGCTATTGCAAATGATTTTTGCATTCTGAGGAAAAGAGTAGACAATTGGCCATATATTTTGAAAGTGTTCAACAACTAGAAGGTGTTTGGGATGGTTACATGCTGAATCCAATTTCCTTTTCACTGCCCCTCTCTCTTGACAAGGACCTCTTCTAGAGGATTCTTGGATGGTCATGGAAAGATGCAAATGTATATGGCATAAAATTTGGTTGGTGGTGATCAGTTTCATTTGGAGGACAAGATGCGAATCTCCTTCTCAATAATATACTTCCCTCCTCAGTATGAGAAAGTTGCGAATTTTAAGAAGATATTTTACTTTGAAGGAAAAATGCAAAACAACTTTTCATGAAGATGCCTCCCTACTTGAAGACTATAACAGCACCTATAACTGTAAAAGTATTATTTGTGCATGTTTAGATTCATTTGGCTTGCACATTTCCACAATTTCTAATGGATATCTTAAGTTAGTTTTACAATTTTGGAATGCATTTTAGTCTTCACTTGACGCTAAACTTTAATACTCCACATATTTTGATCCATGGTAAATAGAGCAAAAAGTACAATATATTTGAAGTCCCCAGACCACACTTGCCCTTCTCATAAAGACTAACATGTTACTACATTTATATTCCTTCAAACATGGTATTGTAGTTGTTTCAATAATGATGCAAGCTATTCACTTATGCACAGTTGCTCCAGGATTTTGTACTCAAGAGTAGTAAGAATATGAAATGTTATAACTATATTAGAGATTTCGAAAGGAGAATAGGTTATAGACAATTTCTGACCACTAAAAACTTAACTATAAATAATGCATTAGTATCCCTAGTTAGGTTTTACAGTGCACACAAATCTTTAATGCATAAATCACAAGATAAAGTCTAATTTAGTTTTTTGCTAAAGTAAAAGTCTTTTAGCTAAACATAAGTATCATAGTCTGTCAAGTACAACCACCTAGTGAGAGTATGAATTCAGTACATGCAAGATATAATTCTCAACAACACTTCCTTATAGTTGCTTCAATTCTACTACAAGCCTATTTATGGAGAAGAAAACCCAAAAAATTACACAGCTGGGGAAACATTTGCATGATTCCAATCCACACAATACATTATAGTATGCCATAACAGTAATCTAACAGTGCAAGAGCTCATAAATCTTTCCACATCTCCTAACAGAAATATCAATGTATATTCATGACCTAGTCATTACTTTCATGGTGCTTCAAGAAGGGATATGCAACCATTAAGACCTCTACAACTTTCTCTATTTACTTCTACGATACAAAAAATGATGGTATCCAAGTTCACTTCCGTCTCTTAAAAATTGACATATAATAGCATTTATAATCGAAAACCATCATCATTTTAATGAACTTGGATGTTAAGAAACGCATAACGATTGTTTATTAAAATAATAGTCAACAAATGAAAGATGGAAATAGCAATGTTGGATTTATTTTTATTGAAAAATATACATACCCTTTCAAGAAGTTGGATTTATGACTGAACACCCTTTTCTATGTGCTGGTAAAAACATATCCCGTCCTTCCAAATACTAATCAAACAAAAAAACTAAAAACATGTGATTAAAATTAAAAAACTAGCAAAATATACCACATATTTAAAATAAATAATAATAAAATACTTCCTAATGCTTACTAATATAAATTTTGTCTGCTACTTGTGGAAAACCTCAAGCCGAAGCGGGTCCCAGGATTTCAGCCTCTTACTACAAATGCTCTGCTAACATTCTCTACATGGTAAAGGTGTTTGCATGACAATGACACAAGTGTTAGGCTCACCTTGACAACGTCCATACAAAAGACAAATTAGAAATAAGAATTACATATCTCATCTTATGAGTCCTCTTTAATTACATGCAATAAACAAATTAGAAATAAGAATGAACCAAAAATATATTTAAAACAAACGATTTTTTTGCTTGGTTATTATTTCCTTTGTGGAAGTTCGTATTCTATTTTTATACGGGTCTATTACGACAATGATAGTGATTTTTTATTGATCAGATTACAATCCAAGTATAGGAAATGTGTATTGTTATTCAATATGCTTCGACCACAACCCACGAAAGGCTTTGTGGCTAGCCATTTGCGAACAACCATGGTGGGTGGGAGGATCAGTTTTCAAAGGAAGGAGGGTGAGGTGATTTGGAGGGCACATGCCAACTCAGGGCATTTTCCTTAGAAAACTATTTTGGGCTCACCCTGTAAAGATTGATGTGGGAGTGGATGGGTCTAGAATAAGGACTCAAAACATTGGAAAATATAAATTTACATGTAGTATTTATGCATATATTTAGTTTACACTATGAACTGCAAAAAAATCTCAAATCTTTAATGATTTTAAGTGTTATGATATCAACCTCGAATGTTAGATTTGTTGCTTTGTGATTGGATCATCTTAAAGTAATGGAATACTTGCACGCCAAAACTAAGAAGATATTCAACTGGCTTTCTATGTCAATGGAATGAGAGATATTGATAGGTGTATTTAGTGTAGTTCAAGAAATCAACGATATCAACCTCAAATGTTAGATTGCGTTGCTTTGTGATTTGGTCATTTTGAAGCAATGGAGTACTTGCACACCAAAACTAAGAAGATATTCAATTGGCTATGTTAATGGAATGAGAGATATTAATAGGTGCATTTGATGTAGTTCAGGAAATCAATGATATCAACCTAGAATGTTAGATTTTTTTGCATTGTGTTTTGGTCATCTTGAAGCAATGGATACTTGCACCCCAAAACTAAGAAGATATTCAAGTGGCTTTCTATATCAATGGAATGGAAGATATTGATCAGCACATTTGATGTAAATGAGAAAGTATTAAATTTGGATAAACTCTGCATTATAGTAGAACAGGGACGGGATAAATGTGATGTAAGTGGGTATTTTATCATTTCAAAAAGTTAGCAAGCTATGCAGAACAAATTCTACAGATTTAGATCAGATCCTTGATATTTCTCACTCATTCCAAGTCACTTGGCATATGTTTTTATTAGAAATAGCCATTTAAATCACAAACAAGGCATTTTAATGCCGACTACTATTCCAATCTATTTGGACCATGAGTTAAGACACAAACAAAAAGCTCACTTTTTTAGTACAAGGCTAATTTTTAAATAGTTTTATAAATTATTATTATTATTATTTATCGGAAACCCATCATCATATCCAATTCAAATGCCTATAAATACATGTCTTACTACCCAACTCAAATATGCCTCTTCAGTGCATCTTGGAATTGCTTCTAAACACTTGTGAACAAGATAAGGTGCTCTTCTTCTTGCTTCTTTAAATTATTTGATTTTGTAAATAAGTTTTGGACTTGTATGTTCAATATTTCTTGTTTCTAATGTATTAATTTTTTCAGTAACTTATGCTCTAACTAGACAAGGGAATATCATTTTCAAACATGGCTTGTGTTTCAATCAGGCTCAAAACTGAAACATAAACCCAAAGTCACACACAAAGTTTTGAAACAAATCTAATAGTAATTACCCATGAAGAACCAAACAACAACACAACTCACAAACTTCTGGAAGGGATAGGTTTTCTACCAGAAAAAAGAAAATATAATGAATACAAGATCAAACACATCAGAATAATGAATATGATTACAAAGTTTGAAATGAAAAGAAATGAAAGATTTTAATGACGTCCACGAGACTGAAGAGTCTATGGGACCAAAAGCTGAGACTTTAAGATGAATTCAGACTATTTTCAATATCAAATCTTCTACTGTGTATCTTGAGCACAAAACCCGCGATCTTTTCAAGCCTTGTTTCTTCAAATAACTCATTTAATTTGTCCACCTTCAAGTCGTTTTCGTACCGGATATGAATATCCTCATAAGCTGAACACTCCATGATGAAGTGCCATTCCATCTTGACCACCCCTTTGCTACAAAAAAGGCAAGTTCTCCTTTCCCAATCCCCCTTGGGTATAATCCATCTACCGCTTTCACATCGAAGGTGATGTGATCCAGTCCTTATTTGAGCCACTAAAATCCTTGTTTTACCCTTGATAGCTGCCCCAAGATAAGCTTTTTCATCATACTCCCAAGTGGGGTTAAATTCTTTGATGTAATAAGCTTTCTTACAACCAATCTGCCCTGTCCACATGGCAGTCCTAAATTTTTCTATCACATAGTGTTTTATTTCTCTGTTGTTGTTAGAACACACCTGAAAGTTGATGCCCCATTTGTTCATTCATTTGTTGTTTTGCTTCATCCAAGTTTTCTTTCTATGCTCTAATTTTTCCTCCACAACTATTTTGGGCCAGCAATGATTTTCCATGCTTTCAACCTTTTTTAGATAACTTAACAACCAAGTTATTGATGATGCTTCCATCAGGAAAGTACTCGCTTCGGCCAACAGGATCTCTTAAGGGACTGTTGACATGACTTTAATAGTGCTTGTGATTAGATGTTTCTGGATTCTTTTTAATTGTTTACATCCATGATTTGACATGTTACTTCCCCATACTTCGCAACCATAAAGAGCAACTGGGGTGACCAGCAATCCAAAATGGGTTTTCTTAGTTTTCCAATCCCAAAGTTCAGTTGGCCTGCACCTATTTTGAAGTAGGTAAGATGCTTTCCAACCCCCTTGTATCCTTTTTGTTCTACATATCTCCCAACTAAGCTTGTTGTGCAAAACAATCCCAAGATATTTGTATTATATTACAATTTCCAACGGCACCCCTCAAAAAACAACGTTAAATTGTTTTTCTTTCCTTTTTAAAGAAAAAATCATTACTTCGGTTTTGCTAATGTTCACTTGCATCCCTACTTCCTGGCAAAAAAGTTCTAAAGCTTTCAAATGATCCCTCAATCCTTGAGCTGTTTTGAAATTAGAATAAGATCGTCGGCATATAAGAGTAACTTCACCACATAACCTGCCAACTGTATGCCCCCTCCCTCGGTTTTGCTTAACCATTCTTCAAGCTTGTCAATGTATAAGCCAAACAAGGTGGGAGAGAGAGGACAACCTTGCTTAACACCAATGTCACTGCCAAAACATTCTGACATACCCTCTCTGGTTCTGATTTTACCTCTGACTCGCTCATAAAGCCTATGTACTGTTGCTCTAAACTCGTCTGGAATCCCAAGTTCCTCCATCCTGTTCCAAAGTTTGTCTCTAGGCACCGTGTCAAAAGCTTTCTTAAATATCTTAAAACATCATAGACTAATACAAATATCTTAAATAAATATCTATTTGAAAAACAAAGAGATATCAATCTGAAGGCCCTTATCTCGGATTTTTGGCATACCAAAATTATAGATAACAATATTACCTTCTTCAAAACTTTCCCACTAAATGGTGACAAATGGTGTCAATTTAGCGACACAAAGGGCCTTGAGATTGATATCTTTTTGTTTTTCAAATAGATGTATTTAAGATATGTGTACCAGCATCAGCAATTGGTTGCCCTATTTTAGGCTCCTGCAAGTCTCCTTTTGTAGTTGGTCTTCATGATGACATTGAAATACACAGTGGGTCTCCACTGAGGTCCCCCTTGAATGGTTTTCAGACTCCCAAGGGGGTTAGAATTAGTTGCAAGGATGGTGGTTTGCGCAGATCACCCATAATCCTAAACCATGAATTTGACTATAATAGTGTTGGGGTTTTGCGTGGGTCTTCTTCTCCTCTGAAGGCTAGGCATGTTGTTGCTTCTTCTTCTTCCCTTTTGAGGGCTTCTTCTTCTTCATCACCCGCACAAGAGAATTTGGGGTACAGGAATCTGCAAAACTGTATTTTGTGGTTTAGGCTGGGGCCTGTATTGCCTGTCAGAGGTCAATCATTTGAGGATTGAGATTGAGAGTCATGTGAAAAAGAGCCAATAAAGGGTTGTTCCCGTTCCTCTTCCAGTTGATCCATTGTGTGATATTATTGATACCGGTGATGATGGATGTGAGGATTTTAATTGGTAAACTGGTTGTCTCCAATGCTGGGGAATGTCGAGCTCTTATTAGCAGGGAAGGTGGTGCTGAAGCCCTCACTTGTGATCATAGAGCTGAAAAGGAGGATGAGCAAGAATGGATTGAGAATTCGGTAAACAGTTGAGAACTGTGTTTTTTATTGCAATTTTGTGTTAAAAATTGTGATTTGATTGGAAATGACTGAAGGGTTCTCACCTATAATACCAAAATTGTGATAGGAGTTTTTTCTAATGTGAAATTTTATTGCAGCGGGGATATGTTGATTGTTGCCATGGAGTTTGGCCTGTCCAAGGAGTACTAGCTATATCTAGGGGAATAGGTGATTTAGACATGAAAGATTGGATTGCAGTTGAACCAGACACCAAAAAGATTGAAATCACATCTGATTGCGAGTTTTTGATTTTGGCATCAGACGACTTGTGGGATAAGCTAATGTCTTCTTGTGCTTAAATGTCGCATTTAGGAGGGATTTTATTAGATACCTCAGAAATTTCACCACTTCAGCCATTAGCTCACAATGTATTTCTGTTTTCTTTTTAGGTCAGTGATTAAGAGGCAATAGACCTTGTTAGGCCTTTCTGTCTTAAGGAGAAGTCAAGTGTGGAAACAAGAGATATATTAGTGGATAATATCAACTTACCTTTAGGAGGTCCTCTTATTGCTTGCAGAAATCTTGTAGAGCTATCAATAGCTAGAGGATCTCTAGATGATGTGAGTGTGATGATAATACAACTTGGAAATTTTTGCAGGAGAATGAACTAGATGGGGAAGCATCTCTAAAACCATTAGTACGCGATATCTGACAATGAGCTCACCTAACCTTGTTCACTAACTGATGCAATCCAGTCTAGAATCATGACGACGAAAAACCAAACAAGAAAAGCTAGAGATTTCTGAAAGACTCACAACTTGCACCCTTTACCGTTGACAATTCAGTCTGGATGTACAAGTCTTCCATTATTTTACTAAAATGGGAGATACCAGGCCCTGCATTTGTACAGAAACAAAGAAACCAACTGGTTCAATACTGCCCTTTTGCACTCTTCCTTCCAACAGTACTAATCTACATACAAACCATTTCATTTTTCTTCCTACAATAGTCAGGGTGACCCTGCATTTGATCTATATTTATAACTGTATGATCCGTTTAATGTTAACAAAATGGATAAATTAAAAACATCCAAGATTTATATATCATCTTATAATACAAATCTATATTTAAAGTAAAGTGAATTCTATGTTGCAGTTTTCTCTAAAGAAGATTTTGTATTCTTTATTGCTAAATAGTAAATGATCTTTGTTCCTAAACATAATCGTTTTATGCTAAGTGCAATGACAATCACCGCGGCAGGGAAACGACCCGGTAAAATCAACATATGAAAAATACAAATCAAGGTTGAGGCATGATATTGCCATTGTGATGAAAAAGATCACAAGGTTATTATGAAATTTTTAACCAAATGTTGATTTTCAGCTAATTTTGAAGTTAAGAAAGATGATCAAGGGCTCCAAGACACCAATTAGAGCTACAAAGTAAAAGGAATTGACCGAGTCAAGTTTATTGTTGGCACTAGAAACATCCCTCCATTGACATTGCCAAGTAGACGTTAGCAAGTAGGATTAAAAACACCCCATAAATCAGGCTAGGAGTGACAGCATTTGCCACCATTTAGAGGGAAAGTTTTGAAGAAGATAATATTGTTGTTAATAATTTCGGTATGCTAAAAAACTGAGATAAACGCCTTTAGATTGATATCTCTGTTTTTCAAAAAAAATGTATTTTAAGATACTTGTACAAATGGTTGTCCGCCAAATACTTTTAGCCAGAAACTAATTTTTCTCAAAAGTTTTCAAAATAAAGATTTTTCACAAATAGCCAAGTTTGTTTTTGGATAAATGTAACATCAATAATATTATAAACAACATATATGCTACAGAAGCAACATCATTCCAGCAATTAGCAGGTGATATCTGATCATTAAGAAATTGCTAAGCAGGCCACATCCTTACAAATAACTAAGCAAGCCACATGGTAATTATGATTAGCTTTTTTTTTCTTCAAACCTTACATATTTGTGTAGCTAGATTGACACCATTTGTCGCCATTTAGTGAGAAAGTTTTGAAATAGGTAATATTGTCATTAATAATTTTGGTATGCTCAAAATCTAAGATAAATGCCTTGAAATTGATCTCTGTTTTTCAAATGGACGTATTCAAGATATTTGTCCCAGTCTATGATGTTTTAAAACTTTGCAATCATATTCATTATTCTAATGTGTTTGTTCTTCTAGTCATTTTATTTTCTTTTTTCTGGTAGAGAAACCTAAACGTTCCAGAAGTTTGTGAGTTGTGTTGTTTGGTTCTTTATTGGTAATTCAAGTCTCCCCTGCCACAGAGGTAGGAAATCTTTCGTTTGGGCAGGCTTCCAGTCTAAGCTATATTCAATAAACTTTTGTATCATACCTGTCTGATTTTATGTGGGGTTCACTTATAGGTATGCCTTTTTCAACACAGTAAATGACATGTCTATGTCACTTGCCTTGCACCAACCGACAGTCATGCTAGTAACTTGGTAAGAAGATCATCAAATTTT
Organism: Taxus chinensis; assembly: GCA_019776745.2. NCBI lineage: Eukaryota > Viridiplantae > Streptophyta > Pinopsida > Cupressales > Taxaceae > Taxus > Taxus chinensis. The sequence goes on along the minus strand of CM034150.1, from coordinate 24,627,275 downwards.
AATCTTGATTAGAGAGTTGGGTTGGTTCCTGCTAAAAAGAACTTCATTAGTTGTTGAATTTGTTTGAAAATCTGCCTCATGTATGTCCAGAAAGCAAGACATATGGAGAAGATTACTTATAAATGGATCTTTTAAGGTACGAAAGGTTTCCGCAATTTCTCATATTGGCATTTATTTTTCCTAAAATAACTGCATTGCAGTTTCTCCTGTGTACCAAGAATGTCCATACAAGCAGCCAATATTAGGCGGAAGCCAATGGACAACTGACTGATTCAGTTCCAAAAACATATAGTAAATAATAGCCATGTATGTTGCCAATAACTTACTCTAAATGCATTAAGAAAAAGGATAAGACAATGAACGTTGCCAGTACCACCTAGACACCAGTTGATAGCCGATTAAATCAGTTCTATAGTGGTATTAGTACCATTGAATGCATGAAATTGAAGGCACGGATGGATTTGGTCACTGAAACGGGTAAACTTAACAGTTAATAGCGATAATCTTTAGCTCAAGAGTGAAATAATTCCTCCCAATGACTCAAAGATACCTGTATTAATTTATGGTGATATTTGAGCTTTGTACATTGATATATAAGTGTCATACCACCGAGAATATAAAGATCCCTCAAAACAAAACAGTTCCTATTCAGCGGACATATTTTCCCTAAGCATGGAAGATACGACATTATTGCTTGAGAAAAAGTTTCAAGAACTAATGAACAAGTTTACTGGGATTACCTGAAGATAACCTCTCTTTGTTCACCGCAAATACCCAGGTCCTTAAGTCTTCTTTCTTGGTAGCATTCCAGCCAGCCAAGTCCTTTCGTATTTCCTGCAGTACCCGCGTTTCACCTAGCCTTGTGATTACAGTTATTTCCATTCCAGGGTCTAATCGATGTCCTAGCAAATGCTTCATCCTGCCAAATGTCAATAGTGGAAAAAATGTATTTGACTTAAAAATTGTAGAGTGCTGATTAAGCAAAGTGCAAACACATAAATCCACGGAACTGAAGAACCTAGCTTACCTTTTCAATAGTGGTAGCATAACCGGCTAGAGCAGACGAACAACCATCTAAAATCACTTTGCAAACACCTCCGAACAAAAATGTGACACTTTCCCCCTATCCAACATTGATTTACTCCAAGTGAGTTGAGATATACCACAATATACAACATTCAAGGCCAATGAATACTCTGAGGTGCTATCAATTTTCAGGATTTGAATGAAATGGGTACTCAGATTCCAGTACCTGTTGTGCGTCTGTCAGGGAGATCAGAGTTCTAGAAAGGCAAATGGATAATTAGGGTTCAAGTTTTTTAGGTCTAGACAGGCGAATTAATAATGGATACCTTGCTGTAGCAATGGAAGTTCCTGAAGCTTCCACTGTCAAAATGATGGCCGAAAACACTGTGAGTACCGGATAACTGGAAATGGGTAGCGGAAAAACACAACATAACGAGGAGAAGTCGAAATAAGCGAGTGATTCGGTTGGAAGTATGGCCCTCGACAAGTTGTTTTGATTTGCAGATACACTAGATTATGCGTTGATGGTGTTGGTAACGGTGGGAGCAATTGCATTATATTGGTAACGGTGTTGGTAACGGGGCAGCCATTCCTATTTATGCATTATATTGCTCGATTCATGGTAGGATTTGCAGTGGCCTTCTCTCAACTACGATAGCTTATTATACTGCCCAAGGCAGACTATATTGGAATCAATTTGCAAAAACATTTAACCTTTAAACCAATAACATTACTCCATTTGTCATTTCTTTTATTTAAGTTAAGGATTTTGAAAAATAAATATTTATTTCTTTTTGAGAATTATTATTCTTTTTTTTTATTGGCCAAAAAAAATTTATATCTATATTTGAGATTTTATGATTAATTTAAATAGGCATTTTTCTTTCCAACCAATAGATTGGTGACACGTAACAATTTTTTTTATTTTCTATAGTTCAAACATTACAAATGTTATGAAAAGGCATAAATAAATTCCATAAATAACTTAGCCAATTCACCTGTATGTTTTGCATTAATGATCATCATCAATAACATTTAAACTTCCATTATCGTCCATGCTCCTTGTATTGTTCGAAAACCATTATTGATCGCTATTAATAACAAGTAGAGGGGGATGAATAATTGTTGTGGAGGTCCGCAGAATATCCATTGGAGATGGTGGTGAAGATATGCTCGCCATAATACTTGTGCCCTTGCCCTCCCCTGGCGCTTCTTGTTGGGTAATGAGCGTTATCAGCGAGCTTATGGTTGTGTTTCGATACTTGCCCATAAACACCTCCGCAACAGCGTTCAGCTGCTCCATCTTGCATGATATCTGTACAAACTAGATTTTTAATATAGATCTATTGTACTGTCCATTATCATGTGGAGATTATTCTGTGTCAAGTTTTCAACCCTTCACCTTCCAAAAAAAAACCTAGGTTTTTAAGGTGAGCATGGATCATCCAGAGTGTCTTTCATCCAAAGTCTAACTTTGGTCGATTCTCTGATCTGCAATACACATCATTTACTAGTTGGGCACTTCAAGGAAGGGGATTTTTCAAGGCAGTGATAGCGCTGAAATTGGAGTGGGGTATTCTAAGGAACTACAAAAAAATTTGATGTCATCCAAATGCATAATGTGGTATAGCGACATCCATGAAAAGTGTTGTGAGGTGCACTAACAACGGTTATAAAGGAGGCGGATTTGTTGAAGGCGTTGGATGCATCAAAGGTAATTTTCCTAGCGTTCTTTTTTTCTTTTTGGTTTCATATTTGAAATCAAGGGCAATTTCTATTTAAAGCCAGCTATCCTACGCTTGTTTTTATCAGCGGTATTTACATGTTCTTTGCAATCTATGTCCCGTCTTGTTTTTCAGTTTTGAGAAGTGTGGAAAAGTTGTGTTCTTACCAATTTACTATCTTTTCTCCATATGCTTGCAACATATCTTGTAGACAATGTAACGTTTTAAATGATAATTTGTCCCTACTAGTCCTTACCTTGGATGCTGCCTTTTTTTCTTTAGACAAGACAAAACAAATAATGGTACCCCCATTCGTAGGTAGCAGCATATCATTGCATTCATTTTCATCATTCTAGTTCAAGTGTTTTATAGGAAGCGTGAAAACTAATATATTTTTGAAAATGTTCAACATGTTAGTATTTCATCACATGCCATCTTCCTTCCTATGCACAGAGTGATCTTATCGCAATTACTATAATTTTGAAAAAGTTAAACATGTTTGTACTTAATCATATGCTATCTTCACTCTTGTATTACCTAGTTTGCATTCCAAAATGAATGTCAATTTCATCAGTGCACACGACACCATGCGTCATTTCCCGTTGATTGTATCAACAACGCACTCTGAGGAATGTAACAACATAACAATATAAGAGATTGGCAGCTAGTAATACGGACTAAGCTGCCATAAAATTTACTTATTTACTATATTATAATATATCTTTTTTATTACTCATTTTGGGAGCGTTGAAAGCCCATTCAGTTATTGCATACCTATGGTGGTTTTTTTACTTTGGAAGAAAGGATAAATTGACTGACAACCCACATGGGAAATTTTTGTACTTCCTCCGGGTCAAATCTAGATTGGTGGGTTGATGCTTCCAAGATAGCTTTACTGTTTGTGGATGATTGTCATCTAATCGGAATGGCTGTGTGGGCTGTGTGGATGATTGCTTTTCCTCCTCCAGCTTCGTGGATGTTGGCATAAGAGTTTCAAAGACCTTATTCTCAGCCTCCCTCGCTCTCTAAACTTCCATATCTGCTCTCTCAAGTTTCATATTAGCCTCCACAGCTTGCATTGCAACCTTGGACTTAGATTCCTTGCCAATTTGTAGATCAAAGCTGAGTTTTTTCAGCAAACCCTGAGCTTCAGATAGCTTTCACTCAAGATCTTTGGAATTTATTAACTCTTTAATTTTATTTGCCCAGCCCATGCTTCTGCTAAAGATGAATAATAATTATGGAATTGCACGACTATATACATTTTTTACTTGTGCTCTAACTGTAGTGAATGTTCACAGTTCTTCAAATTTCTGCTGTCAAACTTTTATTATAGGTGAATTTTGGTATGGTTTTGAAATCCTCGTATTTGATTCTAGGCCATGAATATAATGCATATAATTGTGCAGGTGCAGCGGCTATTGAAAGGAAAGACTGCATGCAAAGCGGGCACAAAGAGTGAAGCAAGCAAAGGAGCAGAGCGATTCACAGAGTGATTCAATCCCGTTTTATATTCGGATTTTAGTAAAGTGATTCACATTGGTTGTTCTTGTTCGCTAAAATTTACAGAGCACAACATCTTATTTGTAGATAAATTGTCAATAGCAGAAGGTCATTGTTCTTGTGATGTTTTATTGTTCTTGTTACGCCGAAGGCGTTACTCTTATGGGAAAAGGCTTTGCGGACATTCCCGGAACTATGTCAAATTTGACGGTCGTGGTGACGGTTTTGCTTTTCTCTGATATTTTTGCAGATTTGTTATTTTTAACAATTTTGCTTTTCCTATTTTACATGTTGCGACGAGTTTATTATTTTTAAGTTTTGTTTTTTAGCTTTTGCATGTTGTGTCGGGTTTCCTATTTGTGGAGAGTGTGAAAAACGGCCAAGGGCAAAAAATCAGTCCATATTTTGGACATGAGAATGTTGCAGGCCCTTCAATGGTCGGGTCTCATGAGGGCAGCGGCATTAGCCAAGGAAACAAAGACCATGCTCGATCCTACATTCCTCCATCTGTGACGAGGAGAAACCTTTATAATAAACAACATTTTATGTCTGCACAAGTTCGTGAAAGAGAGTCGAGGGTCTCTTAGATAAGTTCTGCAAGCCTTGAATCCATGCATTGTGACATTGGTGGAGCAAGATGCCAACCACAACATGGAGAAAAAAGAAGGAAGAGAAAATGACAGAATTAGAAGCGCCTTTACTTTGGAATAATGATTTCCGAACATCCCATCTTTCGAATGAAAAAGATTTTCCTCATACAGGTATTACATATTATTCCAATTTCAGATTGTCCTGTTTATGGCTTATGTTTGATATGTAAGATACCAACTTTCTATTTGTTTGTGTTTTGGACGAAATGTGCAGCCCACCGAAGGTGCCAAGGAAAATTGTCAGGTCCCCTTTCAAGGTAGGTTAACTAACCCTACGCATTTTGTTTCTTTTGTTTACTAAAATCTCGAATTTATACATACTAGCAATCACACGAGTGGTGTGTGATGAAAACGCTAAAAGAGAGGATGGGAAACGAGGAGAAGGAAGAAGAGAAGAAGAAAGAAGAGGACGGAAAGGAAGTAGAAGCCAGAAAGAAAAGCGTGGTAGTGGAAGGAAAGTGGAGAATGAAAAAAAGGAAGAAGTTTAACCAGAAATAAAAAAGAATAGTAGAGAGGTGGAAAAAATACATATGCCAAAATAGATAGGATAGTAGTAGAACGATGAATGAAACATAGAACTTTTGTGTAAATAAACGTAGAGCAAAACTATTGAATAAAGTAGTAGCGAGAAACATAAATTAAAAACATAAGTTGTTATCGATACAAAAAACTTTTGGTTTATATAGGCATGAAGTATACAAAGAAGGAATGGGACTGTGTCAGTGTGATCATTATAAGGAGCTAAGACGAAGGTTGGACGGGGGGAGCCAGAGAAGAGGGAAGGGAGCGAAGGTGAAATTCCTCTTGTAGTCAGGGTTGTAGAAGGGGAGTGGAGGACATGCGAGAGTAGCGGGAGAAAGAGAAAGTTGGAGAAATTCGAAGGGAAGAAAGAGACAGTACTCTTGAGATAGCAGTGAATGTAAGGCGTTGTCTTTCAGTTCCGCCAATGTCTACTATAGCAAGTTGTAGTGTAAGTCCTTGAGATTTGTGGATAGAAAAAGCCCAAGCCATTTTGAGCGGTAGTTGTCTGCGGCCTCCTCTAGAAATGGGAGGAATAAGAACATGTAAGGGGTTGTTTGAATCCCAAGGAGGTCCTGTGTAACGATCAAATTTGATGACGAAAAAAAGAGGTAGACTTGGAGGGCTGGAGGATATCCCATAGACTATGTCGATGATAGAACCAGTAGCACCGTTGACGAGACCCTTCTCAACCCACAAGTTTGCGGAAAGCATTACTTTTTGATTGATGCAGAGAAGAACCTTGGCCTTCAACTGATCGTCCTTGGTATTGCCAGATGCAGAACGTCTGGTCTTTTCGGCAATAGATCTTGCTATAGGAGAGTTAAGGGACTTCAACATAAAAAGGTTATGCCAGTCCACAAGGTCATTTTGAGAAAAAAGATGAGGGCCTTCTTTAAATTCAACCCTTTCTTGTTCGGAAAGGGAGGAATCGGATCTTGACATAAGAGCTTGCCAGTCTTGGATCATAGGGATGGCGCTACGAATGTTAAGTAGTAAGCCCCAGAATGTTGTGTGTGCTAGATCAGAGCCTTGTTGCTGGAAGGAATTCATGCCAGAGGGTAGCTCCCTAAGACTTGCTCGCATAAAGTGGGATGTCCATAACCGGAGGAAGTTGACCGAGGTCTCCAATAAGGATCATAGATCTACCTCCAAAAGTTGAATCTTTGAAGTGAGGGAAAGCCTCCCTAAGACGGTAGTCGATTCTGGAAAGCAACTTTGGGCCGACGAAACTCATTTCATCGATTAAAATGTATTCGATGTGCTTGAGTGAGTCTTGAAGAGATGATAAAGCTTGGCCCTCTAAGGGTTTGAGCTCTTTAATGGGAATCCAGAGGCTTGCATGTATCGTTAAAGCTGAAATGTTGAAGGCAACAACTCTTGTTAGGGCAAGCAAAAGGAGAGGGGAAAGGCCCTGGCTGGATGAAGAGGCAAATGAAGACTTTAAAATTTTAATGAGGAATGATTTACCAGTACCTGCAGTCCCTTGTATAATAAGTCTCAGTGCAAGAAGGTTGGATATGTGCGTGAAGTGTTGAGTAATTATGTTGAAAGCTTGTTGTTGTTCTGGAGACAAGCCTGAAGTTGGAGGGTCGAATCTATCCACGAAGGAAGCTGAAATATGGTTTGCCTTATTATCTTCGATGAAAGTGGCACCAAGAGACTGCAGAGCAAATGGAATATGATGTGCACTCCAATCGTGAAGGGTGTCAAATTCACGAAGTCCCAGCATTTCCAAGTTGTCAAGGAATGAAGTGTTACCGAAGTGGTGGTGAGCCAAAAGTTACCAATCATACAGTTGCTCAATAGGAAGCGGGAGCTCGACCTCGGACTCAATGTCACTGCTGGAGGCGTGGGATGGATTAGATTCACACCGTGCAATATGCCAGGGCTGATAATTGTGTTTGAACAAGCTTCAATTAGAAATGGTTTGCTGAGGTGTTGAACCAATATCATTAGAAATGTTGCGGAAAGGTTTGTATAGAAGGAGCTCAAACCAACAGAAAAGTTCAAAAGAGGGGGAGTCCTTAGATGGAATGCATTGAAATTTGGGGAATACCCGAACAATAGCAGGTTGGGTACGAATTTTGCACCTATTGTGCTTGCGGTATTTGTTGTAACTCCAATCGCGTGTAACTTCAATGAGTGGAACACTTTCCATGTATGAAGGTCAGATCCTGTATGCATCTAAAAGCAGGGATGTTTCTGCATCCTCACACTCTGCTTCAACCAATCTTCTTAAGATTTTTCTGCCTACATTTAGCGTCACAAAAATGTGACTGCACATTACAAGTGGCAATTTGAGGAGTATGTGGCATGTTTCTTGTGTGCTAATGTCATGTTCAACCACACTCTCAGTTAACATTTTTTTTATGGCTAAATGTGCAGGAAGATCAGGATCTAAACTTCTCGACAATCTAGAAAGCATTTGGTGGTATGTTTCTGATCTTTGTTCCACTTTTATCTGGTAGGAAATAAAATTGCTTCCACAACATAATAAAGGCAATATACCAACTAAACTAACCATCATATGTTCCTTATGTAGCATTGTTTATCTTGACCCATAGAAGCTAGTAGTCTCATACGCAAATAATAAATCATACACATCTACTTTTCGATAAATTATAACCTTCTACACTCGATTACTTTGCAAATAAGTGACTCTTATTCTAGGAGAAATGCTTAGCGAGTAGCAAACCTTCCACTAGATACTGATTTCTAGAGTTCATTTTTTACCACCAGTAAAAAATGTTTTGGAAATAGAACTTCCATAAACATAAAACAACATAATCTCTGTTGGGCAGGCTTAGCAAAACCACGGAAGTAAGTCAGGTTCAAAACCCAAAGGGCATGCTCGCCAAAATAAAATTTAGGTTTTAAAAAGGGATTTTTTAGAATTGAAGTTATTCCATGTGCTCCATGATTCATAAAAGGAGATGATGAATGGAAAGGCACTGGTTGTGACTTGGATGCTCCAAAGTTGGGTTCATGTGTTGATTATTGTAAGCATAATTTGGATTTCAAAATTTTATTTAACAATAGAGTATGCGGCCCTCATGAACTTTGCCAATAGGATTATAAAGTCTGTTGAATTAACAGCCATCCTCAAACTAATTTGATTTTTTATATTCCATGCATCTATATTCCATAAAATAAGAAAAAAACACACAGTCTGATGTCAGAATTGGCTGATTTTATTTTTCTCCAATGAGATAAATTTCAAAGGAAATTTTGAATGAAACAGTCTGCCAAAAGAAATTTAGATGAGTTTTTTGATGTAAATGGTTGGAATTCATATACTAAGTTAGCAGGGATTGTCTGGAGTAATTTTGATTTTTTATTTTTATTTTTAATTTCTTTAATGTTTGACCCACACGAGTCTGCAGGTGCATCTCTGAAACACCTTTGACATTTAGCAAAAATAGCCTAATGTTTCGGATGTGGTCGAGCCTGCCCTTCAATGAAGTTATTCAGATGACACAAACTTTTTGACAAAACGTCTCAATGAAATGTGGCCTTCTAATAGGACATGATTGTAGTATATGTGGCTTCTTGATAGAGTCCTGGTGATCTCTCAACAAATACAATGAGAAGTTGTGGAGACAAACTCGACAATCTTTTGCCAAAACAAGAGCTCTAGGATAGGGCATGGGTTCCATCAAAAAATAATTAAATGTGGATTTTTATGATATGCTGTCGTTGAGACTGCCCTGCTAGACATGCATGCAAAATCTGGTTGCATACAGAAGACCCTTATATAGTTTAATAACAATGTGCTTTGATGGAAATAGGATATGCGCAAAATGTGATTCTTGGAAAATCCTTCGAGATTGTTAAGCAAATGGATATGCACAAATTCCTCACATTCTCCTGCGCTCCAGCCCAAAATGGAGTTACTGGAATAGCAGGACCGAACAGAGGTCACATGTCTCTGGCCACTCAATTATTTGTTACCTTCAATTTCAATAGCAAAATCACCCTTTGTCTCCCATCAGGCAGACCTCACACTTGGCTAATTACCAAGTCATCTTGTGAATTGGGCATGTTCAAGTATCATTTGTACGTTGTTTATATAGGATTTGTTATAGCAGTTCAGAACTACGGCGGTTCAGAACACTAAGCGCTATTTACTCTCCAGTCAAAATCAAAATGTTTTGTGCAGAGAAATCTCTATATGCACAGCTTTTATCTCTATCAAATCTCATGAGATTCAATGCTTCTCATATCAAACAGGTAAAGAAGGTCAAAGATTTGCAATCGCTAATTTTTCCAGGCCAACAAGAGGTGTTTCACAACATGAGACAAAGTTAACAGCCATGCTTGGGAATGAATTCCCATAGTAAATGCCTTTAAGCTAAATAACCCTAATTTGCCCCAACAACCAATCAAGCAGAAACCCCCTTACTGGAGATCCCGAGGTCGTACATACCCTGTTGGAGAGCATATCAACCTTTAATTTTTTAATATAATATATAACGGGTTGCTTCTATATCATATCCTTTTTCTTCCAAGCCTTCAGGTGTGACTTTCAGACCCCTCTTCAGTGATATTTGGATCATTGATTGGTCTATGGATTGCTTTCACTAATCTGGTCTGGAATTTATACTGAAAGCATGAGTACTACTCAATATATTGACCTTTGGAAATAAAACAAACAATATACAATATAACATACAATTCATCTTAGTTTTACAAGCAGTGGGATGTAACCCTTGTTCCAATTGATCCTTAACACAACAGTTGGAAGAAAAAAGAAAAATCTGTCAACACTTGGTTGCCCCCGCAAAATTGCATTTTTCTTGATTTATGTCAAAAATCTACTGCTGGTGAAAAATAATCCTAATTGCATTTGTCTTGGTTTCTATCAAAAACTTCAGCATCAGTCCATGATAATCCCCATTGCATTTCTTTGTAGTTTCCTAGCTCAACTAAAGGGTTCATTTGTATGGAAAACAACACAATTTCAAATTCTCATAGCGCAATAAAATACCATAAGACAACCCATATCATGGAAGACACCTTACAGTATTAAAATGCTTTTTAAAAACAATCATAATTACGGTAACAAACAGTCGAAGAACAACGGTTCTGACACTTAAATATATCAGGCGGCTCTCAGCTCATCATAGAAGGGTAGTGACACAAAGCCAGTATAAATGTACATACTAAATTTGTTGATGTCTAAGTTTCTAAAACTATGGATTAAGAGAATTAGAAAGAATTGTAACTATATATAATTTGCAAACAAAAATTGTCATTGCTAATGCACATTTGCTAAATCTGATTTTAAATGGGAAAATTGGGAGGCCTTATTAATCTTTTTGTTTTTGAGTCCCTTCAATCACCAAGTATTTCCATGTATAATTTTCTACTATTGAATTTTGTCTAAAACTGTAGATTCACCAAGTTCCTAAAACTGCTGCCACTTGTGGTCCAGATGAGAGGAACCAAGAAAAATTTCTAGAAAGCAAGAGCCTTGCCTATCAAACATTTTGACCATAAAACTTTCAATATCTCCTGTTGATGACAGTCTTAAGTAATTACTTTATTTACAGTGCCCAAAAAATTGGCACTCATAGCACATAGTACCCTGGCTACAGATATAAGAGAAGCATACGAAGTTAATAAAATACAACCACAAGGCAAATAATATGACGATTAGAAAGCCAATTAAATGCAAAACAAAAGAAAGTATGAAATTTATCTATCAAAAGGTTCTTTCACATTAAAAATATTGTCAAAGCGGTAATTGTACAACGAAGCAAGTCTCAAACTTAAGGAAGTAAGAGCTATCAAAAATATATCACAATGTTATTTCGATCAAACAACTGAAAGAGCACATAGTAGATGTTTGCACCATATAACTACCTAAACTACTTTTATGTACAAAAGTTTAATGGAGCACGCCCATACTGGTTTTCATTTTTTCTTGGCATCTCCCTTTTTTTCCTTGGTGACATTAGCAATTTTTTTTGCCTGATGTGGTTTTTTCCCTCCAGCATGTATTGTCTTTGCAATTATCCCCATCTTTTTCAGTTTGTGGTCAGGTTCGTATTGTAGAGCATCTTCAGGATGATCATACACAAGCCCAAATCCCCTTGAGTTAGGGCCTGTCGTACGGAACTTGGAAAGATAAAGAGGACAAGAAGGATGCAAGTGGCGACGTTCTCTAACCAATTCAACGACCACAGGTTTTGCTAGTTTCGGTTGCCTACAATGGAGCACATTGACCACAAACTTTGTTCGGTTGAAAGCATCTTCTCGTTCTAAGTGCGGAGTGGTGATTGTCACATCGTGTGGAGTAAGAACAACTATATTCCGAGTCTTCATTGCTGCAACTTCACAAGCAACCCAAAGTAATAGAAATGTAAAAAAGCAATTCTATAGACGCTATGCAAACCTTGATAAGTTACACGCTGGAAATGGAAGTCAAACGCATTGTTTTTTTTGTTGTGGAGCACCAACAAGGAATCTAAGACAAATATTGGGGTGTCATTCATTTCGGCAAGCAACTTTAAAAGCCTTGCCAATGGACAGTCTAACGCCCAATAATGGGCATTTCGGTGCAGCATCCCAGGGGCAATAACCCCTCAGCACACACCGAGTCCTGCCATTGTCGAAGGCACTTGCCCCTTCATGCCGTGGTTGAAGATTGAAAGCAAAAAAAATAGTTTTCTTCATACAACACATACAACAATAAGATGTTTTAAGATAGACAAATTCTCCCACACACTTAAGAATCTATAAAAATGTAGAAGGGAAAAAAAGGAAAAAAACAACACATAATCAATAACCAATTTTATAAACAATACGGTAGGAATTTTTTCATGTGATAAAGAAAAATAGGTTATTTTGAGAAGAAGTTTAAAGTTCATGAACACAACAACTACATAAAGGCAAGCGAGACACTTTGTTCACAAAGAAGAATACCATATTCTAAGAGCAATCTTAAAGTTCATGAACATCACAATTATATCTTTACATTAAACAATCAACAATGTGCATTGAATGGAATTGCGGAGTTCTGTAAACTGAAAGGAAATAACTGTACATGAGAGTACACAAAGAAAGTAATGCAAAATAAGAAGATCAGATCTGCAGAAGACAATGTTAATTTCTTAGATGGCTTATTTTGCTAACGCTTAAAGATATAATTTGGATAAATCAGTACAAAAGCTAACCATAGCGAATATAGCAATTTTAAATTAAAGTAACTAGTCATGGAGTAACCTTATAGATGATTGATTTGATTCAAGAAGAACTTTGTTAAGTAATTCTGTTAATTTTGATCTGGATTGTAACTAAACTATAAATCTATCTTGTTAAGGAATATGTGGAGGAGTTAGAAAGCCTTCCCAAGGGAGGACTATTGGACCTATTTCAGCGCAAATATGCACATCACATGATAGTGAGTAGACTCTTTATGAACTGTGGTTTGTAGAATTTATGGGTCATGACAAAGCATTCAATAGATCCATTTTTTATTTTGTCATTGTGTTTTTTTACGATTATTTATTAAATCATAAAATATTGTTTGTACATTTTAAATTTCTATATTTTAGTAGTTTCTATATATTTAGGGCCCAAGTTATTGTATCCCGACCACTTCCTAAAATTTGAAGGTATCTCCCCACGTATCCCTAATCCCCATCCCAAATATCCACACCCCACACACCCAGAACCTCAACACCTCCGTAATATTTATACAACAATGCCTAATACTTCAACTCCTCCACAATATTTGTTAGACAATCTTTCATTAATGTTATACAAAGAGAAAGAATATTATGATTTCTATTGGTTCCAAGTAATTTTGCTAGCGAAAATGCTATGGAAAACCAGTAATATGATTGCATCCAAATAATTATTGCCTATGCTCTCTGATAGGAATGATAAATTGTGGGGATGGAAAAAGGGGCACAGTGGGAAGTATCCACTAAATTGTAGTAGAAAGGGGGCAGCTAGAAGTATTCTCCAAATTCTAGGAAAAAGGATGTACAGAAGAGTTTACAAAACAAAAACAATAAAAATTTACAAAATATAATACATTTAACGTTTGACAAGTTTGAGGTAATCATTGGTTTTCTCATTGATAATGGTTGGCCAATGTCAAATAAAGGCCATAGGCTATAGTACAAAAATGAATTACATTTATGACAACACAAAAATAGATTACATTCGTTGCAGCACAAAGATGCCTCTGTCACATAAATCTTGAAAATTGTCCTATCTATTTGAAGCTCAAAATCATACAAACAACTTAGCAAAGGTATCTTGAGTCTAGCTGGAGAGTTTGCAGTGCCATCTTGAAAATGCCTAGAAAGCATCCCAGCCAAACTGATGGATAGTGGGCAGTTGGAAGTATTCTCCAAATTCTAGGAAAAAGGATGTACAAAAGAGTTTACACAACAAAAACAATAAAAATTTACAAAATAGAATACATTTAACGTTTGACAAGTTTGAGGTAAGCATTGGTTTTCTCATTGATAATAGTTGGCCAATGTCAAATAAAGGCCATAGGCTATAGTACAGAAATGCATTACATTTGTGACAACATAGAAACATATTACATTCGTTGCAACAGAAAGATGCCTTTGTCACATAAATCTTTAAAATTGTCTTGTCTATTTGAAGCTTGAAATCATACAAACAACTCAACAAAGGTATCTTGAGTCTAGCTGGAGAGTTTGCAGTGCCATCTTGAAAATGCCTACAAAGTATCCCAGCCAAACTGATGGACAATTAAGTTTTGTGACGATTTCAGTCTCTCCACTAATTAGTGACCTGTTTTCAGCAACTTAGAAAAGTTGCAGTAGCTCTTAGTTAAGACTTAATGGCTTTGCTCAAATGTCCTATTTTGAAAATTTGGGTTAAATCTATTTATGATAAAGTCATTTTTTAGTTCATGACTATGTGAGACACTAACTTGGCATATAAGAGCTCTCTTGTGGAAGAACACAATGGTATTTCTTCCTTCATTCACCATATATAGTGTTCAATTTTTGTAGTCCTAGGTTTCAACCCCATGATCAAGCTTGGGAGTAAAAGCAAGGCATACCTACACCTTGAGTTTACCGTGTGTGGCAGTCATTAACAAATGTAATAATAGTTGAATATAAAAGAACAGTAAGATATCATGTTGACAAAAGTTCATCTTGAAAATTATCATCTTGCTTTTCCAAAAAATGATTTCCAAAATGTATCAGGGTCTTCAATATTATAGAAAAGTATGGAGTTTCCAAAGATGGAATATATATGTTCAAATTCTAACGGGATTTAGTCATATTAATTAAATCTATGGTTCATAAATACATCTCATTTATCAGATAAAGCAGTATCTGGTGACTATTGTCAGCAAATATAGCAGTTAGATTACAGAATGTCATTGTGACCTAAAAAAAGCTATTGATACCTGAAAGTGCAGGAAGATTGTTTCTAACACAGCTATACGAAAATATGTTTTTTTCAGGTCTCTGGCAGAGGGGTTGCCATAGGTTGTTTCATGGCTGGGCCATCATTCTATATGCAGGTCAGTTTGATGTCTCAATACAAAAGTATATAGGAATTTATGCAAACTGTTCTAACACATCTGACAAGTATCTCTAGATTTATGCACACATAATCAAAAATTACTATTCTGGTAAACTGCAATCCATCTATTTCTTTGTATAACAACTATCTTTATATAAACAATTCCATGCAAATACTGTAAACAGATTTAATATTTCACACAAAATTAATACAAATCTAGATGGGGCAGCAGGCACAAGCTAAATTTGTCATAGGGAAATCTGTGAAGGGAAAAAAGCCTGCTTCAAAGATGGATTAAAATGTCAATCATCACCAATAACTATACACATTACAGATGTAGAAGATGCAAAAAATAATTACCCTCTTCTTTAAATCACAGCTGTGATGTTGGATGGCTTCCTTCAGTCACGCAGTCTCCAACTCCAACAACACTCAGCAGGCAAAGAGAAATGGACTTCTCGGCTACAATGTTTGATGGCCACACACAAAGAACAATAAAAACGGGTTATAAAAACACTCCTCATTACAAACTGCAAAACCCTTCCCGAAACCCTAAAAATGTCATGTCATTTTTTAATATCCCAAATCACCCACCAGTTGAAAAGAACCACGAGTTGCATCGCACAGGGGCGACCATACTCGCCTGTTCATGGTGATGATGGAGGTGTGGCCGCCTGCACAGAGGACTCCCGGCACATGTCCCGTATTTATGAATGATGTTGCATTACAGTCCTTTGATCTGCTCAATCCTTATTTTGGTCGCCACGTGTAGGGACAAGGAGATCGAAATCAATTAGGTTTAGTACGAGGACAGGTTTCCAAGCTCTCGAACAAGGAAATTACACCTTACTTGAAATATTTTCTTTTCATTAGGAAACAATCTACGTGCATGACAATTTCATGCAAAGGTAACTAGGCCTTTACACTAAGCAGTTGTCTTTCCCTCCACTACACAGATTCACTCGCATGTTTCCTCTTACTCGGTCTTCATGACATCAATCACATGTCATGCAGTACACAAGAAAATTTAGGCCACACCACGTTACCAGAAAATAATAAATCCAGAAATTACATCCTCTACACCTATGGAGTGTTCAATTATCTCAATTTCCATCTTCTTTAGAATTCACTTAACCTACCGCAGTTCTCATGTTGCCACTTGATGGGCATGCCAGTTCATTGAATGCATCTCTTGCTCATAAATAGAGCCAACAACATGGTAACAGAGGAATATATAATACACAGGTAGAAAGAACCAGAGTTTCAATACCCATTTGTCTGAATTTATGAATCCCTTATTGTTACAATGGTATATACTATTTAGCACAAATCGTGAACCTCGAAACTAACTTTTGATTTTTCAGGGACCTGTATTATCCTCCTACATTAACCACTTCCACTCTTACATTGTTTCTATGATCTGTAAATTCTTTGCTATTTGTATTATTTGCAAACATAACTGAAAATATTAAAACAAAACAGTGCAGTAATTTCAATTGTTTGATCTACAACTGCACAGTAACTCCCTCTCTTTATTTATTTTTTGTCTAGCTAAAGCAAACAATTGTGAAAACTAAAGTCTCCATTGCCCATGTGTCTGCATTTGCTTAGTTTCAAACTCTTTTAGTTCCCATCATGCCACTCTGGTATTATTTGATTAGTGGTCGTAATCTCAAATTCATATAATGCAGTGCTTGCGAGGCCTAATCTATCTAAGGCTTTTCTCATTTTCACTATTTAAAAGGTTGGTTATGTTGGAATGTTTTGCAGGTCTTGGATGTCCCTTCCCTTCAAGATGATTTTTACCTTAATCTTGTGGATTGGTCATCGCACAATGTACTAGCGGTAGGCCTAAGCACATGTGTATACCTTTGGAGCGCATGCAGCAGTAAGGTATTTTTCATTTTGTCAGTTTAATATCTTTATTTTTAATCAGTAAAATACTAAAACAAGACTTCCATTTATGGGATCCTCTTTCAAGAAAGCCACAAAATGCACATTTCATATAACCAGATGGAAGACTAAAACCTCCCCCAAAACTGTACGTATAAAACAAACCAGGATATTGATAGGAAATTACAGAATCTTTAATTCCTCTACCCAGACTCGAAGCTACTGCAAGTAAGGTATACTAATAGCTATCAAGTTCTTGCATCATTCTGCTAACTCTAGAGATACACAAAAATGGTTGTAAACTCTGCGATAAGATGATGATGGATGCTATAAATCAAACAAGCTTAAGTAGATACTAAATTGACCATATGTTGTATGTGACGAAATTACAACAAAAATGTGTCCAAACAGAACTTTCAAGCATATTCACTAGGTTTGGAAACAACATAGCCATGCAGTATCTCAGGCATATCTGTCTCATCATGCTCTATTAGAAGCTTGATAGTCATGCTAATCAATGGTTTTCCTATCTTGAATGTCACGTTAATATTCATAGTCATGTTAATCAACTATTTTCCTGTCTTTAATTTTAGTACAGCCTGTAAGTTGTGATCAATTGGAGTCCTAACTTTGTATTACAAGATTAATGAGGTTTTGAATTTTTTTGTTTTCTTTCCTTCTGATCTCTTTGGCCTTATGTTTTCTGCCTCTGTTCGTGACCAGGTGGGGAGCCAAATTTATAAACAACCCAAATACTTAAATCACGGTTTGCTCTTTTCTCCTTGTATTCTAATTTTCTATGGTCATGTCTTGCAGGCTCCTGCATGAGCAAATAAAGTTGTTGCGGTCTTTTAAAAGGCAAATGAATATGCTTCAAAGAATCCCAACTCCTTGATTATGTGGAAAATTCTTTGGGTATACAAGGATGGCTAGAATCAAATGGACATCAGTACATTGTAACTGATGACAAGGAAGGCCTTAAATGTGGTATGTTTGACTATGTAAACTATTTATTTATTTTCTGTATCAGTTGTATCTCCCTTGTATAGAGATTAGCCTTAAATTGTAATATCAATATTGACATATGTCATTGAAGGTTACGAATAAAATTTATTTACAGACACTCCCTCCAAACTGATGAAGCACAAGTGTCATGTTTCCTTGTGCATCCATTAATGTCGTTAGACTGTAGGCTATCTGTGCAAGTGAAGTGATCCCTACAATTTTAATTTATGATCATTATTTGGAATCTTTGAAATGCCACCTGCTACCACTAATCACCAGAGACAGTTATATGTTTATGTATACTTGATAACATTATGTTAACTGAATGAAAATATTGGTCTAATTGTTTGCTTATGGCATTTGATTATTTGCAGGTTTAGGGTTGTTTGCAGGTTTTGGGCGGACACTTTTGGGAAAAATCGTGAATGGTAGTTTATTAGGGTTACAGATTTATCTTCGTTTGTAGGTCTGATTTAACGCATAATGGTGTTGATTTTAGGACGGCTATTAGCGAGAGCTCCATTTAGCACAATTACAGTTGCAAGATGGTATTTTAGGGCAATTAGTGTGTGGGATATTATGGTACTTGTAGAATCGGGAGCAAAGAAGGATATTGCATTGAGCTTCTCTACATTTGCATTGAGATATCTGGAGGGATCTTGGAATTCATGTGAAAATGGCACTCTTCAGGATACTTTTTTTCAAGAAACCCCAGATGGACTACTTGAAATTTCAAAACATGTTTATGGTATGTGTCAAACCTAATTCTTTTCAGTAACTTTTGAACATCAAATTTTTGATAACCCAATTTGATTTGTAGAGAACCCTAATCCTCAATATTTGTTTCGTTGATAAACCAATTTCATTTTGAGAGGACCCAAATGTTCAAATGCGTTTTTCCGATGATTCAAATGTTCTAAAATGTGTTTTAATAATGACCTAAAATTAATTTTTGGAGCATCCAAATTTTCTAAATTTCAATTTCCTTATGACCCAATTCGGTTATTAGACGAAAGAAATTCATTTCCTATGATCTTTTGTTGTATTTTTTCTTTATGTTTTTGCACTGACTTCCTATCCTAAGGCAAAGTAAACATATAATGGCTTTTGTCATTTTCTTGTTCTAGCACCGTGGAATCCGCCTTGCAAGCGGTCCAGGGAGTGAGAAGTGTTGCAGTCGCTTTAGCAACAGAAGAAGCAAAAATCATATATGACCCCAAACAGGTTAACTACAAGCAGTTGATTGATGCGGTAGGTTATGATTTGGCAGGGGAAAGATGGAAGTAATTTACTATTGCAACAGGATATCATATCAATCATTAACTTTGATTTGCATCCAACTGATTTTTTCCTTTTCAGATTTTAAAAGGGATTATATTTATGATTAGGTAACTGAATATTGCATTTTGTTTAATCCATTTTGAAGTAAATGAACATAAAGAGTATTGTGGTCACTGGAGACAACTGGGGTACAACAAATGCCATTGTCAAGGAGGTTGGGATTGAGACTGTTATGGCAGAGACACTACCTGAAGGAAAAGCAGATAAAGTGAAAGAGTTGTAGGTACAACACTTCTTGTTTTTACATTAAAAGCATTAATCCCGATGGAATATTTTTTTCCCTATATCTGTGCATTTTTTGTTGGACTGGCATAAGGGGTTAGAAACCTCTTTTTAGGTCATTAATAGTTAGCAATGAAGATTATAGTATTTTTTCCTTACAGAAAATGTCCATAAGGATACAAAAGCAGTCCAAGCTATTTCATAAGTGTGTTTAATTTTGTACTAAAGAGCCTGCATCCTATTTTGAATTTGTAGATGTCTGGTTTGAGAGTGGCGATGGTTGGCAATGGCATCAATGATTCACCAACACTTGTGGCTGCCGATGTTGGTATGGCAATTGGTGTAGGTACAGATATAGCAATTGAAGATGCAGACATAATATTGATGAGAAGTAACTTGGAAGATGTCATTACTGCCATTGATCTTTTAAGGAAAACATTCAAACGAATCAGACTCAACTACTTATGGGCCTTGGGTTATAATGTGATGGACATTCCTATAGGAGCTGGATTATTGTTTCCATTCACCGGGTTTCGTCTTCCTCCATGGATTGTAGGGGCCGCAATGGAAGCTTCTTCAGTGAGTGTTGTTTGTTTTTTTTCTTTTATTAAAATATTATAAGAGGCCAAGGAAGCTGGACAGGCTGCAAATACAAGGAGTCAGATTTCAGTGAAATTTGAACTACAAAGACAATGTCAAAACATCAAGGTCAAGCAAAAAAATAATACAAAAATAACAAAAATAAATTTCACACTAGAATGTGGCATTTTTGTACAGTTTCTTACTCATTATTTAGAGAAATTTGGAATGCATCTAAAATAACATCTCTAGTGTAATAGCTTGTTGTCCATAAGAATGTTTTGAGGGATTTGACATGCATGGAAAGTTGGTGGTTTGAGGGATTCAACCATTGTCGCAGTTTAGTGGTTTGAGCATGTGATTTGACCTGCATAACAATTTGGTGGTTTGAGGGATTCAACCAACATGAAAATTTGGCGGTTTGAGGTGTGATTTGAGGTATTTGATCTTCATAACAATTTGATGGTTCGAGGGCTTTGACTAGAATGGAAATCTGGTAGTTTGAGTGTTTAAACCTGTATGGAAATTTGGTAGTTTCCGTGTTTCAATCAACATGAAAATTTGATGTTTGGACCAACCTGCTATAGACACAGTGGAGAAGTATTTGATGTATTTATTGTCATGATGTGATTGTTCATATGATCATTGAGAATGTAGATATTTGGTGTTTTCTTTTCTGCAATTCTGTAAATTGTTTTATCTAATAAATATGGATTTGTTAGAGAAAGGCATTTGACACAACCAATCTCCATTATGTAAATATTCTCTACAAATCATTCATTAGGAAAAGATTCACTGATACAACAAGCAACCCTTATTCACAGAGTGTGAAAGCCATGAACTGAAATTAAGCAAAAGCTCCATAGAAACAAACTCCTCACCTTTGTCATAATTAAGATAAATGTGAATAAAACAAGTAGAGATAATGAAGTTAAAAACACATACTTTAATTTTCTTTTTAGCATACTTACCTAAGACTAGGGGATGGGTTTTCTGGATGGCAAAAAAAATCCTCAAAATTTGGGGGCGGCTGATTAAATGTTTAATAATATATAAAAAATAAAAAGTAATTTTTTAAAAATTAAAAACATTAACAAAAATATTGGGGATGGCAAGAAGTCCCTGAAGCGTCCCCTAAAATAGAGGAATGTTTTTGAAATGTCCCTAAAACTTAAAGGTCATCCTCCTTTTATTTGGAATTTGAGGATGCAAAGCTGGGGAGCCTGAAATGTCTGGTATGGGAGAGACACATCCCTGGATGACACCACTTCTATTTAGAATAAATGAAGATATAAACATTGGTGGTCATTTGATTATGTATATTACTTTTTCCAACAGTCACCCTAAGTAGAAATGGACTGGAAAATCTTAGCATTGTAGGAAAGAGGATTTATAGTTTTAAAATTTGAGTGCTTAGATGGTGTATATTTGTTTCATATTTTTGTGGAATTGTTGACTTCAAATTTTGCACATATCACAAATATTATTATTAAATATGTGATGTCTTTGTTCTATTCTTCAAACCAGACTTTTCTTTTTTGAGGATTCGACTGGCCGGTTACTCTAATCTGTTTGATTTTGTGGTTGGAAATAAACACTTTCAATCATTTTAAATTAATTTTTGGCACTTTATTGAAATTCTATCCTAAATCTTCAAGAAGGAGATCATGCATTTGTGAAAATGTTATGAGATCTAAAGTTGTTCAGAGATGTTAATACCAAATTTGGTTGGCTCAGTGTGCTAATTGCATTCTACAGGTATGTAGATACTGTGTGAAGATCCCAGTTGCATACCACTGGTAAAAATGATGTATATGAGTTTACCAAGACATGGGGAGTACATGTTCTTACTCCATGAAGGTAACTCATGTGTCTAGAAAATAAAATCTCTTCAAAAGGTTGAAGCCTGAAATGAAGGTAAGTGATATTTTTGACAAGATCCTTGTTCAAATAAAGACAAAAGATGTGGCTCAAGGTGTAGTCACTGTGTATGGTTCAGATTAGTCAAGGGGAGTATGTATTTGTACCTATAAAAGGTGTTCTTGGAGGACTTCTAGGCCTAAAGGGATGATTTTGCACAATTATTGAATTAGCATACCTCTAAGATTAGCCAATGTATGTCTCATACCATCATTCCCCATTTTTAAGGATCAAATAAACTAGATACCTCACTATTTACTTCAGAGAGGACATACACCTTCTTTGTCATATAGAAATGTCATAGTTGGTCTTAACCCACACCATATATCTGAGAGGACATCACACTCTTCCTCTCACACTTACATTATACATTTAGCTACTCATTTGTCTCCTTAGCACATTGTTCATCAAATTTACATTTTGATTTTTCATAACTCTCAACTACTAATTCATTTATATCAATAACCATGTCTACTAGTCACAATGAATCACTTTGTAGAATCCTATAGACAACTCCCCCTGGTTGAATATCCCAAATAGGACTCTCCAAATATGTATAATGATATAACTAAGTCATTCAATCCTTGACAGTGACATCAAGAAGGAACACATACCTGTCATTTACTTGATTTCTTTTGGAAAAACCTCTCCTTAAAAACACTTATGAGACCTACTTATCTCATCATGAAGGTGTTTAGACACCTCCTTATTACCTGTGAATGCTCATATCCTACATTTTGCATAGTAATGTTACCTGTAAATGCTCAAAAAGGACCACTAAGCACCCTATGACCTGTACAATGTCATTCCTTTCTTTCACAACCTCTGTCATGAGTCAATCTTAAGTCTTGTATCCTTTAGAAGCTATAACACATCATATATGTTAAAAACAAAATCACACATTGTCATTCATATGCACAATACCTGAAGAGACCACATGCTCTGCCTCTGAGTGCATTTTGTGCCTGTAGGAAGCCAATTTTAACTTAATACATAAAAGAGAACTAAACAATATCACTCACACCTAAGATGGATCAAATATATCACTTTACACATGTATGAAGCTCAGAAACATCTAGAATCGTGTCTACCATCTCTTCTATTTGTAGATGCACTTGTCTTTGACTCTGCCACCTGAAGGTACCTTGTTGATGCATTGTAAGCACTAAGAGTCACTAAGGCTCACTATATCACCTTTTCACCACTGATTTGCACTCACATAGTCTTGAAGTTTTAGGATCATCTAAGATGGTGTAGGTAGTTCTGTTGCCAAAATGTAATGCAAAAAATGATTTAGAATTGTTGGGAGTCAGAACACACATTCAAGGCATGGTCATGTATGATCAGTCTGAGCTATTTACATCTACAGGATCCTCCCGATATCCTCATAATCCCCAGTTGTTTCAAACCGCATGAATTTTTTTTTGACTCACGAATGTGACCCATTTTTTATTCCACACTTAAAAATAGTTAGTACGAATGTTTCTACAACAAATTGAATGTGAGATGTTACGTGACTTTGAATGATTGTACCTTAAACTGCCACTACCCTTCATTTCTTCCTTGAAAGGAGACTGTCAAGGACGTTCCCATCTTTTGTGATTAGTTCCACTCAAATTTTTAACCATTTCTTCATTGCATATTAATTCAGGTTTCCAGTTAAGGTGCATCATATATCTTGGGTTAAAAGTGATTTTATTTATAATCACCACGAGTTTCAAGTTGAGACCATGGAAAAATCAATTTATAGTTGTCTTGCAGGGTTTCTAGGATTTGGTTAGACATGGATTCTTTTTATATTAAGTTGAAGAAAACATTGATATCTATTCCATTAGCTATGCATATGGTACAACAAACCAAAGGAATAAATGCTATTAGAGTACATATTTTTCATTCAGTCGTACAGTTGAACTCCTTCAAATCATTATTTTTATGTAGAATTAAACCAACAGCTGAGTCGTTTTTGTCATTTTGTTGTTCATGACACATGTATAACAGACCTATAGACCTAATTACTTGTATCTAGGTGTTATATTTTTTATTCTCTTTCTTCTGCAGTAAATAAGAGAGTGTTGTTTCTAAAGGAACTTCAGGTGGGTTTGAATATCGAGTGAAGTATTTATTCATTTGTTTTGTTTATTGCATGTTATGAACTAAAAAATTATTTTGGAGTACTTTCATTTTATTTGCTTTTGATTTTATCATTTATATTTATAGTTGGATCCAATCCTTTTTCCGAAGTGACAATTTGCGCATTTCCCCTCATTTTTTATTCGAAAGGTACTCAAAAATGGCGCACGTATCAACACTTGGAGCAAGAAGAAAGGAGGATTCAAGAATAATATCGCTCAACCAAAAAAACCCGTTGTAAATACTAGCCTCTACTTTGATAGCACCTCCACTACTACTTTACTCAAACTTCTTGTATCCAAAGCGGTATCAAATGTATCAAATTGGCCACAAAAGGCTACTACTCATTATATAAAATTTTCAAATGTACGGAAGTATTCATGTATTCATGTTTATTTCAAATAAAATAGTCTGCAAAAGGCTACCACTCATGATATAAGATTTACAAATGTAGATGTACGAATTTGTAACAAATTTGAAATGCAAAGATACAACCTTTAAATGTAATGCTTCATCTATATTCCTACACCTACAAAATCAATCACCCTTATCAACAACAACTACAAAAGTAATAAATATCCCTCTAAATCAAATAACATATACCATTCGGCATTCACATTGCATTGTA
The DNA here is from genome assembly GCA_019776745.2 of Taxus chinensis. Classification (NCBI taxonomy): domain Eukaryota; kingdom Viridiplantae; phylum Streptophyta; class Pinopsida; order Cupressales; family Taxaceae; genus Taxus; species Taxus chinensis. The sequence goes on along the minus strand of CM034150.1, from coordinate 24,602,604 downwards.
CACATGCGATTGCTAGTTTAAAAACTTTGATACTTTAAAGAACATTTTGTGAGATGACTAGATTCCATGTCATGGGTGGTTTTTTATTTAATGTCATCAGTTTTAAATTTTTTACACTTGTTTTTGCAAAAAGAATCCACATTTGAATCAACATGTATACCTCTGTAAGAGGTAAAAATAAGACTCGTGTGGGCATTTTTCTTTATATGCTCCGGGTTTGAAAGAATTTGGAAGTTTATTCCCTTGTTGTTATGCATAAGAATTTTTTTAATTACATCTGATGTTTTCAACATGCTTTTCTAAATCAGTACTAATAAATGGGAAGTTTTTCACTATTCCAATTAGCAATTCGAGATGTTGAAATGTCTACAACAACTTCAATAGTAGGGAATTTAAGGGCAATGACAACCATTGTTGGCCCACCAACATACACAACTCGAAGGCAACATTTTTTCACCATCTCCACATGTTGAAGAACACGAAGAACCAGAATGTAAGAAAATTTTAACATAGATCACTATCAGGAAGCATAAAGATAAATGAATTCTATTAGTAATTAAATCTAGGAAAACATAAATGGTATGATGAGTTCATATAAAAAAAATTATGATCCTAACTAATTGAGCCATTCTCGAGTAAACAAATATAGCTTCAAATGCAAAATACCATATAGTGTTCAAGAGTAGTTCATGTAAACACATAATCATAGGCACTACACCCTGGAAAGTTAAGAAGACAAATTGATTCAAATTTTAAAAAAAAGTGAGAACTCCCTTCAAACTAGATATTTACAAGTTTGCATGCTAGCACAACAACAATAGAATTTCACATTGAAAATATAATAGGTAAATCAATATATGCAAATGCACCTAAAGTACAGAAATTTAGGCTTTACAAGCTCATTGTTTTTTGCATTTATTTCGAAATTTAATATTTACAATTTTCATCCATGCATTTTGCAAAGTATCATCTTTGGCAGTATTTGTCATATCATGGCCTTGTTACTCTAGTTATTGTTACAATTGTTCCCTTGATGGCTATTGTTGGAGGCTACAGATACGTAAGTGTGTTGTAACGATAATTGGTTTGTAAAAAAAACGCATACTCCGCCTCTCCTCCCACGTGCCTCCTACAATGCTCCCACTTCTTTGGCCTACCCACAATACCTAAGCTGAAATATTAACTAGCAATCGCACATGAAGTGTGGGGTGGAAACACCGAAAGGAATGTGTCAAAAAGTTAAACTTAGGGAAATAAACATGGGAGGAGGAGGAGGGCGATAGGGAAGGAGATTGAGGGAGGAGAAGTTTTGGATTGTGAAAAATGTTGGGGGAATTATGAAAATTTCCTCTTTCTTATGACTAGGCATAAATGGAACATGTGCCTTTTCTGTGGCTAATGGCACAATAACTTGACCTATCATTTCCTAGCTTCTTGATAGGCACAATTATTGAGACTTGCATTTGGAATTTTTTTTAGCATAATTAATGGTTGAGGCATTGGTAAAGGAGGGGGAAAAAATCGTGCACATCTTGTACTCCTTTGATCGTGTAGGTCATCCAAGGGTACAAAAAGGGAACATTTGCATATGAAGAGTATAATTCAGTGGGTTGAGACTATAATTTACTATGTTGGTGTGAAGATCATAATTTATTGACTACCTAAAAAAATTTGAATGCATGGAATTTTTTGAATGTGTGGATGTCGATGGAGGAAAATTGGAAGAGATGAAAACCCTTATGTTGACACATGGGGACATGAGTAGCCAACATCATATAGTTGTTTTGAGAGTTGGTTGATGCAATGTTTAACCACCACATGCGATGTGAAATGGATCACAATACTCAATACACGATCCATAATACAAATACAATGTTGACCTCGTCGGAGGATTGGTAATGCAAATACCGATGCTTGTTTATTCCAAACCAAATACAAATCTATTACAGATTGAAATCGAAACGTCTAGTCAAACTTGATGAATGTTTAATCTTCAATGCTAGCATGAATCCAAGTGAAGCACTCAGGGGAGATGAGGCAGTCACTTTATAGGGGTCTGTAGAGGAGAACGAGTTGGGGAAGATAACAAAAAGGTGTATTTGAAGGTGGAATGTGGAATGTGGGACCCTTCAATGGGATCTCCTTTCTTAAATGACAGGCACTTTAAAAGTGTTCGCGACACATATATGGTCGTAAGACAATGAACAATGAACCCAAATTAGTCATAATTTGCTAACTATTTAGTTTGGGAAAAAAGGATATCTACGTAATTATTTGTTAACATTACAAGTTTAACAATTGATATCGTGTGATATTGTTTGTGGATAATTTTTTGATGGCATTTCGTTTTTTGTATATATAAGTTATGGTGTCTACTTTTATAGTAAGTGTTTTTCTGGTGATTTTTTATTTATGGGTTTGTTTTTTTTATTGTGTGGAAAACGGTAGGTTACTGATCAAGAAATTCACACTTGGGGTCTTTATGGGGTCTTTCTACCCCTAACACCGACAAATAGGTCTACAAAATGTAATGTGATTCAACCTAACAAAAAATAGTAGCGAGCATAAAAATAACGTTGTACCGAATCTATTAAAATCCATAGTCAGTGATCTTACCTTGGCCATTAGTTCTACAACATCAACACCCAACCCTTACATAACTTAAAGAAATTAGTTATTTTTAGAAAATATGGGCAAAATGAGCTTTGCAATGTTTTTTTATGACATCGAGACTTTCAATTCGACGATGTTCAATTTATTAGATAAGATGAAAACATGAATGGAAAGTTAGAAAGAACAAGGTGGGGATTAAATGCATGCATGTCTCATGCTTCTTCCATGACTCAAATTGTCTCTACCCAATAAATATCTATTATATGTGCTCTACTTTACCATTTCAATGTCGCGTGCATTATTCATGTGGTTGTGATTTGTGCTTAAATGGGCCAAAAATTAAAAATGGGAAAAATATGATATGTCCCATGAGATTGCAAGTTGTACTTAAATGGGGGCCAAAAATATTCTTGGTATCTTGATTACATCTCGCAATGGCTACCTAAAGACCATGAAAATGCAAACATCCATTAGTGGATTGTGGGGCACGTTCCTAGTCATAACATGACTTGTCTTGTACATGTTTCGGTAAAGGTATCTCACAAAAAATCCTTACGAAGCTTATGCTTTTTTAATGCCAAAACTTGCCGACTGACTTAGTGGAAATCAGATGATACAAAATGCTTCTACAAAGGTGTAGACACCAATTTTTGGTATCACTACCCCTCACCCCATGTTCTCTCTTTGTCGTCTTTTTTCTACATACATACCTCTCTTCCCTTTCAAATTTCCATTTTCCCTCCTAAATTCAGTTTATCCCACTTATCATTATTTTCCACCTGAATCATCTATTAATCATCCCTAATCTTGTTTAGTTAATTCTAAACACCCATTTAATTAATTTGTTCTCCCTAAATGCTCTATTTTATCCTCCTTAGGCTCTCATTTAATGATTTTACCTCCCCCTTTTGCTTTTATTTAATGTTTCTCACCCCTCACCTACCCTCTTATCCTTTCTATACAACCCTAACTCACCCTTATCATCTAAAACCCTAATTTTGCATCATATGGGCTCTTTTTTAGAGCTCGTCCCCATTCCACCGCCCAAATGGATGGATCCCCGCAATCGGCAGTGACCCATCCAGGTCGTCGTCGACCCTATAAAGTCGCCCTTAGCCCTCTTTTTCTGAGGATGTAACTTAGAGGATTTCCAGCTCTTTTTCCATTTTTCTTTTGTCTTTTGTATGTCTCTACAGCTACTATCACTCTCTTGGAGCCATTTTTGAAGATCTTGAGTCCATATTTGAATCCTTGAAGTCTTCTCTCATCATTGCATGTTTGGATCTAATTTTACAACCATCACCATTAGCTTTTACAGGCTCTACAATCATCCCATAGTTCTATTCTAGCACTCATCCATCTTCATTTTCATTTACAGATCGTCCATCCCATCCATTTCCATCTATTAAATCCTAGATCGGTCCCGGTCGTCGTCGACCTTGTCTGGTCATCATCAACTTGCCCCACTACTATTTGTTTTTTAGTCACTCACCCTATTAATTGTTTCATTTTTTGTTCCCAACTTCCTAGATCTTCAGATCCCATCATCATGTCCTTTTACAACCCCATATATGCTTTTTCAACCTCCAGTCGTCACTAATCCTACCTAGTTGTCATCGACCATATCAATAGTTGTTGCCTCCATCATCAGTCTTCATAATTTCTTGCATCCTTTTGAATAGATCCAGATCAATATCATCTTGCAGTGTTATGCCTTTAGCTTAACATCACTTCCAACACATATCAACTTTAGATCTAGCTTCAGGAGATCTTACATGCTTCTCTTTCTACATTTTCTTCTACTTGTCCCAGTCGATTTCGACTATCCTCTGCAATATTAGGTCGTTGTCAACCCATCTAGGTTTGATTTACTTTGTATGCATTTAGATCATATTTGCATTTCTATCTTATCTCTAGCATTTCAGTTTCTGTTTACTTCAAATTTTGCATCACATTAGATCCATTTTTCATTTTTTCTTTGGCTTTATCTAAACGAGGGTTGACAGCCATCCTAGGAAGTTTTCACTTCTCGGGACCGGAATTGTCATGCAACCCCCCATCTATCCACTAATCCATTTTCTTTTGAGCCTTCTTTGTTGTACATGTCATCTAGCTTGCTGTGAGGAGGATCTTTCATTTGCACTTGTATTTATCATCATCACATCCAAGAGGTACCTTAAACCCTCTCGTACTTGGTGTTACTTGTTTCCTTCATTACTATTTCACTAATGTTAGCATGAATGAGGAAATTCGGTCAACATTCTGGCATGCCCAGTGGGAACCACCCTTTCTTAGTGAGTCTTATTATTTATCTTTCATTTTCATCTTATTTTGTCCATTTCCTATCGACCTCACAGGAAGGAGTGTTGTTTGTATTGGGGTTAGCACACCGGTTGTACAGACAATATATCAGATCTAAGCATACATGAAAATAAAAGTGGATATTCTACCAGAAGAATTATACAAAACAAGAGACATAAATCAACACCAGATTTAACGTGGTTCACCCAGTGTGGGCTACATCCACCAAGAAACAAGCCAATCTATTATCCAAAGCTTTGACAAGATATACAATGAAGATTTATAATCTTCTACACTTCTCAGATGTTCGGTACTTTCTTCCTTCAAGCTTTTTGATTCTTCACCAAGAATTCTCTCTCACATAATTATCTTGTAATTATGATACATCCATTACTTCTAAATCCTAGCTTTTATGCTTATATAGTCGTTTATAAACTTAGGGCACTTAGCCATGCAATTACATCCAATAAATATACTTTAATGTTAAAAATAGATTTAATTCCCGAGAGTTAATTAAAAATTTCTCGCACAGGTAACCAACGCCGGTTATGCCTGACCAACGCGAGTTACTTTTCCTGACCTGGACTAACCGACGCCGGTTAGCCCTGACCGACGCCAGTTACTGTATTTTCTAGCAAGTTCCAATTGCATGCTAAAATGAAGTAATTAAGCTTCACAACTCAACAATTTGCTTGCTTGCGTGTGTGTGTTAGATCATGTTGCTTGGATTGACTTTGCTTTTTCTTGTTTGCTTTAAAAATTCAGATAAAAAGGAAAATCACTATCTAGGTATTCATTGTTTTTATTCCCCGTCTCTTTTCATTTCATTGCATTTCTTGTTTGTTGCTTTCATTGAATCTATGCATTTCATTTCGGATCTAAAAATAACCCTTCATACTTGATTGGAAATCTAGCTTAACTAGGGGGTTTAAATATTTGCATTCACTTCATCACACACATCTCAAAACACACACATCAAAATACACATCTCAAACATCTCCTCCTAGGTGGAACTATTGGGATTTCATCACCCAATAGGAAAGTCGACACCGTGTTTTGGCCGTGTAACAATTTTTTTGACTATCAGTATATTGGCTAAGCACCCGACCCCCTTATTGTTGTGGGACCATGAAGTGAGGGGGTAGGCCCCAATATCAAGCCCCGTACTAGTAGTCATCACATATTTGTGCCTCACGTACCTTTAGGTACATCGAGGAGGACATCCAAAACTACTCGAAACCATCCATAGATTGTCATTTCCTAGGTTACCTTTGAGCCCATTTTCTTCTTTTTCACATCATTCTAAATAATCAAGATGATCAAAATTTTGTTGCTTGATTTTTTTATTAATAAACTGTATAAGTTCTTGTTTTTCTGTTTTATGCATATTATCACCCAATCTCAGGCTAGGAAAACACAACAATCTACCTCATCCAAAAACATCTCCACTTTTGACGATCTTTCCCAATAAGCTTCTACACCTGTCATCACTTCTTCTACACCTATGATCACCACACCTTTGATCTCCCAACCCCTTGTTTCTATGGTGTCTCTTCAGGAGACCCATGCCATCCAAAATGATCCATGTCCTGAAGCCAATCCTTTCATCTCTCATCAGTCCATTTCCTCTCGAGAGACTACGCCTTTGCCGACTACTCCTTTAGAGACTCTTGGGGATGCTCATAAGTTTCAAGAACTCCTTGATACTAATCCTATCGCCCTTCATGACTATTTAGTCCATAAATCCTCCACAATCCCCCATTCTCATCAAACTATTCAATTGGTGATGCCCATTCCTCTTAATTTTTCTCACATTAACACTACTATCGTCTCTTCTATCCCCATCACCTCATCTACTACGGTCACTTGTGCCCCCATTCAAACATCTCAAGAATCACACTTGCTTCCTCCCATATCCAAATTAAAAAATTCAACTTTTCCTCTTATCTCCACTTCACATATGTATGTCAATATGATCACTTCACAACCTCATCCATCTGAATCAACTTGAACCCATCAACCTCTTCCTCGAGGTTTTTATCACTGCATATTTACCAATCAATCAATTCAAGTGTCCAAACCACCTATTGCTTATATCCCAATTCATCTTATGCCTATCACTCAACAATCAACTCAATCCCATCATTATTATCACATCCCCATCTCTCAACAAAAACCCTTATCTCGACCCATTTAATTGCAACCCCTCAATTACATTTCCCCTTATCAACCACTTCCAAAAACATCTACTCATCCTCCCACATATCAAAAACCTAATCCATTGACTTCATATGCATCGCAATCTCATCCTTCAACTTCTCAATTCCCATCCATCTAATGATCCCATGCAAACATTATTGAGTAGAATGGCTAAACTTGAAGCCGCTACCTTAGGATCTAAAACTACATTTTCCTATGAATAAATCTACAACAAACCTATCAATCCCTCAGTTCCAGTTAAACCTTATCCTCCTCAATGGGAAATCCCAAAGTTATCTAAATTCAATAGTAAGGAGGATCCCCAACAACATCTTTGTGACTTTAGGCATGCATGCTACTTGATTTCCTATGGTCAATACCTTATGCTTCATACATTCCCCATGTCATTAGTCGGTACCGCATTAGATTGGTATAACAGAATTCCCCAACATTCATTGTTCTCCTTCACCCAATTTGCACAATTGTTCCTAGAACACTTCTCAATCAATATTGCATGTAAGATCACTATCACCGGCCTTTATGCCATTCGACAGTTTGATGACAAGTCTATTGTAGACTTTGTCACACGATGGCATGACATCATTCTTCCTTCCACAAACTGAATTAATTCAATTCTTCTCATGCTCTTGTCCAAAGAATATATCCTCTACTCTTCAAATCAAATCAGTTCAAACCTTTGAAGAGGATTTTACCATGGCTCGTAAACTTGAACTTCGTGCCCTTGAGGAAGGACATCTCAAACTTCAATCCAATCAACCCAAACTCGAATTCACCAAGTCCTCCACACATGGTGAAAAATATAAGAGCATCATTAATGCCATTGTGTTCAAGTCTTATTCCACGTCCAATTCTCACATAGAGCCTCCACAAAGAACCCCTAGACCGTCTATTAACTATACCCCCTCAGGGAATCCTATAGTTCAATATTCGACAAATGACTAGCAGTCCATCTCATCCAACTTCCTCCCATTCGACCCTTTGACGACTCATGACCCAAACAAGCATGGTACCGTGAGGAACATTGTTGTAAATACAAAAAAGTCCATGGTCACGACATTGAGAAGTGTTGTTCCTTTAAAGACCTTGTTTAAAAACTCATAGATAGCGGTGACCTTCAAGTTGATAATCCAAATGCACCACCTAAATATCCCCTTGAGGTCTTTAAGCAACCCTTCCCCAATCATCCACCAACACATCAAGCTCCACCCCCCACATCTCAAACACCTAATTCTCACACAATCAATACCATAAATCAAGAACCAACACTATCACCTACACCCATCACCTCTTCATCCATTGCACCCACAACTATTTTAGACCTTTCTCCTACACCCATCATTCCTTCATCAACTGAATCTATCTCTACTTCAGTTCCTACCCCTTCATCCATAACCTCATTAATGCCCACACCTATCACATCTTCATCAATCATATCTATACCAATTATATCTACAACTACCACATCCACATCAACCTTAATTACACCTACTACCCCATCTATATCTACTACATCGTAACCTATCACATCTATTCCTTCACCTACAACTACCCCTACACCTACCTTGACATCTTCACCACATGCACCTACATCTATCCCCACTTCCACATCAACCACATATACCATCACGATTATACCCACACCAACATATGAATCCATGTCTACACCCATACCACTTCTTGAAACATCTACTTCACAAACATCCCCATTTAAGACAATTGTAAATGACATTCATACCCCATCTATAAGACAAATCAACCCCACACCACCAAATCCTAGATCCACACAATCTACAACCCCTTTTGATCTCATCAAGTGCATCATCCAAAAATCCCTTCCACCTACAATATCCACATCTACAACACCATCCACATTACCTAATTCTACTTCTATAGACCCTCTAGTTGAAATCATCATCATTCCTGCCAAATGCAAGTCCTCACAACCAAAGTCTAAAAACCTTGGCATACCTATTCAAAAATCCCTTACACATCCTCACAATAAGTTTGAGCTCCTTCCTCCCAAGACTAATCCTCCTATGCAATCTAATGTCGCATAATCACTCTTAGGACCTTCTCCATCCATCTTAGGGTCATTCCCTTCTTCTAAAACACCCATTAACAACCAATCCAAGTCGAAGCAATCTCATCCTCCCTCTAAATATGACCTTCATTTCAAACCATCCACATCCTCATTTATCAAATTAAAATCTAAACCATCTAGATCCCCAATCATCAAAATTGAGACCAAGCCATAGACATCCAATTCTTCTTCCAAACCTAAATCTGATTCAAAAGCCCCCATCAAACCTCATAAGAGAAAAACACCTCTCTTGCATTTCTCCACTACCCCTAAATCTAATTCATCTACAATTTGCACTGCCCCTTCTTCAAAAAATTCCATTGGTTCCTATAGGGAGGTCCTTCAACGTCTAATTCAAGTATCAACAATCACAGTTCCCCCATCAAATCTTTTGACCCACGTGGAAAAAAACCATCACGGTTTGTTTTCAACGTTGTTTGTACTTATCATCGTACCCCTAGGCATGATACGAAACATTGTAAGGCCCTCCTCTCATCCATAATATCATAGAAGAAGATGAAGTTCTCATTAATGAAGACCACCCTCTCCCTTTTATCTCATCCACATTCAACTCTAATCTTCCAATTGAATCCTCACATCCTAAAGAATCTAAGTCAGGTTCTCCATCCAAATCATTCATCGTAATCCCTTAACAAATTTATATTTCTCCTAAAGGGAGGCTCCCTCTCTTCATCAACGCCATCCAAATTACCAATCCTCCTCACCCTCATGATCCTCAACCATATATCCAATAAAAACCTAGAGTCATCATCGTTGTTCCTTCTCGTGAATCTACCCCATCTCCTTCGACATCCTCCAATTCATCCATATTTGCATCCAAGTTTCCTAATGCGACACAACATCTCTCACTGGGGGAGTATCCAATCCTCTTTGTTAATCCTCTCACGTCTTCTTCCTCATCCACATATCCCATGCACATCAATCCACCCTCTCCATCAAACAACCCCTTGGACATGGATGATATTGTGTCTCTTCCCCCTAACTTCTTTTAATCTCCACAATAATTTTAGGACCAGTCTACTATCAGGATAGGTCTCTTCCTCTTAATCCCACATTGTCTCATCTAATCTCACCCAGTTCCATCTAAATATACGTATACTTCATCTCATCCAATATGTTATCTCATCTTATCCAATCTACTTATCTATTCCCTCGTCTCATCCTAAGTCCACCTTAGTGGCCATATTTTTGCCTCTCTAGGGGCACCATATCTTGTCCTAAACCCACTTCTGTGGTGATCTTTGTCTTACCAGGAAGCTTGTTTCCTCGCTTCCTCATTTTAAAAAGATAGCGTATAATATTTTATTTCCTCTCATCTATCTCACCTCCTCCAATCCTCTACAAGCTATCATTTTATCTCATCCACTCCCCCATCTAACAATCATTTAAGAGATCACGACTTTAATATCAGTGACCTTTTCCTTAAAAAATCAGAATGTCACTACTCTAGAAAGGAGCCAACGTGGAAAGTTTGCTCCCAACTAGATTGGACATTGTATCATCACACATAAGTATGGGTCTGGAGCCTATCGTTTGGCTTCTCTTTATGGTAAACCGGACACAAAACCTCTTAACGCATTGCACTTGCAGCTTTTTTATTGTTAATATACCTACCAACGTGAACTTAGTCATCTCAGTGGTCATCCATCCACCATTAGCCTCTTCCATCTTTCATCGTAATGATTTGGAATTATGTGGTCTACCTTCACTTACTTGTCTATGACCTTGAATATGGGCACCACGACTCTACTCATAGCATATTCCTTATGGACAAGTTCCTCTTCTAGGTGGGAACCCCGCGATCATTGCATCCATCTCCTTCTTATTTACCTAGTGGAACCATGCTAAAGGGTCCATAGGCATCGCTTATACATCTTATCAAAAAAATTCAAAAGTCAAAATGTAATAAAAAAAATACTATCTTAGCCCAAAATAAACTGCTCCCTTGAAGGACAAATGTTCATATAAAGCAAAATGTCAAAAGCATATACTTCTCCCTCGAAGGGAAACTATCGTTTATCATTCCCATGCCTTGTACTTTCTTTGATTACATTTCCATGCCTTATAATTTCGTTTATTTTTTCTTAGATTTTATTAGATGTCTTTTTATCATTCTCATGCCTTATAATTTATTTGATTACTTTCTTATATATAATTAGGTGTCTCATAATCATTACCATACCTTGAAATTTCTTTGATTTATTTTTTAGGTTTTATTAGATTTCTTATTATAATATTACCACATCTTCTGAATTCTTTGATTCCTCTTATATTTTATTAAATATATTTTTCCTACTTATTTTTACCACAATTTTTCAATTTATAGATTTGTATATCTTTTCATTAGATGTTCATTTTACCTCATATTTTTATCATTTTCCTTTTAAATTTTTAGCCATATATATGATCACATTTTTCCAAACATATAAATGAAAACATAGATCAACATATAACCAATAAATACAATCATCTAATAATAAGCATAAGCCATGTACACAATATGTCCAAATATTGTCATATCCATATACATATAGTGTTTCTAAAAAATGGTACATCATACATCACACATATAAAATCAATTATCACTTAGGCATCCGCTTCCTCCCTTGTAGTAGGATAAGTTGCAAAACTATGAGCTGAGGGGTTTGACTACCCACTCATAAGGATCAAGCTAAGAAGGATACCCTAAAATCCACCTTATATGTCTCACCCTTTTCACGAGCCACATGTATATGTAGTGTATCCATATCCTCTACATCCCACTACTATCTGCCAAAAGCTGCATGAGTATTTATCAATCTACACACTTGTCAGCTATTAACAACATCTTAGTTTGCTCCACCATCAAAACTAAGGTCCCCTTATCTTTGTGTTTAGGTGAGGTAATGGTTTTTGCCTGCTCTTGCAACACCCAAGTTACTTCTCCCACTAGCCTAAAGGCTCTAATGTGATCACCTGTTGAAGGTGTCACTGGATTTGGCATCAATGTCATGCCACTCTGGTCGAGGATACCATCTAAGATGTCATAAGGCACACCCTCTATGAGTATATCAATCGACCTTTAACCTCTCTGTAAAAATCAAACATTTTAACACATATTACAACATACTCAATCTAACAAAATCTCATCTACTTTGTAACATGTATATCTACACCAAGGTATATTTTAATGGTGAATATTCATTAATACACAAATATTCCATTTTTTATTTGACGGTTTTTTAAGCGTAGCGATTAGGACCGGGTCACCTAAATTTTCTAGGTTCAAGTTACTTTTAGGGGTCGATTCGCTTAACCTTTACACCAATAGCCAACTATTTTAATTCAAAAATCCTTTAACACAAAATTGAATTTTGTGAAATTCACCTTCATATATTGAGTCCAACTTTCAATCATCAATTACAAATTTACAATTTTGAGTCCAACTTTCAATCATCAATTACACATCAAATTTTCCTTGCAATTCCTTTACTTGTGCACGTTGTCACATGGGCATTGATGATCAAGATTGACTACATATTGCAACCCTCAAACATCAATGTATTCTAACTATTGATATGTTTTTTTGTTGAAATTACATATGTTGTAAAACGTCGCAAATGCTACTAGATGGTAGCACAATATATGTTATCGACTAGTAGCATAATATATGCGTATGTTGCAAAATTTTACAAATACTACTGAATGGTAGCACAATATATGCTACCAAACAGTAGCACAATATATGTTACCAACTGGTAACACAATAATGTTACTAGCTAGTAATACAATATATATTACTAGTCAGTAGCACAATATAAGTTAACAACCAGTAGCACAATTATGCTACCCGCTGGTAGCACATTATACCTTTCGACAACACATGGAGAAAAAAGAAAAAAATAAGAGTCAAAGATTTTTTTTTGCTTGCCGCATATTTTGCAAGGACATATTTCTCTTCGTGATGATCATTTTAGCCGCTAACATCAAAAAAATTGATTTTTCCCATAAAACTAGAAAAATCAACAATTTTTATCATAAAAAATATTTTCTTTATTTTTTGTCTGTTCCATACTTTACGAGGAAAAATTTCTCATTGAGACAATCATTTTAACTGTTATTGTCAAAAAATAATTTATGGAAGATTTCATATGATGTTGACCAACAACATATGTTACCATTCGATAGTTGCTACTAGTTGATAATATATGATGTCGGTTGATAATTGTTATTAGCCGACAACATTGTCAAATAATTCACCGGCCATTCAAAACCCATTTCATTCTGATTCGTCATGATTTCAAAAGTTTTTTTCACACATTCGCCAAGTAATATCTATGGGTTTTTTTAGGAGGGGCCTCAAAAATTTCCTTAATCTACTATAGGAAAGGAAATAACATATCAACATCATCCAAAATATTTTTACATGGATGTCTAAGACGGTCCTTGACAACTACCCCATTTTCCCTATCTCCTAACATGACATCCTCCTCTTTTTTAGGTGGTTTGATAGTAACTAACTGCTATCATTTATCTCTTTGTATTAACATCATTGGTGAACTCTTGTACTTATAATGCACCACTTTATATGGGTCCCTAGATATGATATCCCTGATCTGACCCCTTTGGTTGATAAGTAGCCACCACAGGATCTCCTTAACCATTCTTATTAATGTCAATGATGATATCTCTATCTAATTGTATTGCAATTGGAGCATTTCCCTGAGCTAGAGCATCATACTCCAAACTAGCCTATACAATATGAACCTATGGTTATGTTTCTACCTTTTATCCATCCTTCACCTCTACCAAAGACCTTGTCCATGTGGCTTCCAAGAATACCCATATGGTCTCAATGAAGGTACCACAAGATCTAGTCCTTGTCTACCTTTTCCTATAGGATCCTTAGCATGCCTGGGTAGGAAATGTTATAATTATGAAGTCACTAAAGGTCAAGAAAACTAAAACTACTCTTACACTCTACCTATCAAGTGGTGCTCCACCTATAACATGTTATTCCATATGATATTTGTAATACCCTTTGTGACCATTATAGTTGGCCATGATGACCACCTATCCACATTACTCACATAGAGCCTACATACAATATCTCCCTGTTATATAGTTTGTAGCCTTGAGCATCTAACTTGGTCCTTGATAGCAGGCCCTCTCCCCCACTGTAGTATTTTGGGTGCATATATGTTTAGCTATAATGGGGTCCATACATGCTTGTACATCAAAAATATCCCATATATCAAATTCAAAAATAGAATAAGGTTCCTGTACTTATAATGCACCACTATGTATGGGTCTCTAGATATGATTTCCCTGATCTGGCCCCTTTGGTTGATGAGTAGCCACCAAAAGACTCCTTATCAATTCTTCTTGATGTCAATGATAATAACTCTATTTAATTGTGTTGCAATTGGAGAATTTTCCTAAGCTAGAGCATCATACTCCAAACTACCCTATACAATTTGAACCTATGGCTATGTTTTCATCTTTTTTTCCAACCTTCTCCTCTATCAAAGACTTTGTCCATGTGGTTTCCAATAATACCTATATGGTCTCAATGAAGGTACCACAAGCTGTAGTCCTTGTCTACCTTTTCATATAGGATCTTTAGCATGCCTAGGTAGGTAAGGTGGTAATTGTGAAGTCACTAAAGGTAGAGAAAACTAAAACTACTCTTATACTCTAACTATCAAGTGGTGCTTCACCTTTAACATGTTATTCCATGTGATATTTCTAATTCCATTTGTGACTATTATAGTTGGCCATGATGGCCACCTATCCACATTACTCACATAGAGCCTACATACAATATATCCTTGTTATACAGTTTGTTGCCTCGAGCATCTAACTTGATCCTTGATAGCAGGTCCTCTCCCCCGTTGTAGTATTCTGGGTTCATCTATTTTTAACTATAATGGGGTCCCTACATGCCTTTACATCAAAAATCTCTCATATATTGAATTCAGAAATAGAATAACTAGCATTATAGAAAACCACTATCTCACCCAAATATGATACAAATCATGTGCTAATTAAACCCATTTCTCTATACCCCAAATGTATCTAGTAACCTCATCTACTACAACTCAACATACAACTATGGAAAATAAGCCCCCCCCCTCGCCACCCTCGCCTCCCCACCCCCCTCCCCTTCATCAATTTTGTGACATATAATTCATATACTTTATTGCCATGACTAATATCATGTACCCCTTCAGCACAACAAACTACATATATCATATTGAGAGGAAAAAAATTATTTTCCACATGTGTTAATGATATTAAGCGTTGTCATTTTCTTCTACACAAGCATGGTACATATCACTTTCCTTTTAAGAAGATAGTTTTTTAGTTATCTCACTCACTTCAAAAGAAGGAGAATTCTTAGGGATTATTATAGGATACAAGCTACAAATTATTAGATACATGCAATAGATTATAGGATACTGTAATGCCCCAATTTCTTCTTCCCCTCCCCATAATTAATGGCCCCTTTGGACGATCACTTATTTAACAAAAATATATATATAAACAATAATAAATAAACAAAACTAAATAAATAAATAAAACAAAGATTAGAATATTAATAAAAAAAAAGTAGATTTGAGGTGGCGAGGTTGGTCAATGGAGTAAATAACTCCATGTGAAGGCACGTGGGTTATTTTACGTGGGAATGAAAATTGGTGGCAGGTGGTGGTGTGTGATAGGAGTGTGGAAAGGGCATAGGATTCCATTGACACCCTTTCAGACCTGTCACGTTCCTTACATAATAATACATTCACTTTATTTCAGGTCCAAAGGCCAAAACCATGCTGAAACCTAAGTTAATGTTGTAAATATAACAGTAATTGGATAGGGATAGTGAGTGCAGAGTTAGATTTATGCTTTACTGGAAATGGTAAAGTTGAGTTGTATACTAAACTAAATAAATAAAATGTTACAGGGAACTGTGTAAGAGGAGCTCTACTAATAGCCATCTAAAACTAGTCAATTCGGGCTTAACTCGTCCTTGCGCATGGAAGTAATTTGTAACCATAACATCTCCTCATTTTACTACATACAAATTATTTGATCTAGGTCTATATCTACAGAGGAAGCGGGTTGTTTTTTCTTTGAGAGAAAAGGAACCTGCTGCCTATCATTATTTTGTTGTTGTATGCAGAAGAAGGAGAGGATTGAGGATGAAGGAGGTGCTTCAGACAAGCGTAATGTCTAGCTATTCAATTTTGGATTCTTCTACTTCTGGAAATATGTGCTACGTGCACCGTGACCTTTGCAGCTACAGTTTTATATCTCCCGCTCTTTATCTTTTATTTCAAGTATTAGTTGTATTGTCTAAGACATTGAGCACGCTTTTCCTGTTATCCCACTTTTATCTTTATGAGATCAGTCTCCTCCTCTGCGTGAAACCCTCTATCTTCTCAGTCCCAACCACTCTCAACCATACGTCCTCTTGTGGAGTGTCATGATTTCTAGTTTATTCAAAATGGGTTTTATAAACAATGGCTTTGGAACAGGGTGTGGATATCCATTGCAACGTAATGGAAAGGTTTTTTTTTGTCAGATGTTGTAATTACAAGGGCCCTGGTTGACGTGTATAAAAAATGTGGGAACATACACATGACATGTGAACTATTTGACAAAATGCCTTAAAGAAATATGGGTCACAGAATGCCAGGTTTGCGGGATATACACAAAATGGGTTCGTTGGAAAAGCTTTAGAAAATTTGAAGCAGATGCAAATTTTTGGTTACTTAGAAAAGGCTTTGGAATGTTAAATTTTAATGGGGGTTCCTCAACCAAATATGTTCTAACTGACACACATTGTGGAGAATGCTCGAATCGTTATGTGGAATAGGTATAAAATCTTTCAAGAAAATGCAATGGTGGAATTGTGGATGCGTGCAAACCACTTGATGAAATGCCTGAAGCTGATGCAGTCTCATCGAATGCGGGGATCACGAGTTTTGCGTAAGAAGGTATGGTTTTCCCCTTTTCACTTGCACTAAATTTTGCTTCATCATTTCCAAAAAATTTAAAATTAAATTTTGAATGATAGAGAATATAATTCCAAAAATTGAAAAAATATTATCTTGACGTGAATGTTAAAACATAAAAAAATGATCTTGAAAGTGATGTGCATGGAGCACCACACCCAAACGTACCGCAAAACTGAAACTCTTTGCATGACCCCTGGTGACATGGAACACCTTAGGGAACCTTAACCGAGTTGTTTGAAATTATTTAATGCACTTGCAAGTCATATTCCTAAACCCTCTTAGCTTATCAGTCACTTATAGTGACATGGTCGTTTTAATAAAACACAATCAGTTTTGGCTTATGATTGTCGCTTAGCTTGAGCAAAACTGAAAACCACTTCCTCCTATTCTTAGACCGCCAAAAAGAGGATCATAACCCATCTACATTTCAATAAAAATACCTTCATAGACTAGTTTTACAAGTGGGTTTTGGGGCCCACTAGTCATTGAGTGATAAGAGTTGTTGTCGCAATTATGATAACTGGCCCTGGAGTTCCCCTTGTAACTTGAGCTCCGCTTTTCGTAATAAACTTCCATTAGACAAAATGAATTCTATGTATATGGGAGAGTACGTAGGAATCATCAAATTTTGTGTTTAACCTTAAAACGAGTGTTTTCAAGGCCCAATTTGTGAGCACTTTAGATGTTTCAGCCAGCTTGCACCAAAATTACAACTTTAGCTGAACACACCTTCTAAGGGTTTTGTTGACTCCTAACTAACCATAGAACCTTGTAGATATCATTTCCACACTTTATAGAGTATGAATTGATCAAATTATTGTATGAATATTTTCTTTGGAAAATTATGATGTTTCTCTCTCTTCCCTTTTCTCTTTCTAGAAGTAACTATGATATTTTGAATGGTTCTAAAAATGTAAATAAGTTATAAATGTTTATGGGTTGGAAACAAAATGAAAATTGGATAATGTATGTGGTTATGATATGATGAATAGAAAAGAAAATGAATTCCATACTTTCTCTCTCTTCCCCTTTCTCTCTCTAGAGTTTTGAAAACATAAATGGGTCAAATGTACATGAGTTTGAAAGGAAATGAAAATTGGATATGAGATGTTATGGTGATTTGAAAAGAAAATGAATCCTAGACTTTCTACCTCCTTTCCTTACTCTTATATCTAGAAAAAAAATCAAAAAATATGAAAGTGTGAATGTGTGAAGAAATAACCTCTCTCTCTCTCTCTCTCCCCCCTATTTCTATCTCTCTATTGTATTTTTTGATTGTTTGAAATGATGAATGTGTGGATTTATGCTTGAGTGTAGGGGATTTCCATACTCAGTCCTAGGACTGACGCAACGTTGGTTGCAGGTACTCCGAACAAGAGGAATTTTCTAGATGTGATATGTTGTAATTAATGAGTTGTCATTGTAAAGTTATATTCATCTTTCAATACATGTATTACCATAGAATAATGATATGTATTGTTGTTTGAAGAATTTTTCTTTATATATTTTGAAATGGAATACCAATGTGGCTATATTTTATAGTGTCGAATTGGTTGTGAAGTTGTACTCAAGGTTGTACCTATGTTATAAAGATGTTAAACTAATCTTTTTCTATGTTAATTATTGGTTTATTTCCTTAACACCCAAAATGCTAGGTAGAATCTCATCTCATCAAAACTAACAAAATTAAAAGAACGAGTTGTAATGCCTATTGTACTTCCTCCCCCCCATTGGAGTCCTTTTCTAGGGTATAAAACAATGATCGTGTTAATGAAATACTTTGATCTCATTAATCATCTTCATGCTTCACACCTAAGATGTCTTATTAAGGTCCATTTCCTTGTTATTTTATGAGGTGGTGCATATATGTTGTGAAACCTATCATATTGGGACGAGTGAGGTGATCATGTCTAGGTGTGTTAGGTCTGACCATATCATGAATAAGTTTAACCCCTTTGTGCATAATTTTCCTTGGTACCCTAGTGGGTGGCCAAAGCCTTGCAAGATAGTTGGTGGTTGTACCTACGATTGATTTCTTGTGAGATCTAAATTATGTGAATGGAGACTACGTGTCGAATTACTTGCGTATTTACCCAACAATTGAAATAGGTCCTTAGGAGGCTTTTGAAATGCATAAGATTGTTTGGGATATCTCTCTTTCAATATACACTTATACTTCCATGTCCAAGAGCATTGAAATGAGTTGTCTTGTGCGAGGTTGTACTCCTTGTAGTCTTAAATCCCTCAGTGTTATGTAAGTGTTATAGGAATTTCATTTGTTCCAAAATGATGTTAACATAGAACCAAAGTAACCATGTAAATGTAGTTAGTAAAAGGGTAAATAAGATTAAACTAAGGAATGACCGCTACAAAAATGGTACACCATTGAATGATGTCAAAACCAACTAAAATGTCAAATATGATCATAAAATGAATGTGATAAAGTAGAGCTCCATGAATAATACAACAACCTAATAAATTGGAAAACCAAATATGATGCATGATCACATGCTTTGTATGCATGAATGTGGTTAAACAAGGATGCTAATGAAATAAGGAAATGTAGCCTTGAGATTGGGATACCTTTGGCTGTAGCCAAGGTCTTGCGAGTTAAGGAAATTGCACTCTAGTTGGACTTGTAAAAGTTAGTAGAACCCTTGGCGTAGATAGGAATATATTAAATCTAGGATCACTCAGGAAGTAGAATTTATGGTCGAAACATGTAATTAACTGGTTGCTACTGAGAGTGAATCCTTAAGATGATGAAACAAAAGTAGTTTGAAATGTGAAATTCTTCACTTAAATTCAAAGAAAAAATCTCTATAACGGGAACACAGGTGTAATGTACCCTTCCATGCGCAATATGATTGTGAAAATATGAATTCCTAATTGGAGCAACAGATTGTGAATCAAGAATGATACAACTTAATTAGTTAACCTACATAGTTGGTTGTAATAACTTGAAGATTAAAAGAGTGTATTGTTAGTATTAAACAATGCTATGAAATGAACTCGGGATAGGTTTTCTATTGATCTAGTAACCTTCCTTTTTCTTCCTGTGAATTTTTCTCCTTGTAACGAGAGTATTTTTCCAAACCAAGTAAACACACCCCTTTCAAACAAATCCTTAAGTCAAATATTAGAAGATGCATGTGTGTATATACGTTCCTAATCACAATCATGCTATATAAAGTTATTTCTACAAGAGAAATGAGTAAATTCTAAAGGAACCACAATAGGTGAAATTTTAAACAAAAACATGCATCCTAGTTGTAAGAAGAACGAAGGGTCCCATGTTATGTGTTCTTCAGACAATTATAGTCAACTAATAAAAATAGGATTGTAATAAAATTTTCACCATGAGAAAAGGATGTGTTGTTGGAAATGCATGTGAGTATGTGCATATTGTAGTGGGTAGTTATTGTACCTTGTCATTTTTGGACATGTGACCTCGATGTATATATGGTGTTATCATGTTGTATATGTGGGTCCATAGGTTTTTTGTAACATCTTCATGTGTTATATATATCTAAGTAGATCCATGTGATGTTATGTATGAAGCAATGTAAACAAAAAAATATATTCAGATAATTTTACTGTTGTATTTGTGTGTCAATTTTTGGGCCTTACATTTGGTATCAGAGCGAAGGTTCATGCTCTCAAACCTCTGGGATATATTGGAGTTGTGATGATCTTACATGGTGATGGTGGAGATGGGAAGAGTAATGTGATATATGTTGTGATGCGAACCATGTTGTAATTGTGATATTATTAACGCACACGTTATGCATGTCATTTAGTGCGTATTTGTTATCATGTTGATGTGTTTGCAATGAGAGTATTCACTCTCCTTTTTGTGGATTCAATGAGTTCATGTGTGATGAGACACCTTGTTGTATGTGAAAATAATGTTATTGTGGATTGCAGAGTGTTAGAGTGTTTTGGTTATTCTATGATATATAGGTGTGTTGATGTGTTGTATGACAAAATTGGTGTATAATGAATTGGATTGTATCGTGATGTCGCCACCATGTTGTGATGAATCGTGTGCATCACCATGTTGTATTGCAATTGACTATATGTTGTAATGTTAGTCATTGTGTTCATCATACGTATAATTCATGTAATATGTGATGGTTCATGTTGTGAATTAGGGGCATATGGTGATCGTATGACCCCTATTGTACAGTGCTTGCACTTTGGGTGTATTATGTGGAAACATGATGTATTATAACCCGTGAATGTAATGATTGTGATTTACCCTGTATATATACCATGCATAAGACATTATGGTTAATGTGCATGAATCACCATTGTGTTAGTAATGTAGTTATGTGTTATGTTGTGAACCTTACACTAACCGACCCTAAGGGAAGAAATCGGTAAAAAGTGTATGTTTGGAGAGAGGAAATGAGTACCGTTGACCAGTCACTCAAGCCGAGTATGAGATAGGAGGTGGATTCTTACATAGACTGAAAATCCACCTTTGTTTGTTTGGTATGTATGGCATATTGCCCAATGGGCACCATATATATTGTGTTTCGCGAACACCTTAGGCTCAGTAGATGGTGACTTGTACCTTTTTCTCTCTCCCTATATGGTTTTTGTATGGATGACCTATGTGTACCTTAGCATTGGTGTACCGTTGACCAATCACTCGAGCTGAGTACGAGATAGGGAGTGGAGTCTTACATAGATTGAAAACCCACTTCTGTCCATTTGGTATGCATGGCCACCATGTATATTGTGTTTCGCGAACACCTTAGGCTCAATGAATGACAACCTATACATCTCCGCCTCTGATACTATGTTGAGACTATGTTGAGCCTTATGGGAGTATGGAGGGATGATTCAGGCAGAGATGATGACAATTATATTATTTGACATGTTATTTTGTGAGCTGAGGCTCAATATCCAAGTGCCAACAACTCGATGAGTACCCCTTTGGTGGCCGTATAAGGCCACATAGTGATTGTAATGTGTTATTTCTCTATACATATTTTATTCGTAAATTGATCATTATCTCTTTTCTTGTCAGAACCAATAGTTTTCTTGATTGACGTGTTATTATATTTTGGGAATTTTATTTGGTTGTTACACTAACATGCGGATTTTTGCACTAACTATGGCTAATTAGCCATTTGTTTTTCTTAGTTTTAAATTTGCTTTTCATGTTTAAAAGTTTTATAGCCTAGCCCAACGCTTGGATTTTTTTTTCCACTTGGCATTTGAAATGGATTGTTATGCTAGTTCTAATGTCATAATGTGTTGGAATAGGGTCATGGGATTCACCTTGGAGTGGTTGGACCTATGGACCCGCTTTCTTGTATGGGGGTACGCCCCAACGAGTTATAGATAACTAGCGGGTTATTGAACCACGAGTTATTATGTCACTTGGGTTAGAGGTGTTTGGACCTTATGTGCCCAGGGTCATAGGGTAATTGACCTCTTAAGTGGACCTAAAAGGAAACTTTGTCTTTATTTTATTGTTTGGGAGGTATATGGAGTTATTTTGTGATACTTTGGGAGGTATATGGAGTTATTTTGTGATGCTTTGGGAGGTATATGTAGTTGTTTTATGATGAATTTGGGAGATATATGGTTCAGTTGATTTGCGATGTTTGGGAGGTATATGTAGTTGTCTTGTGATGCTTTGGGAGGTATATGGAGTTGTTTTGTGATACTTTGGGAGGTATATGAAGTTGTTTTGTGATGCTTTGGGATGTATATGTAGTTGTTTTATGATGCTTTTGGAGGTATATGGAGATAGTTTTGTGATGTTTGGGAGGTATATGTAGTTGTCTTATGATGCTTTGGGAGGTATATGGAGTTGTTTTGTGATACTTTGGGAGGTATATGGATTTGTTTGTGATGCTTTGGGAGGTATATGGATTTGCTTGTGATGCTTTGGGAGGTATATGGAGTATTTTTTGATGCTTTAGGAAGTATATGGAGTTGTTTTGTGATGTTTTGGGAGGTGTATGGTGTTGGTATTATGATTTATGTGTACTCATGTGAGTCTGGTTATGTTTTGTGATGTTGAGGATTGATGCTCCTCATTGAGGGTACAATTTTGATCCCCTTCTTGATGCTATGTAACTAAAATTATGGTTTCAAGTTGCATGAAACCTTTATATGTGTACTTGTTGGGAATTCCATGTTGTTGTAATCTTCTTATGTTATGATTACTTTTGTGTTAAGGGCATGTGTGACAAGTACTATATTGTGAGGGCTATGTATGTTCTTTCCATGGTTCAGTTGACTTCTTGTGATGTGATATAGCCGTGAAAGTATGTAGCAATATGTCTCGTGGACAATTAGAGTTATGTTTGGTCCTTGTGGGGGCATTGTGATGTCAGATTTTATTGGGAACCCATGAAAATAAATCAATTGAAATCCTAGACAATGAAATATTAAGAGATTGAGATTAATAAATATTGTTAAGGAAAATGATTAACAAAGTAATAATGTAAACTGGAACTACCAATCTTCAAAGAACATTAAGAAATTATCAAACCTTTCCCTCTTCCGTGTGGTCATGCTTTTTCAATAAGTACCTCCCTTTGTTGGGGCATGAACCGTTGATCATTTTCCTCCTTACTTATGAGCACCCTCTTCTAACCTTGGCATTTTGTCCCATCGAGGATGATGCTCTTATAAGGGGAGGGAAATGTAATGCCCCAATTTCTTCTTCCCCTCTCTGTAATCATCGACCCCTTTCGATGATCACTTATTTAACAAAAAAAATACATAAACAAAACTAAATAAATAAATAAAACAAATATCATAATATTAATAAAAAAGGGGGATTTGAGCTGACGAGGTTGGTTAATGGAGTAAATAACTCCATGTGAAGGCATGTGGGCTATTTTTTGTGGGAAGGAAAATTGGTGGCAAGTGGTGGCGCATGGCAGGAGTGTGGACAGGGCATGGGATTCCATTGACGTCCTTTCAGACCTGTCACGTTCCTTGCATGATAATACATGCACTTTATTTCTAATCTAAAGGATTTAACCACGCTAAAACCTAAGTTAATGTTGTAAATCTAACAGCCCTAATTGGATAGGGACAATAGTGCAGAGTCAATAGATTTGATAAAGTACATGCAATGGAAAACATAGTTGAGTTATGTACTCAACTAAATAAATAAAATATTACAGGGAACTGTGTAATGGATCTATTTTGATAGCCATCTAAAATCTCAGCCCATTTTGAGCTTAACTATATCCCTACGCATGGAGATAATTTATAACCACAAATATCTTCTTATTTCACTATATACAAATTGTGTTAATCTGGATTTGTATCTGTTTTACATTTGAAGCGGGTTGTTTTGTCTCTATGAGAAAAGGAAACTGCGTGCCCTGTACCATTTTTTGTTTTGTATGCATAAGAAGGAGAGGATTCGAGGATTAGGAGGTTCTTAAAGGTGTAATGTCATAGATATATTGATTTTTCTTCTGCTTCTAAGCACATGTGATTATGTGCACTAGAACCTTGACAGCTACAACCACTTACCTATTTTTCTCTTTATAGTTTTATTTCAAGTAGTTGTATATTTTGAAACATTAGATAGTTTTTTTACTATGTCATTCCACGTATGCATATGAAAGATTTTTCTCTTTCACTCTTCCTCTATAGAGAATTTCATTAAGATGTATCCCATCTGTTCCATGGTTGCAGGTATGCAAAAAAATCCTATTTGAAAGGGCTTCTTGGGTACACCAAATTCCATTGGCATGTTTAAAAAAAGGACCAAACAAGAACTTTATCAGATTGTCATTTAAAATGCATGGTCTACCCTAATAGTGAAAGTTTGAAGAAAATTTTCCCCATGAGTGGAATAGTGGACGACATGGGTATGGATAGGTACTAAAGGAGTTTGGACACCATTAAATGGAAAAATTATGACATAAAATTTCCAATGAAAAGTGGATAAAAAATGTATGACCCGATGAAGCACTAATATATGCAACAACTATGGTTTCCAACCAACAATTTACACTGGCAACATCATTATCTGATTATGTATAAAATGTGGAAAGTAGTTTTAGAAGCTGTCCTCATGGAAAAGTTAAGAACCATTTTAAGCTAATGAAAATTCCCTGTATTAATAATATTCCCTACCATTAGTGGAAACCTTCTTAATCTATGCCAATAGGAGCTTGTAAAAATTTGGTTGCTTTAATGAAAAAAGGTTAGTTTTTCATGCAAACATGTTAACATGTGATAAAATGCTAGAACTTTAAATGACTTTATTAGTTGATGAAAGCATTGGGAAAATATACACTAAAATATTTGAACAAATGACACAAAGAGACATGAAATGGATTGTTTCAAGAAATACGTGAATGAAGTGGAATTTTGAAGTGCAATGAGAAATATCACAAATTTTTGCCAGAATGCCTGAAGCTGATGCAGTCTCCTCAAATGTGGGGATCATGAGTTTTACATAAAAAGGTATGGTTCACCCCTTTTCACTTGCACTAAATTTCGCTTCATCATTTCTAGTAGCTTTTTCAAAATTAAATTTTGAATTATAGAGGAACATAATTCCAACAAATGAAAAAATATTACCTTGACGTGAACTCTCAAAGTTAACAAAAAAACAAAAAAGGATTAAAAAACTGATCTTGAAAGTCATGTGCGTGGAGCACCACACCCAAATATACCGTACAAAACTGAAACTCTTTGAATGAACCCTGTAACATGGAACACTTTATGGGAACCTTAACCGAGTTATTTGAAATTATTTAATTCTCTTGAAAGTCATATTCCTAAACCCTCTTAGCTTATCAGTCACTTATAAGTGACATGGTCATTGTAATAAAACACGATCAGTTTCAGCTTACAATTGTCGCTTAGCTTGAGTAAAACTGAAAACCACTATCTCACCTCTAGACTGCCAACAAGAGGATTGTAAACACCATCTGACATTTCAATTAAAACACCTTCATAGAACTAATTTTGAAACTGGGTTTTGGGACCCACTGGTCGTTGTGTGACAAGAGATGTTGATATAATAATGATAATTGGCCCTCAAAGTTTCCCTTGTAACTTGAGATCTGCTTGTCATAATCAACTTTTGTCAGACACAATGAAAAATTCTCTATATATGGGAGAGTAAGTAGGAATCATAAAAATTCTTGACCAAGCTTTAAACCAGGTGTTTTCAAGGACTTAGTTTGTGAGGCACTTTTGATGTTTTGGTTAGTTTGCACCAAAATTCAAGCTTTAGTTGAGACATACCTTTTAAGAGTCTAATGTTGACTTCTAGCCATGTGTAGTAACCTTGTAGATACCATTGCAATTCTATGCATAATTTTATTCGATATTTTATCTTATAAATGAATTTATGAAATTTATGGTGATTTTCTCTCTTCACCCTCTTCTCTCTCTAGAAACGAACTATGATACTTTTATTAGATTCTAAAAATGATAAATGAAGTTATGGAAATGTGAATTCGTTTGAAATGAAATGATAATAGAAATTAAATACTAAATGGTAATGAAAATGATGAATGGAAAATAAAATGAATCTCTTATACTTTATCTCTCATCCCCTTTCTCTCTCTCTAGTTTTGACAAAAATGGATCAAAGTACATGAGTTTGAATGGAAATGAAAGAGTGGATATGCATGAGCAATGGTGCTCTGAAAATAAAATGAATCTTAGACTCTCTCCCTATCTCTCTCTACTTACTCTTATATCTAGAAAAAAAACCAATAGAATCTGGATGTGTGAATGTCTGACGAAACTACCTATCTCTCTCCTATTGTAATTAAAAATTGTTTGAAATGATGAATGTGTGGATTTATGGTTGAGTGTAGGGGATTTCCATAATCAGTCCTAGGAATGACGTGCAACATTGGCTATTGGTACACTAAACAAGAGGAATTTTTTGGATGCGATATGTTGTATTAAATGACTTGTCATTGTAAAGATGTATTCATCTTGCAATACATGTATTACCATAGAATAATGATATGTATTATTGTTTGAAGAATTGTTTCTTTGTATATTTTTGTAGACACCTAAAATATGCTTACACTTAGCATTTCCTCCCATTCAACTGATTAATGACACTTTGTTAATTCCCCATTCTTCACCCCACTCTCGGATGCCCATTTATGACACCTTCTCAGTCGTATTCTTCCCATATTCAACTTATTTGGCTAATATCTCTCTTATTAGCTAAACATTCCTCCTTTCGACCATTCAAAACCTCCCTAGTTCTCTCTAGACCACTTCTATTGGCTTCGTAGGCTATCTATCAGTCACAATTGGTTATCCAGACCCCTCCCAACTCTCAATGAGTCTCTAATCACTTGCTAATCAAGTTTAACTAGCCTAAATCCTAGTTAACTAGCCTAAACCAAGCTTATCTAAGCCTAAAGCATGTTTATCCTAATCTAATCTAAAAGTGCTTTTTGAGCTTTAGTCCCACATGCACCCAAATTCCAAACTCTCCCAAGTGAAAAACTATAAATAGAAGGGTCACCCCTCCCTCTCAACCTTACACCTTGTTTTCATAACAAAAATCTCTCATATTTGGAGATCTTGGCATTAGAAATCATTTGTGATAGCTTTAAGCTATAAAACATTTGGATCTTGGCCATACTCCATTGTTAAGAGCTCCCCCATCTTGCATCCATCCATTCCAAATATAGTTAGTAAGGGAAGATCTAAAGCTTGGCCATGTAGCCAACTTGGAGAGATCTCTTCACTATGTTTGAGAGTAAACAATACATAATTTGATTGCTTAGAATCTAACTAGGTTCACTTTCATTAAGCTTTCATGGAGTAGAGAGTAGTATATATGCTAGGGTTTGAATGTTAGTTTCAAATTTATATATGCATAGATAGTTTCTTGTTTAGCTCTAATCTTATGGTGCATGGTTGAGTTTAGTCAAGCTTGAGGTTCTTTAACCTCATCCCATAGCTTTGCAAACCTTTCCATTGCATACATTTGGCACGCCTGGTGGGACACTTAGTCCATCCTCCATTAATGGAGTCATTTTGAAGCTTTTATTTTTAGTTTCTAACTTTTCTTAGTTTCAATCTTTTTAGGTTAGTTTCAAGCTTTCTAGATTAGTTTTTCAAAGTTTTTTAGATTAGTTCAAGTTTTTGATTTCACTAATCTTTTTGTATTAATGGCTAAATATCAGGTTTCTTAACTAGTTTAGCTAGGATTGTCTTGCCTTTGTGCTCTTTGCAGGATCGAAGGAGGTAAAGTGCTGCCGAAATTGAACCAAATTGATGAAATTTTGACATTTTTGGAGATTTTTTTGAAAAATCCCATGTTTTTTAGCCACCTACAGGGAAGGGCACGCATACACCTTTCTGCTAGCGTAGGTGCTTTCTGACTGTCATTTTTTTATAGAGGCGCAGGCACCTAAAACCACGCGTAGGTACCCTAAGGCTGGCGCACACATGCACAAACCATGGTGCAAATACCCAAACTATGGCAAGCACCCTATGTAATAAAAAATTTTTTTTACCCACGCATGGCACACACAAACCCACACACCCAAACTGTAGCGCATGCATCTCTCGGGTAGCACAGACACCCTGCAGACCTAACCGACTATCATTTTTCTCAGAGGCACGCACACACATAAAAGGGTGCACATGCACCCAACCCACGTGTAGGTGTCTCTGTAGGAGGTGCACACATGCATAAAAGGGTGCACACATGCCCTGAGGGGGCGCAGGTATATCTATTTGATCTGGTTTTGGTTACAACTTTTTTAGTGCTCCTTGTTTTGATCATATCTTTTGACTCGTTAACCCATTTTTCAGAGTTTGAATAGGCATCAAAATTCAGAGAACGAAGTGTATACTTTGTGAGGGAAATTCCAAAAAATAATACCCTTGGTATAATTATTTCTATCACAAAACTCCCAAAAGTGACCCGGAGACCTCCAAAAACACAAAATACTAAAACTGTCAAAAAATTGCTAAAAATAGATTTCTAGAATTTTATGATTTTCTTGGTTTTCTAACTTTTGTAGGGTTCTAACAGTGGTTTACAGGTTTCCTCTCCATTAAGTTAATTTGTACTAACTTGTTTACAAATGTTTGCATCTTCATTTGTGAAATTTTGAAACGAGTATGCTCTTCTCTCACGCCTTTCTAGGTGATCTTGGGAATCA
The DNA here is from genome assembly GCA_019776745.2 of Taxus chinensis. Lineage (NCBI taxonomy): Eukaryota > Viridiplantae > Streptophyta > Pinopsida > Cupressales > Taxaceae > Taxus > Taxus chinensis. The sequence continues at coordinate 24,573,220 of CM034150.1, read as the reverse complement.
GAAAACATTTTCACCACTTTCTTGATACTTGCAAAATGGTTTATTTAGATTTCAAAATTGGTTCAAAGGAACTCCTTTTGGCATTGTACTTAGGAATTTTCCATTTATTGTAAATTTGAGTGAGATACCTTGTTGCGTATGCTCTTTCCTTGCATCTTAGGATGATCTGGGAAATCAAAAACAACATCTTATCTCCTTTATATGACATTTTGGAAAATTACTAACCTTGGTATGTAGGACCAAAATTGCTTGTCAAAGAAAGGCATCAAAACAAACAATACAAACCCTCTAATACATGTGTTTTCATACAGGTTGCCAAATGGTGTGCTACTTAAAACCACATTTAAGATAAGCAAGATAAAAAACACACCACTTTCATCACACTATATTGCAGGTTTCAGAAAAGGGTACGTCCCTATCCGCTTAACTGGAACATAACCCCTTTGGCATAACACCTTAAGCTACAACAATGGGGGTGGTTCCAGGAACCCTAAAGTAATCCACCACTGAGTAACCTCGTGGATGAAACAAGAAGCGCTCCGCTTACCCACTTGACTAGTTTTTCCTTGTGAGTTAGCATTACCGGTTGTCCGTATGGTGACCCCAGTGAGAGTACACATGGATGCATTTATTTCCCACTGTGCTTGAAGGGGGTAAAGTAAAGCCGAGATACTCCCAATTTAGTCATTGCGACTTTTTGGGTAAATCGAGCTCGCTTAAGACAACTTTGTAACACCTAGTTGAGAGATCTTATTAGGGAGGCCATTATGTCTTGGAGCCCACTTTGCTAGTCCTTTGTCACATCGAGTTTTCATGAAGTGGCAACTTACTTGGAGTCTGAACCTTGTTTATCGAACAAGGCAAAGAGTCCACTTAAGTTTGATCTAAGTGCTTTTTACCACGAAAATTAGACGACATCTCACTTAGCTTAGCTTCTTTCTCACCTTCGGATGAGGTGAAGCTCTACCCAAGTGGCGCTTAGTTTATTTTTCATCTTTTCGATCTATACCCATGCATTCTCACTTTCCACTTTTGGGGTGAGAAGGGAGCATACCTCATGCGTTTTTATCAGAGATAGTACTCGCCACTTTTTTGTCCATTTACGCCCATCCATGTTTGCGGTTGGATTGTTAAACTTCTAAAGTGCGTAGGTACATTTTTCGTATCTTTGATAAAAGTCCTTCAATCTTGATTTCAAGATCATGTCTCACTACTGCGAGTTCGGTTCATCATTTGTCTCTTCTTAAGTTTTCAATTCTACTCGCATTCTAGTCGCACAATCTAGGTACTTACATCCTGTTCTCATTTTCTTGAGAACGTGATATAAGTCCCTTTATTACACAGTTACACTGCTCACATAATTAAAAAATCCTTGTTATACTTATCACTTGGTTTCAGTTTTGACGTCATCTGAGTCTTTTAAAAAATGTCAATATCACCTTATATATATCATAATAATGTTTTCTTGATACTAACACCTTGCTTGCTCGGTTAATGTATCAGGATAACGTTGTTACGTTATATCTAGTCACGACTTCCACTTTTTAGAGAACTTAGCTTTCATCGGCACTCAAACTAGTTTTAGTATACCTCATCAAGAGATTGCGTCAATACCGTTGATACTTAGGCCTTGTTAGAATTCTAACTTGACCTACATATTGATATTGTATTGTCACTATCTGTTTTAGGGTGTAGACTTGGCATAATGACAAATTCGAGTGATCATTACATCTAGGTGTTCATATGAGTGTTCTTTGATAAAAAAAATTGCATAGCATTACATCTAGGAAACATTGTGGCATATTTCAAACATCACCTCAGACAACTTGTAAAAATCATACATTTTAGGATTCACGCTAGCTACATACAAATGTTGGCTAGTAATGCCTAAAATCACAAAGATGGAAACCAAATCAAATGAACATGACTTAGGAGAAAACCCTTTCGAAACCTTCCCATTTAGCGGAAACAACTTAGCGCCTCTCTTTTCTCAAGTCAAGGATGCGGAGCCATTAATTGACCATAGTGGAGAAGAGTCAGACTCTTCCAGAGAGCAACAAATATTAGACCTAGGTAGATTTGATGAACTCCTATATTATAACAGAGATCAGGTACTCACAAGAGTCCTAGAATTAGGAGAAAAACTTCCACACGAACACGTAGTAGAAACCAAGGTTCTTAATCACAAACCAGAAGAATGAGCATCACTCTTAGATATAGATAACCCTTTCGACATAGGGTATGCTTCTACTTCTGGGAAACATCATGCCACTGTTGAAGGAGACCCATCATGACGGCCTTATTACAAAGCTTCACGTAAAGTGAAGGTTGAGCGTAAAGCCTCACCTCCTCCCAAATTTGATGAAGAGGAAGACCCTCTAGTTGAAGAAGAGATCCTTCAAAAACAGATCTTGAAATTGAGCCAGAAATTAGCAAACCTAGGCTCTTCAAGAAGAAACATGTACAAAGAAAAAGATAAAACAAAACCTAGCAAGTTTCACTTTGATCCATACACTGACACTACCTTTAAGGCGGCTAAGCCACAAGCACCGATGTCACCTACTAAAGAACAACTCATTCAGAATGAGTTACAATCGATGAAAGACACACTTACTACCCTACAAGAGGGAAACATGGGCCATAGCAGGAAATACTTGTATGAGGAGTTGTGCCCTTACCCATTTGACAAGGACATGCTACAAAAACCCTTCCCAAAGCACTTCACCATTCCAAAATTTGACAAATATAAAAGCAAGGGTGATCCTCGGGATCACATCAAAGACTTTTATATGGCTTGCCAAGAGGTCACATATAGCGATAATTTCTTGATATGACTCTTTCCTCATAGTCTAGGGGCATTGGCATTAGAATGGTTCTTTAGCATACCTAAAGGATCTATTACAACATGGCTCATGCTAGTAGAGAAATTTGTTTAGCATTATTCGTTCAACATGGAAAACAACATCACAATGAATGACCTCTGTAATGCCAAACAAAATCCCCATGAGACCTTTGCAAGTTTCTTACAATGATGGCATGGGTTGGCAAGCCGTTTCCCTTGTGCGTTACCAGAAAAATAGCTAGTGAGCATCTTTGTTCCTAACTTAAACTCATAAATAGCCTTCCATTTACAAATGCACTATGGCTCTAACTTCGAAGAAGTCATAGAGAAAGGCGGTCAAATCGAGAAGGCCCTCATTGCAAAGGGTACACTTAAACCATTTGTTAAAGACAAACATGAAGCCAAATCCCTAGACAAACCAAAGTTCTTTAATAAGAACAAGCATGTCATTGGTGATGGCATTACGGACTCCAAAAGAGTCCAAGCCATGTAGACAGGCCTACTTTTAAAGCTCTCACAAGGACCTCATCCCAAGGCACCCACTAAACATATGTTTACACCATTAACGGAATCCCTGTCAGCCATACTAAAGCAGTTAGATAATGTAAAAATGGTGGAATATCCAACTGTGATAGTACCATACCCAGAGGATGCTCCAAAACCTGGTTGGTTCAAAGACCATGAGTATTGCAACTTTCATCGTGTTAAAGGGCACAAGACAAATAGGTGCTTAAGACTGCGTCATTACATACAAGACCTCATTGAAGAGGGTAAAATCACCATAGATTCTCCCCCATATTCAGGACAAGGTCCAAATGAGAAAATGGGTATTTACAAAGAGCCTTTTCCTAATCATGCAGATAAAAAGAAAAGGAATCCAGATCATGGGAAAACCTCCAACGACTATAGAACCACCACTTATGTTTACCCTACTAATGATAGTCCCTTTGATTCTCTCATAGGATGTATTCACTCCTCTGATGAATAGGTCAACACTATCTAGATCTTAGAAAAGAGTTACGCAGTAGGGATGAGACGGGCTCGTTTAATCATACCAGATCCCATGCCTATCCCTCAGGAAGGTCAGTATAATTTGATAGATCAGTTAGAGAAAACACCTGCTAGGATATCCATTCTCGATCTCCTCAAAATCTCTACTGCCCATAAGAACATATTGTATAAAACATTACAAAAGTTAGGAGTCTCTACAGATGTAGACCCTACACACCTCCAAGCCATGATTGCACACCTAGACCCTAGTGATCATATTACTTTTGATCGCACCATAATCCCGCGTAACAACCCAGAACACAACTTTCCCTTATACTTAGAAGTGGTGGTTACTCGTCGCAAAATCAAGAGGGTACTTGTGGATGGTGGATCTGGTATAAACATTTGCACTTTGAAGCTGGTCAAGTAGCTAGGCCATTCAAAAATGATCTAGGGGCCAAGACTATTACAATCACAGCATATGAGAATGAAGAATGAGAATCAACAGGTACCATAGTAGTTCCCATGGAAGTAGGCCCAACTTTTCATGACACGACATTCCATGTCCTTGACTTGGACCTTCCATACAACATGCTCCTGGGGCACCCATGGATCCATGCCATGCAAGCTATTCCATCGAATTTTCATCAGTGCATCAAGTTATGTCATGAAGGTCAAGTAGTTACCATTTTGGGTGACCCAGAACCATTCACACATTGTAGGGATTTGCACAGCTTCTCTCATGTGGCTTATGAATGTCCTTCGGAAGATGTTGTTATCCCCTACAAATGGAAGCTATTAAAAAATGGGTAGATTCAAAGTCACTCACACCTTATAATCAAGATTTTCCTTCGTTAGTCAACCCGTTCTCTTCATGGGAGGCAACATCAGAAAAATATGGCCCAGGTGAGCCATTCACTCTTGAACAAGCTTTGTTAATATCAGATTTATCAGTATCTCCCAGAACAAGGGGTAAGCCTTATTTTCAGTTCAAGAGCACTCGGGAGTAGTGTCCTAAACCATTGGAAAAGTTTGTCCATAGCGGTCTCCTATCTGAGGAGAAAATGTTAGAAGATCCTACTAGCAGAGTGCCAGAAGGTACCATGGCTTCATGCCATCAAGCACCCCAGTACATCAAAGGTCACCGCATGATGTTTGTCATGGGCTATAGTGGGTTTGGATGTGGCATTAATGCACAAGGCTGGCTAGAGCCTATTCCCATCCCTCATTTTAAGTCAGATAAGCATGGCCTAGGGATAAGGCCTCATAACTCTCTACCCTCTAAGATTGATGCCACCTCTTCTAAACATGAGGACGTTTCATCTCATTCTGATAGCGACACAGATTCCCAATGTAGCCTCTACGAGGATCTTGCTTCCACTAACCTATTCCCAGATTCAGCGGTCCTTACCTTATCTGAATCCATCCCCTTAAACAATTATCAAGTAGCCCTTGTATATCCTGAACTTATAGATTGGGATCAACAACTTCACGTGCCACTAGACTTCTTTGAAAATGATGAGGCATTTGCAGAGTTCATGGGACTCAGGGATTCTATTCCAGCTGGGGACCACAAGAAAGGATTTACAATTCAACTAGACACCTGTGCATACTTCGGGGAAGAAGAAGAGATGTGTGGATGTTTAAATAAGAATATGGTAAGTAAGAGTACAACCACTTCCAAGAAACCTGGAAAAAAGGATAGACGGAAATCTCACAGTGACAAACTTTTTGAAACACTCATAGATAAACAAAACAAAGAGTCTAAAGGATGAAGTAGTTTATCCATTTAAAGATGATAATGAGCTACCGTAGGAGGTCGATCTTACTCTTCCCCCTGATCCTACATGGATGGAAGATGCTTCTAAGATGCTTGTTGAGGAAACAATCAGTGTCAACATTGGCTCAGAAGAGCAGCCTAGAATGATAAAGTTGGGGGCTTCACTCTCAGCTCAGGAACAAAAGATCTTTGTAGAGCTCTTAAGGGAATATGCGGATATATTTGCATGGACATATGTAGATATGCCTGGGCTGGACCCAGAATTAGTTGTGCACAACCTCGTCATGCACCCGGATGTCAAACCCATCAAGCAAAAGTTGAGAAAGATGCATCCTAAGGTGGCACTCCTTGTCAAAGAAGAATTGGAAAAACTACTAGCTGCTAACTTTATTAAACCTATCGACTATTCAGAGTGGATCTCTAACATAGTCCCTGTACAGAAGAAGCCTGTCGGCATAAGAATCTGCACTAATTTCCATGACATTAATAAGGCATGTCCTAAGGATGACTTTCCCCTGCCTAACATTGACATGATAGTTGATTCCACTATTGGTTATGAAATGTTGTCCTTAATGGATGACTTTTCAGGTTATAACCAGATATGGATTGCAGAAGAAGATCAGCATAAAACAACCTTCATCACCCCTTGGGGAACATTTTTCTATAAAGTCATGCCTTTCAGACTTAAGAATGTTGGGGCCACTTATCAACAAGAAATGACTGTCATCTTCCATGATATGATGAATGACATCATGGAAGATTATGTTGATGACATTTTAGCCAAATCCAAGAGCAGAGAAGAGCACCCAGAGGTGCTTAGGCATATTTTTCAGTGTCTTAGAGATTATAAGGTACGCTTGAATCCCAAGAAATGTGTCTTTGGTGTTTTATCAGGAAAACTCTTGGGTTTCATAGTTTCACAGAGAGGGATAGAAGTGGACCCTGCTAAGGTCACAACTATTACAAAAATTCCTCCACCTACAACTCTCAAGCAACTGAGGAGTTTACAAGGAAAGATTCAGGCAATCCATCACTTCATTTCACAGCTTGCGGATAAGTGTCACCCATTTACTCATTTACTAAAGAAAGACATTGCATTCAATTGGGGACCAGATTGCCAAAAGGCCTTTGCACTACTAAAATAGTACTTGGTCAATCCACCTGTACTCATACCACCTACCCTAGGTGAACCTATCCTCTTGTACATTTCCACTACCCAATTCACTATTGGTGCACTACTTTCCCAATATGATCTGAACCATAAAGAGAGAGCAGTTTACTATCTCAGTCGCACCTTGATTGCGTATGAATTGAATTACCCGTAGATTGAAAAGGCCTGCTTGGTAGTTGTCTTTACCTTCCAAAAGCTTTGGCATTATCTCCTAAATAATAAAACCAAACTCATATCCAAAGTTGACCCTCTCAAATACCTTTTATCCAAACCTTCCCTCACAGGCCGAATGGCTAATTGGATCATTCTCCTGAGTGAATTTGATATTGAGTTTGTGAATCAGAAGTCCTTAAAAGGATAGGTATTGGCTGATCAGTTGGTAGAAGCACCTCTACCAGGTATGGAACCTTTGTGTCTGGATCTGCCAGATGCATCTATGATGTACATTGAAGAATCCATAGAGTGGCAGGTCCATTTTGATGGATCATTCACCTTCCATGGATCAGGAGCAGGAGTGGTGCTTATCACTCCCACAGGCGATGTCATACCAAGAGCATTCCAGTTGGGATTTCCATGCACTAATAACATTGCAGAGTACGAGGCACTCATCGCTGGCCTCAAGCTAGCTATTACTTGGAACATCAGACAACTATGAGTCATTGGAGACTCTCAACTTATCATTAAACAAGTTAATGATGAGTACAAGGTTAAAGATGAGAAACTCATTCCATATAAGAAAATGGTCAAAACTCTGAAGGAGTACTTTACACAGATCATATTTGAGAAAAATCCAAGGTCACATAATAGATCCGTAGATGTTATGGCTACTATTGGGTCTCTCTTACGCATCCCACCTGAGGAGAGTAAAATGCCTTTCTTCGTAGAGCATTTACAAATGCCCACATATGATATGCCAGAGTCATGTTTGGCATGTGAAGTTGTTGGTCCATTATCCCCCTGGTATGATCCAATCTTTTGATACCTACAAGATGGCACTTTTCCACCAGACATTACTCATTCTGAAAAGAAAGCCCTTATCCACTGCATAGCCCGTTATACCCTCCTAGGAGGCACCCTTTATCATCATGGCTACGACGGGAATCTACTTCATTATTTGGATGTTACTGACTCGATCCATGCCATTAAGGAAGTACATGGTGGTATTTGTGGAGCACACACCAGCGGCATGGTCTTAGCTAAGAAGCTATTGAGAGTAGGCTATTATTGGCCTACCATGGAATCAGATTGCTGCAACTTTGTAAAGAAGTGTGAACTATGCCAGAAATATGGAAACTTAATACATGCACCAGCACAGGCTTTGCAGCCTATTGCAACACCTTGGCCATTCTCTAAATGGGGCCTGGATCTCATAGGGAAGCTCCATCCTTCTTCTTCAGATGGCCACACTCACATTATCACTGCCACTGAGTATTTTACAAAATGGGTAGAGGTTGTCCCTCTTACTTATGTCACCGGTGTGCAAATTTCAAAATTCATCATGAACCATCTCATCTTCCGTTACGGTATCCCTTCAGCCATTGTCACTGATAATGGTAAATCCTTCAAGAAAAAAATGGTTAAAACCTTGTGTCAATGCTTCCATATTCAGCTTAAATGGTCTACCCCCTATTACCCCCAAGGTAATGGACAAGCAGAGGCTACTAATAAAACCCTTGTAAGAATCATGGAGAAAATGGTAAGTAAGACTGGCCGTAATTGGCACTTACAGATACATCCCGCCCTCTGGGCCTATTGAACCTCCATCCACACTCCTACTGGTGCAACCCCATATTCACTTGTCTATGGAACTGAAGCCATCATACCTTTGGAAGTGGAGCTTCCCTCCCTGAGAATATCTCTCAGAGACTATCTTGAAAAAGATGAGGACTACAGAGTTGCTCGACTGGCAGAGTTGGAACTATTAGATGAAAAGCATATCAGAGCGCTCAATCACCTAAAGGTCTATCAAAACAAAGTATCTAGAGGATATAAAAAATGCATCATTCATCAGGAATTTGATGTAGGTGATCTAGTTCTAAAGGAAAATCAGAAGAACACCATCAAGGACAGAGAAAAGAAAGGTAAGTTTGAAGCTAACTGGTTAGGCCCTTATGTGGTGGTTGCTAAGTATGGATCAGGAGCCTATAAACTTGCATACTCGGATGGTGAAGAGCTTCCAGAACCTATGAACGCCATGCACCTCAAGTGGTTTATGCTTAAGCATGATGAGAATATTAGATAAGAACTAAAAAATAGAAAAACAAAGAAAAAACAAGCAAAAAAAATGGAAAATTGAGAAAATAGTAAAGAAAAAATAGGTCGTCCACATGTGAAAACCACGCAATTGTGGCACAGTGGGTAGGTCTTTGAGTGAAAACTAGTTTCTGGATCTCAAGGAGGATCCATCATTCACAAGTTACTCTTGCCTTGGGATGGGTAATTCTCATCACTTTCTAGGGTTAGTTTCCCTTGCTAGGTCTAGGAACCCTACCAAGTCTACCTTGCAAAGCCTGTGATCTGGCTTGTTTTACTCTTGTATCTGCATGAAGGATGTTGCCTTTGTATATTCCCATCCAATGCTGGGGACACCTTCACATTCCACTATCTCATACATACGCGCATGGCATTCTACCTTTTGTATATTCCCACATCACACTGGGGGCATCCACACTTCTTTGTTCTTGTACATTGCTTTCAGAACATGACCTTAGAAAATGCAAAAACATTCAGAAAATGGATATGCAAAAATCTAAACATTCAGAAAATCTCCCTTCTAGGGATGAAGCTTTTAGTTGGCTTTCAAGATAACCCAAAAACATCAGAAAATATATCAATACTGTCCTGCAAAAACAAAGTAGTAGTTAAATTGCTTTTAGTTGTCAGTTTGTATAGTTTTGGTTGTCTATTTAGTTTTGTTAACTTTTTCTTATGTGTTTCTTTACTACACATCTTCTTGTTATCACATCTATCATCTATCATTCATCACATATAACATCATTTACTACATCATATATACAGAAATGCTAAGTATTACATCATGCATGTATGCTAAGCTAATCATCACATATCGTATCATCAATGGGGGCAAGAGGGGTTGCGCATGATCACAAATCTATCCCCCCCCCCCCCCCGCACCAATATCATCTAGTATCATCCCAAGTGCTAGCATCTACCATAATATCTCATGTACAAGACATTTGATATCATCTACACCATCCTGGGGCATTATTTTCCACCTAGTGCTTATCTCTTCACCACTGGGGCATGTTTAAATGTTTCCAGGCATTTCTTGTCTTCTATTTTCATCTATCATCATGATTATTTTTTTAATTGTTGTTGGCCCATTTGTCTTCTCACTGGAGCATTTTCTTGCCACCCGACGCCCGCTCTCTTTTCCTTGGGGAATTTGTGCGTACTTTTAGGATATTTCCTATCTCTTAAATTCTTCTGACCAATCAAAAATTTAAAAATTATAAAACCATCCAAAAATCCAAAAAAAAATCATAAACACTTCAAAAATGGACTAAAATTGGTAATCAGCTCATTTGCAGCTGAAATTTGTGTCTCTTGCATGGCACTCATCTCATATCTTGCTAGGCATTTTCATGTGTTTTGAAACAATGACTTGTGGATCACCTTGATCTACAACCATTTACAAAAGCTACGCTGCTTACTTCGTCTGTACTCTGGGGCACTATCAGTTTCCTGGTACTGTTTTCATCATGCACATTGCTTTTCAATTGGACCCAAGTGTCCTCCATCCTTTCCCTTGCATGTACAATTTTCTTGGGGCATCATTCCTACCCTTGTCATTTATCAAAACATTTGGGATTGCAGCTTGATAACAAAATATTTGTGCAACTATCTTGAACGTTGTTGGTTTGAGTGTGTGTAATTGTACTTATTTCCCTGTTAAATGAGTTTGTTTACTTCCTCGTATTGCATTGCATCATGTATGTTGCATGGAGTTAGGCATCTTTCACTTTCTCGTATTGCATTGCTTTCTGTATGTTGCATGGAGTTAGTGCTTTTAGTAATGGACATTTGTTCGTATATGGATTTTCATGTCATACTACACCTTTGTTCATTCTTTGTAATAAAGACCGATGATGAAGATTTTAGCAATATGATGAAAAATAAAGTTGTTTAAAAGGCACTGGATGGATGTTAGCTCATTCCCTCTTCCTCATACTCCTTTTTCTTCTATATCCCCTTTCTTCTTCTTCACACTATTCTTTCTTCTGTTCTCTTTCTATCATCTTTTCAATCATCGATCGAGTTCTTCTATCACCCCATCGACAATCGAGGGGGCATCCTTCATTCTACTCATTTTTCTTCTATCCCTTCAAAATTTTCTACTTGTTTATGCTTGTCTACTTTCTTTGAAGTGACGTTACTTACGCCACCTCAAAGAGGGGAAAATGTAGACACCTAAAATATGCTTACACTTAGCATTTCCTCCCATTCAACCAATTGACGACACTTCGTTAATTCCCCATTCTTCACCCCACTCTCGGATGCCCATTTACGACACCTTCTCGGTCGTATTCTTCCCATATTCAACTTATTTGGCTAATATCTCTCTTATTAGCTAAACATTCCTCCTTTCGACCATTCAGAACCTCCCTAGTTCTCTCTAGACCACTTCTATTGGCTTCGTAGGCTATCTATCAGTCACAATTGGTTATCCAGACCCCTCCCAACTCTCAATGAGTCTCTAATCACTTGCTAATCAAGTTTAACTAGCCTAAATCCTAGTTAACTAGCCTAAACCAAGCTTAAAGCCTAAAGCATGTTTATCCTAATCTAATCTAAAAGTGCTTTTTGAGCTTTAGTCCCACATGCACCCAAATTCCAAACTCTCCCAAGTGAAAAACTATAAATAGAAGGGTCACCCCTCCCTCTCAACCTTACACCTTGTTTTCATAACAAAAATCTCTCATATTTGGAGATCTTGGCATTAGAAATCATTTGTGATAGCTTTAAGCTATAAAACATTTGGATCTTGGCCATACTCCATTGTTAAGAGCTCCCCCATCTTGCATCCATCCATTCCAAATATAGTTAGTAAGGGAAGATCTAAAGCTTGGCCATGTAGCCAACTTGGAGAGATCTCTTCACTATGTTTGAGAGTAAACAATACATAATTTGATTGCTTAGAATCTAACTAGGTTCACTTTCATTAAGCTTTCATGGAGTAGAGAGTAGTATATATGCTAGGGTTTGAATGTTAGTTTCAAATTTATATATGCATAGATAGTTTCTTGTTTAGCTCTAATCTTATGGTGCATGGTTGAGTTTAGTCAAGCTTGAGGTTCTTTAACCTCATCCCATAGCTTTGCAAACCTTTCCATTGCATACTATGATTTCATTAATTGTCTTCATGCTTCACACCTAAGATGTCCTACTAAGGTCCATTTCCTTGATATTTTATGAGGCGGTGCATATATGTTGTGAAACCTATCATATTGGGACGAGTGAGGTGATCATGTCTAGGTGTGTTAGGTATGACCATATATCATGAATAAGTTTAACCCCTTTGTGCATAATTTTCCTTGGTACACTAGTGGGTGGCCAAAGCCTTGCAAGATAGTTGGTGGTTGTACCTAAGATTGATTTCTTGTGAGATCTAAATCATGTGATTAGAGACTACGTGTTGAATTACTTGTGTATTTAATTTGGTGAAATTTGGAATTTCATTTGGGTGTTGTGTATCTGAGATTTCTGTGTACATCTATATAAAGGGAGCATCTAGTTTCCATGGAAGTTCAGTGAGAGGTGATCTCAAGTTTGGATTAGGCAGGGGAAAATAGGAATAATGGCGGTGGCTCTGACTCCCATTAAAGCGTTTGAAGGGGTGAAAATGGGAGGAATAGGATGGTACAGTAAGAGGGCTTACTTGAACTTCTTAGCTGGTAATGGAGATTACGTGAAGGGCGTTGTTGGGCTGGCTTTCCGTCGACTATTTGAATGTTGAAAACGAAGTCTGCATGTGCAAATGGTGTCTGTTCAAAGTTTGGTCAACAATTGGTCAATGAAAAGATGAATTATTTTGAAATCATCTTTGTGTAGATCTTTCCAAGACCTTTCCGACGCATTTCAAACGGACCAAATCTGAGTCCGTATACGAAAGATATGAGCAGTCAAAGTTCTAGTCAAACTCAACAAAAACGTGACATTAATGTGGATACTCCCGGTGAGTGATATGTGGCGCTGTTGTTTATGGACACGTGGATCTGTTATTTCTAGACACTTGGAAGATTCAAATTGGGCACATGGAATGAAAAGTGGGTTTATGATTTACCCACGTAAAAAAGGTTTAGAATCTTTTTCTAAAAAGAAATAAAATAAAAAATAAAAAAAAGGTCCACGGTGGCCTTTTTAAGTGGTTGGTCAAAACCTTAAAAAGACTAAAGCATGTTTATCTCCCACCATATGTGGGATAGTCCACGTGAAATGAGGAGGTTGTTTAAAGCCATTGAGCTATCAACATCCCACGTGGAGACTACATTATTCCAAGTAATAAAAATGGAGGAGGGCCATGGTACGTGGATGGATAAGCCTATTAAAAGGCTATCTAAATTTGTAGCCCATGTAAAAGAGGATGGGATATTTATTCCACTATGCAAAGGCTAAATGAATGGCTATTTTAAAGGTCATGCATATGGTAAAAATTTGGGAGCTCACGGTGGATGCGAGTTATATGGGATTCTAGCCCCATTAAAATTACAAAAGCCTTATTAAGGCTAAAATTTGTTTATCCCTATATGGGATTATAAAACAAAAGGATAAATCATTTATCCTTATATTTCAGGTGTTCAAAGGCTATAAAAGGCCCCTCATACACATTCATTTGACAATTTCGAAGGCATTGAGCTTCTAAGCCAATTCAAAGGCAACGAGGAGATTTTAAAAGCTTCCAAGTTATTTAAATAGGCCTTATAATTTTTTAAAGGCAATATTTTTGTAAAGTAAGTCCTATTTAATATTTAATAGGTAAATATTGAGAAGCTAAGTCCTATTATTTTAATAGGCAAATTGTAAAAAATTGGGAGTTATTGGAAACTCACCAATTGGCCTATCGAGCCACACTTTTATTTGTGAAGCTTGGAATTGTTGACCGGAGAGCCATAGGGCGTCTTGCGAACGTTTGGAAGGCCGATCGAGTTCCAAAGGAGATTGTGCATCAGGAAGGTGGAGGACGGACCAATTGATCATCGGTGTTCTTCGAAAGGCTGGAGCACTTTATAGGCAAGTAAAGTTCCATTAGGTTTTATTGTAAGATATAACATTGTAGTTACAAATTTTGACTAGTGGAACAGTTCGATAAGAACCTTGATAAGTAGGCTATTGCCAAACTCCGTAATCAATCCGTGTGTAGTGTTATTTATATTCTTGCATTATTTTGGATTGTTTTACTTAAAACAGAGTAATTTTTATTGGTAATTTTTAATAAGCCTATAGGGGGACGAAGGTCGTAAATATATATATATATTTGACCTATATTTTCAGATCAATAAGATTGTTTGGGATATCTCTTTTTCAATATACACTTGAGTTATTTTGTGCGAGGTTGTACTTGTAGTCTTAAATCCCTAAGTGTTGTTAAGTGTTATAGGAATTACATTTGTTCCAAAATGATGTTAATACAAGACCAAAGTAACCACGTAAATGTAGTTAGTAAAAGAGTAAATAAGATCAAACTAAGAAATGACCGCTACGAAAATGGTACACCATTGAGTGATGTCAAAACCAACTAAAATGTCTAATGTGATCATAAAATGAATGTGATAAAGTAGAGCTCCATGAATAATACAACCTAATAGATTAGAAAACCAAATATGATGCATGATCACATGCTTTGTATGCATGAATGTGGTTAAACAACGATGCTAATAAAATAATGAAATGTAGCCTTAAGATTGGGATACCTTTGATTGTAGCCAAGGTCTTGTGGGTTAAGGAAATTGCACTCTAGTTAGACTTGTAAAAGTTAGTAGAACCCTTGGTGTAGATATGAATATATTAAATATAGAATCATTCAAGAAGTAGAATTTATGGTCGAAACATGTAATTAACTGGTTGCTACTGAGAGTGACTCCTTAAGATGATGAAATAGAAGTAGTTTGAAATGTGAAATTCTTCACTTAAATTCAAAGAAAAAATCTCTATAACGGGAACACAGGTGTAATGTACCCTTCCATACGCATTATGATTGTGAAAATATGAATTCCTATTTGGAGCAACGAATTGTGAATCAAGAATGATACAACTTAATTAGTTAACCTACGTAGTTGGTTGTAATAACTGGAAGATGAAAATAGTGTATTGTTAGTATTAAACAATGTTATGAAATGAACTTGAGATAGATTTTCTATTGATCTAGTAACCTCCCTTTTCCTTCCTGTGAATTTTCCTCCTTGTAACGAGAGTATTTCTTCCTAACCAGGTAAACACGACCCTTTCAAACAAATCCTTAAGTCAAATATTAGAAGATGTATGTGTGTATATACGTTCCTAATCACAATCATGCTATATAGAGTCATTTCCATAAGAGAAACGAGCAAATTATAAAGGAACCACTATAGGTGAAATGTTAAACAAAAACATGCAGCGTAGTTGTAGAGGAACAAAGGGTCCCATGTTATGTGTTATTCAGACAATTGTAGTCAACTAAAAAAATAGGATTGCAATAAAATTTTCACCATGAAAAAAGGATGTGTTGTGGGAAATGTTTGTGCGTAAGTGTATATTGTAGTGGGTAGTTGTACCTTGTCATTTTTGGACATGTGGCCTCGATGTATATATGTTGTTATCATGTTGTATATGTGGGTCAAGGTTTTGTGTAAGGTGATGTTAAGTCTATCTATTGTAGTCCATATGGTGTTGTGTAGTGAGCATTCAAACAAAAAAAAATATTCGAATAATTTTACTGTTGTACTTGTGTGTCAATTTCTAGGCGTTACATTTGATATCAGAATGAAGGTTCATGCTCTCGAACCTCTGGATTAGTCTTAATTTATATACTCTACGCTTAAACTTATAAAACATAATGTGAATTTCATAACGTGCTCTCCCTTGCAACGTTGTTTTTAAAAATTAAATAAAGCATCTTACATATAAGACAATGAATTAAAATGGAATCAAATTGTTTCTCATCCATCTGGTCACGGCGTGTCCAAAACCTCTCTCTTTCATTAAGCCATCCACATAAAATGGGAGGAGCAGCCTCCTTGGGAATAATATGAGAAGAATTGCGGTCCAATTACAAGCCAGATTGTCGAGATTTCATTTTGACGGTTCTCAGGAAATTTGACAAAGGTATATATGGCTTACATGTCTTATCAATTCCACGCTGGACAAAAGATTCCTAAAAGCAATTTGTAACCACACGTAGATTGTTTTGGGTTCGGAATGAAGGCCCAAACGAATCCCACTCGTTGCTCCGAAGAGGCAGCTCATCCGGACCGTCTAGAGCCACACAACTTGTCCTCATGGGGAGCCGAGCCGCGCCATGGCCGGTCCGTGTGCCACGTGTCCATTGGAGTCAGCGGCATTAAAAAATCTCGTGCCTTCGTAGCCGTATATTCATGATAGCCAATTTCACCCGTCGATTCCCGAAATATCAACACCGATTTAACAGATGCGGCCTACAATTTTCAAACGTCGGAAATACCAAAAACATTTTTTTAGTTTAATTTTTGTCGGAGTGAATTTCATTTGGAGTTTCATTTGGCGTTTCATTTGGGTGTTGGTGTGTAGGTCTATATAAAGGGAGCAACATTCTTCCATGGAAGTTGAGGGAGAGGAGAGGTGATCTCAGGTGGGGAAAATAGAAAAATAGTGGCGATGGCTCCGACTCCCATTGGAGCGTTTGAAGGGGCGAAAATGGGAGGGTACAGTAAGAGGGGTTACTTGACCTTCTTAGCTGGTAATGGAGATTACGTGAAGGGCGTTGTTGGGCTGGCGAAAGGGCTGCGAAAGGCGAGGAGTGCGTATCCCCTGGTTGTCGCCATGCTTCCCGACGTGCCTGAAGAACACAGGCAGCTGCTGACGAGGCAGGGATGCATATGTCGCGAGATCGAACCCATCTACCCTCCTCAAAACCAGGTTCAGTTCGCCATGCCTTACTACGTCATCAACTACTCCAAACTGCGCATCTGGGAGGTGCTTACCCACTTCACACTTCACATTTCCTTTGAAAACATACTTTCATGGTTTCATAGAGTTATTAATGAACGTGGTATGTTTCTTGTAATTGATTTTTCTCACAAGGAGATGGTAAGACAGTACTTTCGTTTCCTACTAATCACTATATTAAAAAAAAAAGGATCACCTGTGCCCTTTTCGGAATTAATAATTTTTAATTTTTATTGCGTAATTTTAATCTTAAATTTTGTGACCGTTTGATTTTGATTTAAAAGTACTTTTCTTTTTGTTTGGAAAAGGTTATCGAAAACAATATCTTTGATTATTCTCTAGAATTTGTGGGAATTGAATTGATTTTGTTGGTAGTAATTATAAATTAGCACTCAATGGTGAGTTGTGTTGTCCATGTGTATGTTTACTTTTGGTTTGGATTTTACATTTGATGTTGATTTGATCATGTTAAAGAAGTTTTTGTTTTTTTTTTTCAAGTTTTGTGTAAATGAAAAATTGCAATATGATAATATGGAGTTTGGAGACCATTTTTTTAACCTTTTACATTAACGTAATTAGATCAGCATTATTTTATCATTGTTCAGTAGAAATTTGTGAAAAACGTAATAAAATTATTAGTAATTTTTATATTCTATAAAAAAGTTGAGCTTGATATATATATAATTTGGAGTTTGGAGCTAATTTTGTCCTCCATTTTTTAAAGTTATGACAATAACTAAATTTGAGGTCATTTGTCACAAGTTAATAGCGTTAAAAATTGAAGCTTTCTTGTTAGCAATCACCAATAATGAAATTGAAACTATCTATTACGGATAAACCTAAATATCATGTGTGTTCAATAGAAAAAATCAAAAGATATGGTGGAACATACATTGTTAATAAGGTCTTCCATATGTCATAAATAACCAAAAAAACATAAACAAGAAAATTAATCTAATTATTAATTAATAAGTGAAATCATGTGACAATGGATCTGACTATTTTGATATAAATACTAATTAAGTTAATATTCGGAAATATCTAGATATTTTTTTATGACACACCATTTAAAAATATCTAGATATTTACAGTGTACACTGTAGATCTTTATTTATAACATACACATGATCTCTTTGAATAAAAAAAAAAATCTACAGTAATAGAATATTCAACATTTTCAGATCTGTACAAAATCTTTTTTGGCAAAACATCATTTTTGACAAGTCATTTTTAACAGTTATTTCTTTTCGTTTCTGGAACATTGTTGCGGCGCAGTTTGAAGAGTACAGTAAGATGGTGTACCTGGACGCAGACATTCAAGTGTTCGAGAACATCGACAATCTGTTCGACATGCCTGACAGTTATTTCTACGCAGTTATGGATTGCTTCTGTGAGAAAACATGGTCTCACACTCCTCAGTACGAGATCGGATATTGCCAACAGTGCCCGGACAGAGTTCCATGGCCGCAATCAGAGCAGGGTGATCCTCCCGCGCTCTACTTCAACGCGGGAATGTTCGTGTTCGAGCCGAGCAAGCTCACCTTCGACAGTCTCATGAACAGGCTCATGCTCACCCCTCCCACTCCCTTCGCAGAACAGGATTTCCTCAATATGTTTTTCCGCAAAGTTTATAAGCCAATTCCTCTCGCTTACAACCTCGTCTTGGCAATGCTGTGGCGACATCCGGAAAACGTCGAGCTCGATAAAGTTAAGGTCGTCCATTACTGCGCAGCCGTAAGTCCCAACTGTATTCATAATTTCAATTTTTTTTTGGGTCTGTCTGATTGAATATTAAAGTATAATATCGTCTGCGATAAAATTGCAGGGATCCAAGCCGTGGAGGTACACAGGGAAAGAGGCGAACATGCAGAGGGAAGATATAAAGCTACTGGTTCAGAAATGGTGGGACATTTATGATGACAAATCCCTGGACTTCAATACAGACGAGGAGGAGGAGGAGGAAGAAACTATTAGGTGGAGTTCATTAATGGCTGCCATTCCTGCTAAGGCTTCGCTCATTCCCGCTCCTTCTGCAGCTTAGCTTTCTCCTTTTCCTACTTTGACTAGGTTTGCATATGACGTTTTATTGGTCATATTATAAAATGGCTTCAATGCCGGAGTTTGGTATGTGTGAAGAGCTTATAATTGTATATGTTAAATCTGGTCAATGATAGAGATATTTAACAATTTTAATGTTAATTTATTTACGGTGTACGAGTCGTTTATAAGAGAGTTGAGTGCAGGGGTTAAATTTGACGGCCACCTATGCCTGTCAAACAATTTTCAGGGGACAGTAATTTTTCAATACTGCCCTTCAAAAACATAAAATAATGTTATTTTTTACTAATTATTCTATTTTTATTATATCTTTTTTATATATATTTACATATATTTTTATAATTTATATACAAACCTATATAAAAATTGATGGTCATGTTTTAAATGTGTAAGTTGCGTGTGACGGTCAGATAATATATTTACAAGTATTTTACGTCTAAAATCACGAAAAACGTCTAAACGGCCGTCAAATTTAACCCCTGATTGAGTGTATGATGGAAATACCGAAAGGGATGGAGCATAGAATTGAAAACTGAGGAAGTGAAAAAGAGGGAGAGGATGAGAGGCGATTGAAGAGGGGTTTGAGGGAGGGGAAGGGCATTGTGGTTCACTATATAGTCTATATCTTGAATGCATAATTCATGTCAATGCGAATTACATTTAAAGGGGACAAACCAAAAAATGGGGAAAAAACAAAATGTTCCATGTTTGAGACCCACCCGAAAAGTGAGAATCAAATCCTTGTACATGTTCTGTCTTAGATTGTAACACCCAATTAAAATTTGTTATTTGTGTTACACTTTATTAAATCGAACTCTCTCATATTATTCATGTGAGTGCAATTTATGCTCAAAAGGGCCAAAAGAAATAATCGGAAAAATCCAATAGGGTCCATGTTGAAAACCCAACTGAAATGTTTGTTTCTTGGTTTACTTTATAGCCCTCATTTATAATTCTAAGCTCAAGTGCGAGGAAATAGAAGATGTGTGAACAATCATTGAGAGTTGAGTTTACATTATTCACGTGACTATAATTTGTGCTTGAAGGTGCCAAAATAATAATAAAAAAAACAGGAAAAACCAATTGGTTCCATGTTTAAAGCCCATTAAAAATTCTTGTTCCTTGGAGCACTTTGTATTCTCACTTTACAATTCTAAGCGCAAGTAGGTGCAGTGAAATAGGAACCATGTAAACAATCATCAGTAATTGTCCTTTATTTGTGTTCCACTTTATCACGACTTTGTATTCCCCCTTTACATCTCTAACCCTGAGTAGGTGTAGAGAAATAGACAACGCAGGGTAATAGGTGACGTGCAAACAATAAATTCTACCATCCACGAGGAAAAAGAAAAGAAAATATGATTGATCTCAATAAATATAAATTGAAGAACAATGTAGCCTTTCATATGGAGCCTCAAACTATTGGCCTCTTTGTCTAATGTAGCTTTAGAAGACAAGAATTTTACATCATCATATCCTGAAGGCTAATCAAGGAATATGTCATAAGAAACACACAATAAAATCGACCATCTACAAAATAAATGTGGTCAAATTCAATATACACAAATTAAAGCACAATGTCATCCTTGAGATGGAGCATATTTTCCCCAATGCCTAATTTAGCTCTAACAATTGTGATTTTTACATTAATATATTATATCCTAATTAATAAGATTAATCTGAAATCTTATTATCTGAAAACAGAACAAATGATTTTACAGATCAAACCCCATTCAACGCACACGATCTAATGATCTTTCCTGAAAGATCTAAAGGTTAAACAAAACCCAAATGTATTTTGCTTAAATGAAATTCCACAAAAGGAAAAATTAATTAAAAAAATCAAAATCAATATGTACCCTCTGCGACATGTCCACAACCTAGTCCAAAATGAGAACATGCTCCAGAGAATTTGTCTGTGTGTTGAAATCCTGGTGCCTCGTTAAGAGCTCGAGCACGATGATACCGAAGCCGAAGATGTCGCTCTTGTCTTTGAGGTGGCGGTATAGAGCATACTCGGGAGTGACATAGCCTAGTGTGCATACCTTCCGCATGGTGTAGTGTGTCTCGTTGCCCTTCTTAAACGTGGTCATTCTGAAGTCGTTGACAAGAGGGGTGAGGTCCTCGTCTAGCAACACATTCGCCGTTTTCACGTCCCTGTGAATTATGGACGGCTTCTTGTCATTATGTAGGTACGCTAGTGCCCGCACTATGTCTACCATGATCTTGTACCGTTACATCCATGTTAGGTAGGGGCGTCAGGTGGCGAACAAAAAATCTGCAAGGCTGCCATTTTTGGTGAACGAGAAGTAATGAGAAAGTTTAGAAGCCTTGTATTGGTTGGAAATTCATATTTTTACTGTGAGAGGGGTTAGATTTTTCCTGAAATAATAAATCTGTAGGTAAAATCACCTTGTGGCTTTGTTAGGTGTTCTTTTTGTTGTCAGTCAATGCTTTTATCATACAGGGCATGGTAAATGTGTTAGGGCATTGTAAGTTGTTTGTACTTTCTTTGTTAGGCATGTTTATTGGCTGTAACTAGGCTATAGAAGGTATTTTCAATGCAAGTGTGATTGGGAGACTGCACAAATGTGCTAAAACTGTAAAAGAAGTGTAAATAAATCCTTTTGGGTGTAATTTAGTGTACAAACTGTTGTTATAACACTAATAATGGCAACATAACTTGTGTTGGGCATGATCCTTCCATTTGGGCTACCATTTCATTTATTAGGGTGATATTTCAATTTCATAGAATGAAAGACTATCAAAAACAACGTTGGGATTTACAACTCTGCACATTGGCGTTCAAATCCGCAACTCTTCACATTGATGCTAAAATTTACATTCTACGCTTTGACATTGAAATTAAGTTAGTTTTGTACTTTGTGGGCTGCAAAAACAAGCATGGATCCCTCTTTGGAAAAGCTTTTCTTGCTGGAAATTGTTAGTTCCTGGCTTGGTAAAATATAATTGCTTGTTGCATATTTTGAAGAGTCAGATAATACAATGATAGTAACTGATGCGCCCGGTAAAATAATATTATGTTGTTCATACGGTGACTATTCGAGTGTCAGAAGGCCCCTATGTTTCCCATTGTAACAACGTCTTCGACATACATACATACATACATACATACATACATACATACATACATACATACATACATACATACATACATACATACATACATACATACATACATACATACATACATACATACATACATACATACATACATACATACATACATACATACATACATACATACATACATACATATATATATATATATATATATATATATATATATATATATATATATATATATATTGGCGAGAAAATTTGTTAGGTGGAAAAATTGGTGGGTATCCGCCAACATTGTGAGACTCTAGGTCCCTCTACTTGAATGGTGCAACTCCATTTATCATGCGTGCATGCAATTGAAAATATGTGGTGGCCTAAAGGTCAGGGATGCAACAGGAACACTCCACTAAACATGCGGAAAAAGCTTGTAATTGCTTGCAAGGGAGGAATTTTTCGTGGAGGTAGGAAAGGGAGTGAGAAAAAGGAAGGGGAGGATTAATATCTTAGGTAGAAATCAGATACCTGCAGACATCAATCAGAGTACTTCAACACACACACATATAGAAAGAAAACAACTTTGTTACTCACAACAAGACAAGAGAGAATTAGAAACACAAAGTTTTTGTAACTCTCTCATCAAAAAAGGAAAGGATCTCCTTTCTTCTTCATTGATGTTTTGGAAAAGTTGTACATAGTGAGAAATAGAAGAACATAGAGGTGGAGAATAGAGGAAATTTTGCTATCTCATTTGCTTCCTTTCAAGTAGTAATCTCTCATTGAACATATAAAATTGACAACCCTTAAGAATGAGGGTGCCATCACATGAATTTTCACACGTCCCTTTACAACATGTGACTTTTCATATTCCTAGGAATATAATTAAGTCCCCTTTCATTAATTAAGGGCAACTTATTACACTACAAACTAAAGTCACATTTAAATGAATAAGACAAAATGAAAAAGTGTAACCCCCCAACGAAGGAATAAAACATGAAGGAGAGGGAAAGGGGGAAGAGGAGAGAGAAAAAGAGAGAAAACTATGTCGATGAAGATGCCACTTATGTTGATTCCACTTCACCGCCTGATTGACCCTTTCCAAGCTCCACTGGAAATATTTCCATTCCCTTGAAATCTTTATTATATCAAGATTCTACATGTGCTACCTTCTCTGCTTGAGGAATGCGAACACAACTCAGGGAATCGAGCCAACCATATGAGATATCATTAACATTTTCTCTTCACAAACCACGAAGGATGTTTCTCAACGATGTTTGAAATTGTGGCTTTGATCTCAAATAGAGACTCCAATTTATTTTCATTAGAGGAAAAGGGGTGCTTGGCCTTTTTTTGAACATACTCTTCAAATGGCCTCAACAAATCATCTATAGTAGTGCTCTCATCAAGTGCAGGCACTCCAAGTTTTTTTTCTCTGATGTTGACGCTGTCTTGCATCTTTAAGGCATGTTCCTCATTTGATTCCAATTCATCAATGACCCAATTCAACATTTCATATCGAGAGGCAAGGATTCTCGTCCACATGCGAGACAAGTCCTCAGATGGAGAATTGAATACTTTTCAGACCACCAACACCTGGGAGTGAACATCTCCCATTTTCGTCACCAATGGATGAACTTGGTCCCAATGTTCTTTTTATTTTTCTGATTCTTCCCTTGTCATCCAAACCGTGTTTGTAGTGGTACACATGTACTTGTATAGTGAGATCAACTATGGAAGTAATACTTTCCTTTTCTCTATGATCATGCATGTCCATTTGTCATTTTCTCATCCCTGGATGGTGAAAGATCGCGTCTCTTTAATGGACTATGTGTTGAAGCTATTTCTTGGGGTAATTTCTTCAATTGGGAGTGACGATGAAGCATTCGGGTCCATGAAATGTTCCACATAGGAGGAGAGTGTTTGTACTTGGTCTTCCAACTGATCATTTTTTTATTAACTAAAATAGAAATATTATAGTGTAATCTAATGTTATAGAAGCAATAAAATAATTGAATAAATGACCAATAAAATATAACAAATATTCCCAAACCAACTAAGCAATAAAATGTGAAACCCTAATATGCAAGAAAGGGTTAAGAAGTTCTTAGTTGATTTGCAGATGTTGCGAGAGTGTGTCGCAGTGTAGACTAGGTGAACAGGAGGACGAAATGACCACACAGAAGCCTGAAAAAGCACAGATTTGAACTATCTAACTGGACTGGGGTGCCTGGAAAGGGATAGGGGTTCCTGTGGGTGCCCTAGTATGAGATCTGTGTACCCTAGTCTGCAAGAATGGCCAGAAAACTTCCTCTAGAGTGTCACTGGATGTTCACCCATGTTTGCTTCCTGTCGCACTAATGTTGCTGAACTGTGTTGGATGTCGTTGTGAATAAGAGATGAAATAATCACTTGCAAAACCCCATACAAAGCATCACAGTCCTAAAAAATAATGATGCATATGAAGGGGTCAGACTATCCTCAGCTACCAAATTGATGGACTTATCATTGAGCGTTGCACTACATCTCAGACTCAATGTAGTTTTAGGTGTGTGTGTGTGCAAATTGTGCCTTAGGTTGCTCTTGTGTCAGTTGCACTTTTTGAAGTAGTGAGCAAGTAACTAAATGTAGAATGTAGTAAATGTGTGCATGAAATAATAGACTCCCCTCTTATGAAGTGTGATGCAGATGAACCAACCTTGTGTGTCTTGTGATGGAGCTAGATGGATGCAAATGTAGCTTTAGATGCCTTTGATGGATGTAAATCTAGATGGTGATAGTAGATGTTGTGTGCATGTGTACTTTGCTTAATGCTAAATCAAATGGAGTAAGAACTACCACCTAAAATAGGTCTACAATCTAGCTAAAACAAAACATAAGCACCATCAAGATAAAGAGCTAAACAAGATCTAAACTAACATTATAAATTTGAAATACATAAGATCAAAACTATGCATGCTATTCTAAAATCTCTACTCTCCTAGATTACCAACCAAGAATGAATGGACCTATTTAGCTCCAATGGCAATAAAAAATTGCTTGTTTGATCCTTAAAGAATGCAAGAACAAGAAGCTTAGCTCTTAACAATGGTGACCTCTCAAGAAGACAAAATGCAAGCTCTTAGTCTCTTTGCTATATGCTTTGCATTTGCTCTCTTAAGAAGTTTAGGTGTAGGTATAAAGGTAGAAGGAGGGCTCCTTATATAGCCCAATCGATAAAGGAAACACTTCATCCCTTTGCATGTGGGATAAAGGTAAAACATGATTAGGAATGGATAAGGTTGCTTTATTAAAGGCAACCTTACTTGAGAAGGGTTTAATTTATGCTTAGCAAGTCATGGGAGTTGGGGGGGTATTTTAATTAATCAAAGGTGATTAACTAATAGGTAGATGTAAGCTTACAGAAGCTAATTAGAGGACTATTAGTACAATTTAGGCTATTAGGAAAGGATTAAATCAATTAAATATTGATTTACTAGTTAAATGAAGTGGAAAGTCTAATTAATTAATAATAATTAATTAGTCTAGATAAAAGGGGTAAATAATTAACGGAAGTTCGTTAATTAGAGTTATTAGCTGGAAAGGTGACTTTTTCAATTAGTGTATTGTAATTAGTTAATGACAAAAAGAGGGAATATGAGAACTTTTGACGATATGTCGTCGATTTGTGAGAAAGGGGATAATTAGCACAATTTAATTATTTAAATTGCTTGGGCGTAATTATGGGTGCCTACATCTGCCCCTCTTTGGGGTGGCATAAGTAATGCCACTTCAAAGATAGTAGATGGAAGAAAATTTTGAAGGGATAGAAGAAAAATTAGTAGGAGGGAGAGATGCCCCCTCGAGTGTCGATGGGGTGATGAAAGAAGACAATCTAACGATCGAAACAAAAAAGTGAGAGATAGATAGAAGAATGGGAAGAGGATAGGATGCCCTGGCGAGAGAGAAGATTAGGGGTGAGAAGAAGGTGATGTAGAAGAAATATGGAGGAGGGGAGAGAAGAGCTTAGCCTCTAGCTGCAGTGTATTGGAACACTTTTGATGTCAACATATTACCATAGGAGCTACATCATCGGTCCTTATGAAAAATATGAACATATGATTAAAGTTAGAATGACATGAAAAGCCATACTATGAACAATTGTCCATTGCTGAAAATACCAACTCCACGCAACATACAACAATGCAATGTAATACGAGAAGGAAACAAGCTCATTTAATAGGGAAAACAAGTACAAATGCACATACCCAACCCAACAACGGTCAAGAAAGTTGTACAAATGTTTTGTTATCAGTGCTGAAGAGATCCACAAATTCGTGATTGATGACTAGGGTTGAAAATGATGCCCCGAGCAATGATACATGCAAGGGGAAATGATAATGGACATTAGGGTCCAAGAAAAAGCGTTGTGCGCAACGAAACAACACCAGGCAACAAATGTGCCCCAGAGTATAGACGAAGCAAGCAGCTAGCTTTGTGAATGGTTGTGAATCCGGTGATCCGCGAGTCGTATTAATCGGGGAAGATGTGAGACAAACTAGTAGGATATGGAGAAAATACCATGCGCAAGACACAAGTTTCAGCCATAATAAGCAAGTTACCATTTTTGTAGGTTTTTTACTTTTTAGGATTTTGTGAAAAAAATTGCTATGTTTTTGGATTTTTTGACATATATATTGTTTTTATTTTTCTGTTTTCCAAAATGTGGTGAACAGTACAAGAAAATAGAAGAAAGAGAATGAAGGGCCTAGGCGCAACAAAAAGTGCCCTAGGTGGAAGAAAGAAGAAACAAGCGACAAAATGTCCTTGTTTAGTGGAAAAATTAGTAAAAAATAATTATTTTAAAAAAGTAATTATTTATGAGAGTGTGGATAAGAAGAAAAATCGCCTAGGAACAATAAAATTGTCCTGGGGAGAAGAAAGGGATACCAGATAGAAAAAAATGCCACAATATGGTGAAAAATAAGAGAAAAATAATTATTTAATAAAAATAATTATTCCACGGTGAACAAAGGAGAAAACGACGATCGAAACGGGCCTCTAGGCCCTCCCGACGGTGAAAAATGGTTAATATACCCCACCTGGGGGGTAAAAACATCGCGACCAATTCATTTTAACCGAGCCGTTTAGAATTTTTACTGAGGCTCTGATATTGACAAGGACCATGGTGATCGCACGAGATCGAGTGAGACGTGCAGATGTAGTCTGAGGGTACCAGTGACACGCAGATGACGACCCCTTCGTGAGTATCAAACCCTTGCTCATTAATTTCAGTCATTAATGCTTTAAATTTCACTTTTAGCCCTATGAAGTCATGTCGGCGTGCATGCGCGTAGGCACAAGTGTCAGGTCGGGGGCGCAGGCGTCCGTTCGGGGGTGCATGTGCCACAATACACACGCATGCATGCATAGTTATGAAGTGCACGCACCCACACGCACGTGCACACACAACACAGGTGCGCACACATGCACATACAAGAAAGGGGGCGCACAACTAAAAAATGTGGCGCATACACTAAAAGGGGGGCGCACACACCTAGGGGTATACATGCGCAAGCGCAAGCACCAAATGTGTGGCGCACATGCCAAAAAGGGTGTGCAGATGCCCGAATGAGGGCGCAAGCACCAGAAGACAAACGCACGCATGCACACATGCCCAAAAGGGTGTGCAGGCATCTAAAAGGGGGCGCACATGCCCAAAAGGGTGCACAGGCATCCTAGAATGGCAGAGAAAAGATAGGAAAATGTCAAAAAGATGACACTTAGAATAATTTTTAGGATTTTTGGGTTAACCCTAAAATGGTAGATAGATTTTTAGAAGAAATGTTAGTAACTGACGAGTGATTTGATATTTTACAGAGATGATTACTAGTTTTACAGACGTGGGAGTGCCACTCTCGGATAGCAGAGCTAGAGGGTAGTATGCGCTGAAGCAATTGGTGAACCATGGTGATACTTCTCGAGGCAATGGGGCTAGGACTTGAGTCTCGAATGCCTTCCATTACACTGGATCATGGCCTACTGACTGCGCTAGCCAAGTGATGGCATAGCGAGAGTTAGTGTTTCAGATTGCCCACAGGGGAGATGACGGTGACCCTCGAGGATGTATGGCGGATCCTTCACGTGCTGATTATAGGCACCTTGATTGAGTACAGCTCAGATGTAGGGCTGATTAGAGCAGCCTGTAGTGACCTTTTTGATGTAGATGATATTCCACACGACGGGATGACCATAGCCCTACATGAGTGCATCTCTGACCCCACATTGCATCGGGGGCCTCTCTATATTATGTCTCTTATCAGTGGGTTCTTACTCACTGATAAGACAGGGACGTCGTTCCCGAGAGGACTGTTACCTTTGGTTCATGGCATCTTCAACGGCGAGAGATACTATTGGGGACAGTGCATTTTGGCCCACTTGTATTGGGACCTACATTTGATTACATACCATGGTCAGAAGACCATGGGTCCAGCTTCTTTACTTCAGATTTGGTCATGGGACCATATTGCCATCAGATGCCCTGTGGGCACTTTGTGTGTCTGAGACCCAGAGGAGCCATCTTACATGGCATGGGTGGCAGCAGGTGGTGATGTACGTGGCCACCTCGGCAGCCTATTCAGATATAGGTGAGAGTTCGACGAGCTGCCCGCGATAGATGTTATTTGGCGGCCTTACAGACATTTCTAGTGGCCAGAGGATGCCACAGAGCTCAGTGTGTGCTCAGTAGAGCATTTTATCATTGGCAGCTGCAGCTACATTATTGAGTTGTATCGAGTATATAGGTGTCATTGGCAGCTTGGTAGAGTATAGGGGGTCCCACATCTAGACATTTGGCATGCACGCAGAGATTCAGAGAGACAGACTATGGGGCCTCGCATACCGGTGGCCCAAGCTAGGGTGAGTCTTACATAGGTGGTCCCACAAGCATGGGACCCATCATGATAGGTGCGAGATCTGGGGACCACAGTAGATTATGCAGCTTGGTATGCCACTGTATTACCCAGCGTCTCACCATTCCGGAGGAGGCCTGGGCAGCAGGTGCTCGTCCACCTATAGAGATATGGCATGGTTCAGAGCACAGAGCGAGAGCAGTGGGGACGGATCCAGAGGATCCTTTTGATGGCATTCCTCATGATGGGTAGGGTACTGCACAGGCACAGGGACTCAAGTCCACAGGGCCCAGTATAGGCACCAGCTTCAGCCACCCAGAGCGAGGGTCCTAGAGCAAAGCCAGACATCCAGAGTGCCCTAGGGACCAGTCCTGACGGCACAGACAACCTCACATCCAGTGGCACAAATAGCCATAGTACAATAGTAATTACAACAAGACTTAGCTGAGAGAGATACAGCAAGAGCAGAGAGAGATGAGGCCCGAGGCTGGTGTGTAACCGTGACAATGGAGCGTGATGAGGCCCAGACTCACATTGTCACATTACTTTCAGAGCGAGACCAGGCTCGGGCCTAGGAGATGACAGCGGCATGACAGAGTCAGATTCAAGAGACAGTGGCACAGGGGGCCCAGATTCTGAGTCTCCTACACCAGTCCCAGTTGCAAGTGCGGATGGTCATTACGCAGAGAGATCATGTATATACATGATCACAGGGCCTTCTTGCATAGAGGGATCAGGCACGAGTTGAGTTGCAGACTGTGACTACCGAGAGAGATTGAGAGGCTGCCTCCGCGAGACAGGATGAGGCCGATTTAGGCAGAGTGACAGGCGAGCGTGATGTTGCCCTTATAGTAGCCCTCGCCTCTGGAGATGTTAACTTGATACATGATGCCACAAGGCTTGGTGGCATGGCTTTATTTTACAGGACTACCTATTATAGGGTAGTTCCTCCAGAGCAGCGAGTGGTACTACCTCGATAGTCAGGGTTGAGCACGACATGCTCTCGGTCATGGAGATCAAGCCAGTTGACGAGATCAGTGAGGCAGCCTATACTAGAGCAGCTAGCTGGACTGAGGCCATCTCAGCCACCATTGTTCTGTCGCCCAAGTGACAGCTCTAGGAGCCCTAGTGAGGGCGAGAGCTGTGGTTGAGCTCCATATTTTTGTTGTACAGATTATTTGTATACATGCCTCTTATGAAGGTTGATTTTGATGTATAGCTTTGTATACTTGTATTTTAATGATGCCTCGTGATGAAGGCTTGATTCTTTTTGATGCATGCCCCTTTTTGATGGCACATTGTATCTATGATGTATCATTTTGAGTACCGATCTGGACATTTTATACTTGTATAGATATGTGGACATTTTTGATGTATCATCTTTGTATGCCTCAGCTGAAGGCATTTTTGATATAGAGTACCGATGTATATCCATTTTTGTTGATATAGATGTATATGACACACATGTATATAGATGATTACTTTTTGGGCTCATATACATGTGGTTATGAAATGATGTACTTTTTTTTGTTTCCTGATGCATGTGACATGAGTGGGCATAATTCTATGACGTAAAATACCCTTTATCAGAAATTACTCTATGTTGAATCTTATTACATGTTGCTTGTTTTGATTCAACACTTATGGATGTGTTATGATGTTGTCTGATTTTGTATTTGCATGTATGTTATCTTGATGTTTGATGTATACATGTGCTGTGGATGTTAGATGATAGATCCTTAGATGATATCAAATGCATTTCTCATGTGTTGCTGTAGGTGTATATGGATGGGATGATATGGTGATAAGGGTGTGGGGGGGATAGATTTTGATATTTGCGATCCCTCTTGCCCCCATTTGATGATATGGTACGTGATGATTAGCTTAGCATTCATGTATGTTGTATACTTAGCTATTTCTTGATATATGATGTATAGTCGATGATGCTAGATGTGATGATAATGATGGTAATGTGATGTATGATAACAAAACAATGCACATGTAATAAACACAATCAAATGCTAAGAAAGAACACAATGAATTAACATAATACACCATGATTCACTAGCACACAAAAACACACCTCAATATGCACAAACAAGAATAAATCTAAACTAAGCAAGAAAAGATGAATCCTAATATAAAGTATGCCCAAGCAACAGACAACCCGAAAAGGAAAAACATAAAACAACGACACAAGAAACAAGCAAAGCAAGAAACAAGACAATGTAAGTAAATGTTTTTGTAAGATTTGTTTTCATGCAACAATTTTCTATTGTTTTTGGTGTTTTGAAACAATTTTCTATTGTTTAGTCTTATGCGAAATGATTTTCTATTGTTTTTGTGTTTCTTGTCGTTTTTGAATGTTTTTGCAGTATATGTTTTTTTTTAAAACAATTTTCTATTGTTCAAGTTTTTGTAAAACAATTTTCAAAAATTATGGGAAAGATCTCTCTTTCATCCCCTTCCCTGACTTGGATTGATCTCGATAACATTCCTATTTCTGAAGCTTCTAAGGACATTTTCATTAAAGAGATGGATTCATGAAAAGTGATTCCCTCCCCTCAAGATGATCAAATTATATGGACTACAACAAAATCAAGTATTTACTCTGCACAATGTGGTTATAGAAAACTAATAATAGATGAGGGTCATGAGGAAGAAAAGTGGAAGCAATGTTGGTCCAAGTATTGCCCTCCCAAAAATGGGGTTTTCTCTTGGTTATCTTTTAAAGGAAGAATCCTTACTCAAAAAAGAAGGCAAACATTGGGAAAGGTTGGTCCGACTAGATGTGTTTTATGTTATGAAGCTCAAGAAGACACAAATCATTTATTAGTTCATTGCCCCTTCACGAAGTATTGTTGGAATTGGTTATGCAATAAAATAAATCTCTCACGGGTTTAACCGCTTACACTTTATTCCATTTTTCTTTCATGGCCTAAAGCTAAACCTAAAGAAGTTTTGGCCTTAATATGAGAATGCAATCTTTTCCTAGTAGTTTGGCATTTGTGGTGGAAGTAGAACAAAAGAATTTTTTGAAATGACTCTAGCTCTAAAGAAATCGTGGTTAAAATATTAGAACTGGCCATTTTTGAAAACTTATCCATTCATTGGAAAAAAAGGAACTCCCTTTTCTTCACATGATGAAATTCTATTAAAAATTGGCCCAAAATTGCCTTTCCCGTAGCTGGTTCTTATAATAATTCGGGGTTTCCCTCGATAATGAGACGTGAATCAACTACCAGGTCCCTACCTCATCTAAATTATTTTAAATTAAACTTTATTGGGACAACAAAAGGGAACCCAGGCAAATTGAGAGCTGATATTTTACTTAGAACTGATAAGGGTGCATTAGTGTTTGTAAGATCTATTTGATT
Source organism: Taxus chinensis (assembly GCA_019776745.2). Classification (NCBI taxonomy): domain Eukaryota; kingdom Viridiplantae; phylum Streptophyta; class Pinopsida; order Cupressales; family Taxaceae; genus Taxus; species Taxus chinensis. The sequence continues at coordinate 24,540,894 of CM034150.1, read as the reverse complement.
ACAAGAAGGAACTAGTAATATGGATGCGATTCAAGCATTATAGTGGGGTCTTAAAAAGGCCATTGATTTGAATATTCAAAAATTATGTATTGAAGGTGATTCTGAGGTAATTATAAATTCGGTAATATCCAAAAAGGCCTTTTCTTAGAAAATCAACTTATTTCTTAGAAAAGTGCTTTTTTGGCTAAGTAAAATAAATGATTGGTCTGTCACTCATAATTTTAGAGAAACATATAAGAGTGCAGACTTCCTAGAAAATAGGGGAGTTGACCAAGATTTGGTGGTTGTCATTAGTAATAATTCCAATGAGTGGCCGGGATTAGCGAAATTTCTTGTTGATGAAAGAAAATAAAGACATGATTTCTCAAGGCATGCTCATCCCTGTAGATTCACGCGAAGTGATAATAAAGGATGGTTCATGGCCTTCCAAATATTCTCAAGTTAATGAATTTTACCCTTGTCACTATCAAATATGGAAAACCCTGTGTATCCACTGTTTAATTTTGCGGGCTCGAAAAGGGAAATGGTGTTTTTCTCACGTATTACCAGGAAGCGACTAAATCTTATCTTTTATATCCAATCTTCGCAAGCGTTAGAAGTAGTGGAAATCATTCTGGGGGCTCAGCACATGAACCTAGAAGGCCGTCCATAGGTAAACGTACAAGTGGCAGCCACCTTCGTGTCTCACATTATGATTATTAAGCCAGATAAATATCTTTCCATTGCTATTGGTCACTGCATGGTGAGGTCCAAGCATTGGGTGGGAATGGAGGAGGTAGTGGAGTGGGTTAAATTAATGTCCTGGTCCTTTTTATCTGAAGCACAAGTCTTTTAAGATGGTCTTATTGACAGGACTATGTATATGGAAATAGAAATTAATATATATGTTATCTTACTGGATTTTGAGGAGCATGTAATAAAATTTTGCAGGGAGAAGGATTCAACAGTTCTTGATATTCCTTGCTTGGATACAGAAGCCTTCAGAGCTCTGCTAAAACATGAGCCTTTATGGTGGGAGGAGCTACACAGTTTGGCCAAAGAGTCAGTAAAGTGGCTTGCTTCCAACGTTCTAGCCTCTAGGCATCTCTGCAAACGAAGGGAGTAACCTATTTCCAGACGAGGGTAAAGCGGGAGTGGAGGTGCTCTCTGTTTCATTAGATACAAAGGATCTAGATGGGGATTGCTACATTATTCTTTGCTAGTATGTATATAGAGTTATAGAAAAATAAAACTAGCAATCGTATGTGAAATGTACGATGGGAACGCCGAAGGGGATAGAGTGAAGAATTAAAACTTAAATGAATAAGATGGAGAGGATGGGGGCAAAATAACATGGGGTATGGGGGAGGAGAAGTGCATTGTATTTTATTGAATTTTCTCTATCTTGATTGCATTATTTATTTGAGTGCAATATACGTTCAAAGGGGTGCGAACTAAATAATTGAGGAAAATCGTAAATGTTTTACAAATGTTTTAGATTGAGTATCGTTTATTTATGTGATTATAATTTTAGGCTGAAGTGGTCAAAATAAGAAATGGACAAAATTGAATAGGTTGCAGGGTCGTAATCCAATTGCAATTTTTTTGTAGGGTCAAATAATATAGCCCCTGGAAATTTTAGTTATATGAGGGACATGTAGAATTTTTTGTGGCAGTCGAGCTGAAATAGGAAGACCTAAATAAGATCCTTTATATGTGTTCCACTTTATCAGCGGAATGTCTCATGTTATTCACATGAGTGCAATTTTCCTATTAAATGGTGGTCAAAATAAAAATTGGGGAAGATCCAATAGGCTTTAGGCCCGTAATGCAACTGAGAATGACTAAAATATTTTTGATTAGACAACGTCCGATTTGTTATATAAGATGAAAACAACAATGTAATGTCAGATATAAAAAAATTCAGAATAAAATACATTCATGCACCACACCTTTTCCATGGCTTAAATCGAAACTCCTCAATAATATTTGGTATTTGTGTTATACTTCACTTTAATACAACATTCATCAACAATAATATATATGGGAATAAACGCAATCCATCACGGAGTAAGCATTCAGAGAAATTTTTGTCCAACCCTCAATTTCATATTAGGGTTAGATATGAAAATTTAACTCTGTTGCAACGACACACACCTGAAACCATCAAGTACTTGTCTCCATTACCATGTAACCATAGTTGGCACTATAGTTCAAAGTCATTTTGCGATAATAGAAATAAAATTAGTGTATTATCGCTGACAAGTAAGGCAAGTAACTTGCACACATTATATTGGTGTTGGGAGTAGTCACAACAATTAAACATTACCCACACCTTATATGCCTTTTTATCAATATTTCCTTGATATGACAAGCATAACAATGAAATTTTAGGGTTTTAAAGTTATAGATATTTTAGATTTATCCGCATCCTGAACACTAGTATAATTTTTTCTTAACAGGGCAAGTTTAGTGTAAGAAAATTAGGGTTTACAGAGGTAAGACACATTTTAAATTTGTTTTTTAAGGCATTTGATATAGATAATTCTTATATTGATAAGATTGTGGTTTAAAAGATATGATATGAATTGTATAGCTTCAAAAGAATCATGTATGTAGTTTGTTTCTCAATCTATTTAATACGAAAATAAAAGTCAAGCAAGGAAAATAAACCCACGTCAAACAAACCCACCAACCACCCTAAGCGCTCTTCAAGACCCAAAGCATAACATGGAGAGCGAGACATCCTATCTTTTAGACTTGACATTTTCCTTGCATAATAATAAAAGCACTTTATTTGATATTCGGGGGCAGTAACCATGTTGAAACTCAAGTTAAATAAACAGAGCATTACGGGGAAGTGCGATAAATGTAGATCTCACCACAATTAAATAAAATAAATAAACACAACGTTATGGGGAATTGTGCTAAATGGAGATATTGTTAATAGTCATCCTAATATCAACACCATTATGGGTTAAATAAGACCTACAAACGAAGAAAAAATTGTAACCCTAATATCTTCTTATCTTACTATATACAAATCGATTGAATTGGCTCTATATCTATATCCGAAATGGGTTCATTTCCTTGCACAATAATAGAAGCACTTTATTTGAGTTTCGAAAGAGTTAACTAAGTTGAAACCCAAGTTAAATAAACAGAGTGTTATGAGGAACTATGCTAAATGGATATCTCGCTACAATTAAATTAAATAAATAAATATAACATTATGGGGAACTGTGCTAAATGGAGCTCTCGCTAGTAGCCATCCTAAAAAAATCACCTTTATGGGATAAATCAGACCTACAAATGGAGATAAATTTGTAACCCTAATATCTTGTCATCTTACTATTTACAAATTGATTGAACTGGCTCTGTATTTGTATCCGGAGTGGGTTCAATGGCCTACGAGAGGAAAGTACTACCTGTTGTTGTTTTGTTAGTTGTATGCGGAAGAACACGATTAAGGATTACAAAAATTTAAATAGGAGACAAATAATACTTTAATCTTATTTTCATATATGAAATCCTTAAGGAAGAAAAAATTGTGTATCTTATATACCATACATATATAGATTATTATTATTTTCTAGATTTAGTCCAACTTAAAAGTGGTCTAAACATATTTGACGGTCTAATGGAATATAAATGAAAGGCAAGTCACTTGCACACATTATATTGGTGTTGGGAGTAGTCACAACAATTAAACATTACCCATACCTTGTATGCCTTTTTATCAAAATTTCAAGTATAACAATGAACTTTTAGGGTTCGCAAGTTATAGATATTTTAGTGTAAGAAAGTTAGGGTTTGCATAGGTATAACACATTTAAAAAATAAAATTAAGGGCATTCGGTATAGATAATCCTTAGATTGATAATATTGTGGTTTAAAAGATATGATATGAATCGTATAGCTTCACAAGAATCATATCTCCTTTTTGTTTCTCGATCTATTTAACAGGAAAATAAAAGTTGAGCGGGGAAAATAGACCCACGTCAAACAAACCCACCAACCACATTTAGTGTTCTTTAAAACCCAAAGCATAAAATTGAGATTGAGACATTGTACCTTTCAAACCTGACATTTTCCTTGCATAATAATAAAATCACTTTATTTGATATTTAGAGGCGATAACCACATTGAAACTCAAGTTAAATAAATAGAGAATTACGGGGAAGTGCATTCAACGAAGATCTCACCACAATTAAATTAAATGAATAAACACAATGTTATGGGGAACTATGCTAAACGGAGCTCTTGTTAATAGTCGTCCTAATATCAGCACCGTTATGGGTTAAATGAGACCTGCAAATGAAGATAAATTTGTAACCCTAATATTTCCTCATCTTACTAAATTCAAATTGATGGAGTTGGCTCTATATCTATATCTTGAGCGGGTTCATTTCGCTGCATAATAATAAAAGAACTTTATTTGAGATTCGGAGGTGTTAACCACACTGAAAGCCAAGTTATATAAACAGAGAGTTACAAGGAATTGTGCTTAAAAGAGATCTTGTGACAATTAAGGTAAATAAATAAACATAACATTATGGGGAATGGTGTTAAACGGACCTCTCGCTAATAGTCGTCCTAAAACCAACACCATTATTGGTTAAATCAAACTTGCAAATAGAGATAAATCTGTAACCCTAATATCTCGTCGCCTTACTATATACAAATTGATTGCATTAGCTTTGTATCTGTATCTAGAGCGGGTTCATTGGTCTATAAGAGGAAAAAACTGCATGTCGTTGTTTTGTTTGTTGTATGCAGAAGAAAAAGATTGAGGATTACAACAATTTAAATAGGAAATAAATAATACTTTAATCTCATTCTCAAATATGAAAACCTGAAGGAAGAAAAAAATGTGTATCTTATATATCATAGATATATATGGATTATTGTTATCTTCTAGAATTTGTCCACCTTAAAATTAGTCTAAACATATTTGGCAGTTTGATGGAATATTAGCATCTTCAATTGAAATAGGAGTCAGGATCACATTCCTTTTTATGAGGATAAGCATGGGTCGATTTGATGTACTCCTCACCTATTCTTATTCTTTCTTCTTTTGTCAATTTCTAGACCCACTTTGGTTGAAACACAGGTAGCCTTGTGGAATAGGCTGCATATTGCTCCATCTTCTTCAACCTAGGAATTCTGAACTCCTCAAACCTGCTCAACTTGCACAATCATCAGCTGGTAATAATATTTTCTTATTCATCTAGATTGAATCTAGGTAACTGATTAGAAATATAACTTATTTATATTTAATCACCTTTTGACAGCATGTTGAATTCTTTCCTCTGTAAAGGCAGAGTGAGTTGCAAGTTCAAGGAGAAGAGATAGTTGATGGGAATCTTTGAATGCAGTTCTAGCACATTGTCTTGGCCCAACATACTGAGCATGTGCAGCTGGATAATTCCACCATATCCAACCAATAAACAATCAATTCCTTCAGCTATATCTCTAATACAAATGCTTCTACTGAGCACGAGCTTTACAATCAAGAATACCAAGCCCTCCTCTTCCTCCCACCAATGAGATTGCCACTTCCCCTGACTCATCTTCCTTGCGGAGAATCCACAGAGTGTAATCTCCTCAACTTATTGCGTAAATGAGAAATTTAGTGAGCTATGTTACTCCAAGAAAACTTCTACTACTTGGTTATGTTATCAAAACCCAGAAGTATAAATTTGTAGCTAAATGAAAAAGTAATTCCATCTAAGATTTCCAACACAAATTGTAATTTTGAACGCTCTAATCAAAAGCCAAATTGGTACTTGTGTGGAATTTAATGGCATATTTTCTTATGATCTGACATCAATTTATCCTTCCTTAATGTCGTGATGAATTCTTAAATCCCAAAATTTTATGTGCAGATAGTCATAAGGTCATATTTTATATATGTTAACAAAATCTAAACTAAAGAACTTATCCTGCCACGTGGAGCTTTAAGTTTATTTATTTTCCATTTTAATGGAGGAGCACCATTAGAACCAATGTCGATTCCAGTGGCTGTATCAGATTTGAAATATGGGTGCATTTCGAACACATAAGCTTCTACATTTCTTTCTTGAATGGAAAGTGCAAGAGCCATGCCTGCGAAACCCCCACCTGCAATTACAATATATACTTCTTCTCGTATCTCTCGCTCAGTTGTTTCAAAGAATCCATGGATGGGGTAAACCCAAAAAACATCATCTTGGCGGAAGGATTTTGGCATGAAAAGACAACGCGAGGCATCAGTGCAGAGGAAGTGTTTAACTTGCTAGTGCTCTGTTTGGCCGAGGAAGAGGAATAATAGGCGAAATTAGTTTTGGCCTTGTGACCTCTTAAGGAAATAACAGTGGCATCGTAAGCCATGGCGGCATCCTCCGCGGTGTCGAATGTGCTGAGCCAAACCCTAAGTTTTTTCACAGGGTTTGGGATCTTTGCTGTTAATTGATCCCAGGGCCTCTTCCTCACTCTCCCGTAAGAAGCGCCTAACCTTTCCGTGCTCGAAGCCATAAGCATTGGAAAACTACGACTGCTCCACGGACAATAAAGAAGAAAAAGAAAAATTTATAACTGCAAAATTGGAGAAACGGCTAATGCCATTACCGACTGGTTTCTTCCTTATGCATCTGGCCGTGTTCGTCACGGTAACAGAAATTTCCTTTGGGGAAAAGAGGACGATACTCTAGTTTGGGACACGTTTCGCCCAAATCTTCAATGACAACTAAACATTGAAGAGGTATATGTTATTGGTTTGTAGGGAGACAGCGTAACAGCCACCGTCGGATTTCAACGAACATAATGAAATTCGATCTTCGCCGTGTAAATTGTGACTCTTGTCAGATTCAGCCGGGCCTTTCTCACTAGGAAACGCCTCCGGCATAATAATCTTTTTATATAAGTCTAGACATTGGACTTGGCTCCTAATGAGTGCTTAATAATACAATTTTGTTAGTAATGTAAAGTTTTTCATGATATGTAAAGGGAAAGGGACCCTTTAACCCTAGTTTATTTATAATTCTTTTTCTCTTAGATAAGATTCTGAAAAAATTTCAATTGTTCCATTTGTACTATCCAAACCATAATAAATCCTATAAAAATACGTTCATAAATTTTTATAACCTATTCTTAATTTTTTTTAACAAAGAACAATATATACTTCTATTTGCACCAGCCAAGCTATAGAGGTAACATCTTTAAACAATTGGTCAACTAATGACCGTAATAACATCTTCAAACAATTTATAACTAAATGAAGCTTTTCAAGATAACTCTTCAGCTTTGGTATCTCCCATCCCACTTCATATTTGTGATACTAATGATTTATTCAAATTTGAATCCCGTGTGGAGTCTGATATTTTTTCCTTTGAAAGTTAATGTCATTTCCTTAAAGGAAAAGTATTACGTTAATATTATGTAATTTATATTATATAATTATAAAGTGAGAAAAAATAAATTTTTATTTTTAGGAGAATATTGTGTTCTATTAAGGTTTATAGGTTTGTATTATGTTGTAGTTATTTCATTTTTTTGGGTGCTCTTTCTATATTTAGTGTAGTATTAATTGTACCTTTTTGGTAGGTTTAAAACTTAGATACGGTTTTAAACTATTCAGCCACAATTATTGTTGTAGTTAGTGGGTAACATTGACATTGAAGTGAGTTCATATTTTTATAAATTGAAGGTCCACTAAAAGGTAAAGATTATATTAATCTTCTTTAATTTGTAGATGTGCTCTTAGTTGTTGATGTTGTTAAATCTTTTGTTGATTGGTATGAAATTGGTCTTTTTACTTATATATTAGTCATTTTTTTTCTAACTCAACAGGTGTGAACTTTAGCATATTGTTAGTTCATGTGCAATACCTTGATGATTTTATTATGATTGAATAAAGATTTTAAGGTCACCAAAGACTTGTGTTTCTCAAAGCTACAATGTATGTTGAGTTCCCTGGGTTGGTAGTCCTATTGTCGACTTTTTTAGACGGAATAATTCAACACATAGGGAGTGATATGTCACAAGGTAGAACTTTTTAACTTGATTTTTCCTACTAAGTGATTATGTGTTGATTTTTTTCTCATAAAGGTCATGATCAAGTCATTGAAGATTAATGTAGGGGTTAAGTGTTTTACACAAACAATAATTTAATTTTACCAACACCTGCCTTCACTACATCAAGGTCTTGACCATGAAATTTGTGATTTTATGGTCATGGTGAAAAATGAACCTAGATCTACAATTGAAAAGCAATAATAAATACCAAAAATGATGGTTGAATGGCCATTATGAACATATAAAAACTAGGAGGAATGAAACCCCTCAATTTTTAAAATCCGCCACTTATGTTAAACGACAACAATACATTGAAAAGGTTGAGTCTATTCTCTATCTCACTAGCCCAATGCCATAACTTTAAGCTTCTCTGACTTCTTTTAATATAAATGTTTCTTTTAGTGTTAAGACGCGTTAGTGAATCCTCCACCCTCTAGGCCCTTATGCAACACACCTCATATTGGTAACAATTCACCAAGGGGAGAAAATAGGGCCAAGTGCCATTTCGTTGGATGATTTTATTTTTCTAAACCAACATCCTATTTTGAGTAAAATAATTCAACCTTAGATATTGATGAAAAATTGTTTAAAAGAGTTACATATGGAGGGTTCTCCTTATAATATCCTCTCATGGAATATTTGTGTCTAACTAAGTCATCTAAAAAAACTTACTTAGTAATCTCTTTTCTTTATAAAGTTCAACTTCGATAATGATATGGAAATACATTCATTATTTAACATGAAAATGTAGAAAAACTCATTAGATGCCATTGAGTTATATTTTTGGTGTTTGTTTTCATCGGCTTGATGCCTTGGATATTGTTTAATTACAAGAATTTAAAATCTCTAGATTTCTTCTTCAAAATTATCTTAAAACTATTTGGTTGAATTATGCACAATAGTCCACCTAGCATGAGGACAGGCATGATGGCTGTGTCATTTTAATTTCACCCAATATTGAATAGTAATTTTTTTTCTTAAGGGAGGATTTGAAGCACCATGTAGTGTGGGTCACACTAGACATTAAGATGAGTGATATTTGGATCTCATTGATATATATGCCTAATGATGTATCATAGGGAGCAATGTTATGACATATAACTTTCCATTTTCCACACGGTTTATCTATGAAAACTTCAATATGATTGAGACCCTGAAAGACAAGGAGGATAATTTTTTGATGCAGTGATGGGTTTGTGAAAATGAAGTAGGGTTTCAATTTTTAAATTGTTGGGGTTTTTCAGACTCTCTTTTTTTAGTGACATTCACTAAGTTAAAACAATTTTGTTTATGTTGTTTAATTTCAATGTAGACCTTTACAATGTTCTTCAAAGGCTTTCAATTGTGTCATGATCGCTAAGCAACACATGTTCACTTTTTACATCATCGAGACACTTTTTATGAACCACTCAACGATTTATTTTTCCATCCATAGTGTCATCACTTTATACTTGGAGTAGAGAGGTAGTTTGTTAAACATTTGAAGGATCTAGTTATTTTTAACACATTACACTTGACCCATGAAGGTACCATCTCTCATTGCTCAAGTGCAAAACTTTATGCCACCAAGGCACATCACACTACCAACTGGATTGAGAGGTGGAATGATGAGGTCACTTGCACCGCCACCGTTCTCAAACATTATATCAAGTAATTGGCAATGATTTGAAAGACAATGGTTACTACTTTGGATAAATAATTCCAAATGTTTTAGATATATTGTGTATTGATTAGAAATCAACCACATATATAAATTGATTTTTTTTTTATTTCTAGCATTTTACAACTATAATTGAATCATAGAGAAAGAAACCATCAGTAACTAACATATTACAAAACAAACCATTGCAATAGTTTGCAGCCAACAATACACAACTCTAGTCCAATTGATATACAACTTGTGCATCTTCTCTACTTTGTTTGTTTAATTCGAGCTCTTAATTTTCTATTGGTTTCAAACAATATTGATCTAATCTTGACAACCAAAAAGATAAGTAAATTGGAAAACTCACAAAAAAATATTTCATAGATATTGAACTATAAATATGTTTTTTTACCACTTGTCTTGTTGGGACCCATATTTTACATGCTTCTCCTTATGCAAATTGATCTATCTTTTCCACTAGTAACTTCTTTGTATATATTTTTCTATGCAACCATCTCTACAACTTGGGTCCCAGTAACAAAACCATTGTTAGCAACAGTCCTTGGATTTCCTCATTAGGACACACTAGTGTTATAGTCTAACTCATTTTTACTAACTTCACATAACTTGGATTAACACATAAACAAGCTAACCACTTAAAAGTAAGAAGATTTATCAATTAGTTACATAACAAAACAAACTATGATACATAAGAGAACTATACACTTTATCTAAAGACTTTACTCAAACTAAAAACAAAAAACTATCTTCATATATTCAAAGGAAAGTATAGTCTCCAAGGAATAGATGTGTAAATCAAATTAATAATCAAGAATATAAAAATTATCAACAACATTTGGTGCACAATTCTTTATATCTTTTATAGTCGTTCATGATTGTTTAGTATTATGATTGGTTAGTTCAACTTCCTTTCTTAATTTAAGATTGTTATATTGGTCATTATCTCTTCTGACATACACAATAATTTACAAACTTATACATATCGCAATGCTTACAATATTACGTAGTATTGTACTCCTAAATCCTAGGTCATAATTACTCTCTAATAGAGATACATTTGCACTCAACTGATATGAAAATGTGAGTTTTTTTTTTCACTTTTTAAAATTTTCCAAAGATCGTGATTTTCTTAATCATTTTTAAGTATTCTAAAATCCAAAAAATTGATTAAAATTCTTATTATTATGCATCCATAGAAGTGCAGAAAACTTGGGTAAAAAATAAATAATCAGAACTGAAAACACTCAAATAATAAACAAGATTGTTTACGGGGTTCGGAAATTCCTACGTCCCCAGGTTCAGATTGAACCGATCCATTAATAATATTGAAATGTAAGTACAATAACTCTTACAAACAACCAATAATGAATCAAAACATGAAAATGAGCTGATCAATGTCCCAAGAACTCTGAAAAATAGCAGAAACTGTCCCAAAAACGATCCATGGCTCCTACAGTGTTTTCACAATGTGATCTCCTTGCAACGGTGTTAGAAAAACACCTACAAATGGATATTTAAAAACATTATATGAAAATAAATCATATATATGATATCATCTCTGAATTCTGAAAAAAATTCATGTTTACACCAAGTCACAATTCGGACCAGAAGTGCATTGAAATTCGTGTTTTCCAACTAGCTGTCTTGTAGATCCCTGTTAAAAACTGCATTCAAAGCTTCCAAAAACAGGTTAAAACTCAACAAAATATATCAAATCTTACATCGTTGAAATAATATTAGAATTTACTTCATTTCATATTTTTACTCCGAGTTCTCATTCTGAGTGCAAGGCCTTCAAAAATGGCATTTTCTGAAAACTGGTCCTTATGCTGCTTTGCACAGACCTGCCCACCCCTTGTATAAGTTGAAACAACCCATTTTATAACCAAGCGAGCTTCTTTGGTGAGTTGGTTAGCGGATTGGCTTTAGACCTATGAGGTTGGGGGATCAAATCCCTCCTCCTATCATTTTTCCGTGGATTTTGCTTTAATTCCATATTCTAATGTTAAAGTGGTGGAGGTGGTTGGAGTTTTTATTGTTTTTTGAGCCATTTTGCATTTTTAATGGGATTATATCCCAAAGTGGCAGATTAGATAAGTGGGTGAATCCCACATTTTGTGGAGTGATAAGGTCTTAGGCTTTATTAAGCCTTTCACGCTTTGTTTGAAGTGGTCAAAGGACCATTAGAGGCATAACCGCCCCTACGTGGATTTCCACGCATAACATTAAACATGCTCCCCACCACCGCTTCACTCCTCCTCCACGTGGAAGTATACTATGTTGGTGGTTTATACTAATGTTTGAACATTAATATATATATGCGTGGCATATGGAAATAATGTATGGCAAAAAAAAATTACAAAGTAATATGAAATTTGACCCACATGATATATGACGAATAAGACCACATGTCGACCCGCGATTGGAAAATCGAACCAACCATTTCACGATTGTCGAAGATAGGTGGATAAAACCCCTTCAATTTTTTCCAAATCCTTTTACCACGTGTCGCAGTGCGATTGGTCCAATATTGACCAGTTGACTAGAGTTGACTTTCCCTTTGACCGAACTTTGATCGGACATAACTAGAGCTCCTGATGTTCGTTTGCCACGTTCTCACAGTCATTGGAAAGCTCTCGAGATGATATTCTGGACTGAAACCATTTAGGGATGTTTAGGGAACTTTCAAAAATGATCCCCTGATCACACCTCCCCACTGAGAAAGGCTTTGTGTCCCAAAAAGTTGTTTATCAACCCAAAAATAATGCTATCTCTTCCTGCATTGCACAAACACATACAAGAAATTGAAATAACATTATAGGTTAATAAAAATGCAAATAGTTGATTAGCTAATTACATAACCGATCAGATAATAACACCCAATTAAACTAGTGTTCAACTGAAACGTTGTAACCCTGTCAACTCTGCACACAACTGTGATCTGTCATACCCCACTGTAATGCCATCACAATTAACTGACCAGATAATAACACCCATTCTATTACGGAAAGCTAGTGTTCAACTATCACTTTGTGATATGGCCGATTACCAAAAATTACAATTCCATAACACAGATCAGTATACAAGACATCTAAACTGCCCACAATTAGGCTAGTGCCCACTGCCCATCTGAAACTGTAAAAACTGCAAGTATTCACTATTAGAATATAATAGACTATTGACGCCCAAAAATAGCTATAGTCAACAACTGAACCCACATGAAGCTGCCAAAACATTGTATCGCCATCACAAATAATAACTCAGATAATAACACCCATCTATAACAAAAGCTAGTGTTCAACTGACACTTTGTGATTATGCTGATTACAACTGCAAGTTTCAAATTTAGACATACTACTGATGCATATCCCTGCATACTATTTTCAATAATGGAACTACTAACCAATATGAGAAAACAAAACATGAGTATGATGAACCTATCACTCAAATCTTCTCTTCAGCTGTTTCCATTCATTTTCAAAGCTTAAATATCAACTTAGGAACAAATCCTTATCAATCAACAGGAATCCCTAAAATATAGCTCTGAAAAACATTTTGCTTGCCTACTATCAACAATTTATTGTAGTGCAAATATAAAGTTGAGGAGTGTTTTTCCCAACCAATCACTTGGGTTTTTCCGTTTTGGTTATTTTACCTTCTCAGTACCACAATGAGTTTTAGTTAGGTTTAGCACGGTTGGTTTTACAATACTGTTCTTTTTAAAAACTTTCCAATTTTGTTGTTTAGGAACAAACCAACAAACCTTAACATCATGACCATTCCTATTACAATGGGAACAAAATTTAACTTCCCTGTTTTTAGGAGTCTTACCCATTTTACCATTCTCAGAACTCTGTCTACAAAAATGATTCCCCTGTTTAGGAGAGGTAACATTCTTGCCATTTCTCGCCTTTCCTTTGTGAGATTGGTCTTTAGCACCTGCCTTATCATTCACAAAAGGCATTAACTTCTTAATCAAAATTTTCCTCTTCCAATAATATGCAACAAAATGATTAGTACCTTCACAAAATGTGCAAGGGAAAGCATATTTCTGCCTACCAAAACTATATTGTTCCAACTGAAAGAGTGTATTAGAAGTTTTAGGATTTGATTTTCCCTTAGTGTTATTTTTAGTGTAAGTGGAAGGAGGTGGAATCTGATTACCTCTTTTACCTATTTTCTTACACCTTTCATTGTTCCTCCTGATGGCGGAATCCTGCAATTCTAGTGGCATAGATCCTTGGCTGTTGGAAGCTTGTCTTCCTTCAGCTGCTTTGGAACTTTCTCCAATTTCCATTTTCCCACTAGAGTAACCCAAACCTGCAAACTGAGGCTGATCCTCTACCTATACTGGGTTAGCATCACCTTGTCCATTTTTACCAAGGCCCTTTCCGTTAAATCCCATCTTAACCATTGGCTTAGACCCAATTCCCTTAGTGTGTTTTTCAAACTGACCCAAAGGAATATCTGAAACTGAATGAGAGGAAGAATTAAAATGTGAACAACTTACAGTGCATTCTGTCATAGTACCTGCATCTGATTTGGAAGGCATTTCCTTCTTATGTTCACCTTGTTACAACTTTTCCAAGAGGGCATCCTTGGTTCATATTTCTTCCTGCAACTCTTTAACAAAGCCCATCAACTTCTTTCTCTCTTCAAGCATCTTGTTAACATACTCCTCTTTCTCGGTTATAGAGGATTGTGGCTCAGATTTTAACTGCGCTATTTCTTCTTCCAAGGAATAAAAATTATCTCTCAAGAAAGAGTTTTCTTCTTGGAGTTGGCGGTTTATGGCTTCAAGCTCATCTAGTTGCTCCTGTTTGGATGACTTGCCCATGATTCCCGGTTCCTGCAAACACAACCTGTACTTCCAAAATTGCACACTGCAAAAGAAGATTAATAAGCCCCAAAATGTCTGCACACTGAAGACTGAAATCAATATTGAAATTGAAGCAAAATTTCTAAACACAATTAGAAGCTAATCCGACAATCCAACTGCTCTTATACCAAACTTGATATGAAAATGTGAGTTTTATTTTTTTCACTTTTTAAAAATTTCCAAAGATTGTGATTTTCTTAATCAATTTTAAGTATTCTAAGCTCCAAAAATTGATTAAAATTCTTATTATTATGCATCCATAGAAGTGCGGAAAACTTGGGTAAAAAATAAATAATCAGAACTGAAAACACTCAGATAACAAACAAGATTGTTTACGGGGTTCAGAAATTCAACGTCCCCGGGTTTGGATTGAACCGATCCATTAATAATAGTGAAATGTAAGTACAATAACTCTTACAAACAACCAATAATGAATCAAAACCTGAAAATGCGTTGATCAATGTCCCAAGAACTCTGAAAAATAGCAGAAACTGTCCCAAGAACGATTCGTGGCTCCTACAGTGTTTTCACAATGTGATCTCCCTGCAACTGTGTTAGAAAAACACCTAAAAATGGATATTTAAAAACATTATATGAAAAAAAATCATATATCTGAGATCATCTCTGAATTTTGAACACTTTTCATGTTTACACCAAGTCACAATTCGGACCAGAAGTGCATTGAAATTCATGTTTTCCAACTAGCTGTCTTGTAGATCCTTGTTAAAAACTGCATTCAAATCTTCCAAAAACAGGTTAAAACTCAACAAAAAATATCAAATCTTACATCGTTGGAATCATCTCATAATTTCCTTCGTTTCATATTTTTACTCCGAGTTCTCATTCTGAGTGCAAGGCCTTCAAAAATGGCATTTTCTGAAAACTGGTCCTTATGCTGCTTTGCACAAACCTGCCCACCCCTTGTGTAAGTTGAAACGACCCATTTTATAACCAAGCGAGCTTCTTTGGCGAGTTGGTTAGCGGATTGGATTTAGACCTATGAGGTCGGGGGATCAAATCCCACCTCCTATCATTTTGCTGTGGATTTTGCTTTAATTCCATATTCTAATGTTAAAGTGGTGGAGGTGGTTGGAGTTTTTATTGTTTTTTGAGCCATTTTGCATTTTTAATGGGATTATATCCCAAAGTGGCGGATTAGGTAAGTGGGTGAATCCCACATTTTTTGGAGTGATAACGTCTTAGGCTTTATTAAGCCTTTCACGCTTTGTTTGAAGTGGTCAAAGGACCATTAGAGGCATAACCGCCCCTACGTGGATTTCCACGCATAACATTAAACATGCTCCCCACCACCGCTTCACTCCTCCTCCACGTGGAAGTATACTATGTTGGTGGTTTATACTAATGTTTGAATAAATATATATATATATATATATATATATATATATATGCGTGGCATATGGAAATAATGTATGGTAAAAAAAATTACAAAGTAATATGAAATTTGACCCACATGATATATGACGAATAAGACCACATGTCGACCCGCGATTGGAAAATCGAACCAACCATTTCATGATTGTCGAAGACCGGTGGATAAAACCCCTTCAATTTTTTCCAAAGCCTTTTGCCACATGTTGTAGTGCGATTGGTCCAATATTGACCAGTTGACTAGAGTTGACTTTCCCTTTGACCGAACTTTGACTGGACATAACTAGAGCTCCTGATGTCCGTTTGCCACGTTCTCACAGTCGTTGGAAAGCTCTCGAGATGATCTTCTGTACTGACACCATTTAGGGATATTTAAGGAACTTTAAAAAATGAACTCACACTAAAAACAAAAAACTATCTTCATATATTCAAAGGAAAGTATAGTCTCCAAGGAATAGATGTGTAAATCAAATTAATAATCAAGAATATAAAACTTATCAACAACATTTGGTGCAAAATTCTTTATATCTTTTATAGTCGTTCATGATTGTTCAGTATTATGATTGGTTAGTTCAACTTCCTTTCTTAATTTAAGATTGTTATATTGGTCATTATCTCTTCTGACATACACAATAATTTACAAACTTATACATATCGCAATGCTTACAATATTACGTAGAATTGTACTCCTAAAGCCTAGGTCATAATTACTCTCTAATAGAGATACATTTGCACTCAACACATAAGATGTTGCATATTGTATAATTACAAGACAAATTACCTTCAAATACAAAGTAGTTGTTTTAAAAATGAGTTTTTAAATATATTTCTTCTCTATTTCTTGTTTATCTTTACGAGATGCTTTTGACACTTCTTTATATATTGAAATCATATATTGTCCTATTTACTCCTGGCATTAACCATTTTTAACTTGGATGTGAACTCGTTAATATCTATAGAGGAAAGAAGCTAACATTCAATGACTTAGTTGTATTTTGTCCATTTACTCACGTATTAGTGGTCCAAAACTTTTCTCGTTTATTAAACCATACTTTTTTATTCTTGACGATATATCATAGAAGTGGTTTTCGATTGAAAAATTACACGCAATTAATGCAAACATCTATCAATTATTGTTCTTTGATACGTGGAAATTTTTTTGTGGATATACTTTGTGCGTACAAAAATTGTGGTCCATTATAATTAATGAATGAAAGATTTTTATGACTTCGAAGAGACTGAAAAATCTATGTGACCAAAAGCAAGAATTTAACAAGATTTCATTTTCATGGTTGTGGAATTTGACAAGGGCAATACCTATTATATGACTCGCCTCTTAAAAGTCACCTTATATGTCTTGTCGATTACAAAATATTCCAAAAAGCAAAAGCATTGCAAATTGTAGCCACACCTAGATTGTTGGGGTTCGGAAAGAAGTTCCAGACGAATCCTAGTCGTTCGTCTGAGGAGGTAGCTCATCCGCACCGTTGGTCAGGTGGGGACCTGCCGTTTCGTTATGGAGGCGAAGCCAAGCAGAGGCTAGACTTAGAGCCACACAATTTGCCCTCCTGGGAAACCGAGCCACGTCATTCACTGTTCGTGTGCCACGTGTCAGCTCGAGTCGACTGCAAAAATCTCCTGCCTATGTAATCGCGAGAAGCAATCGATTCTCACGTCGGTTCCCGAAATATCACCACCGATTTGACAGATGCGGTCTACAGTTTTCAAACGTCGGAGAAACAAAAAAATCAATTTTTAAGTTAAATTTCTGTAGGAGTGAATTTCATGTGGTGAAATTTGGAATTTCATTTGGGTGTTGCGTATCTGAGATTGCTGTGTACATCTATATAAAGGGACCAGCAGGTTTCCATGGAAGTTCAGTGAGAGGTGATCTCAAGTTTGGATTAGGCAGGGGAAAATAGAAAAATAGTGGCGATGGCTCCGACTCCCATTGGAGCGTTTGAAGGGGCGAAAATGGGAGGGTACAGTAAGAGGGGTTACTTGACCTTCTTAGCTGGTAATGGAGATTACGTGAAGGGCGTTGTTGGGCTGGCGAAAGGGCTGCGAAAGGCGAGGAGTGCGTATCCCCTGGTTGTCGCCATGCTTCCCGACGTGCCTGAAGAACACAGGCAGCTCTTGAGGAGGCAGGGATGCATATGTCGCGAGATCGAACCCATCTACCCTCCTCAAAGCCAGGTTCACTTCGCCATGCCTTACTACATCATCAACTACTCCAAACTGCGCATCTGGGAGGTGCTTACCCACTTCACACTTCACATTTCCTTTGAAATCATACTTTCATAACAGTGTTTTACAATGACAGGAAGGGGTGGTAGTCCGGTAGTTGCAATGGTATTCATGAGTGTGTTCGTGTTTATTTTTGGAATTAAATTTATTATTAGTTTAATGTTCTTGGGTAATTTCAACTTTAAATTTTAAGATCATTTGGTTTTTATGTAGAGAAAGAAATCAAAATAATAATTTGTTTGGCCTGATCATTTTTTTGCAGTAGTGGCATAATTTCATTTTCTCAGTGTTTTTTTGTTATGTTGTTATAGTTGATTTTTTCTAGGCCTGACCTAGTTTGTTCGTGGCTTTGAGACGTGCTTTCATACCACTCCCCTTTTTGTTGAATTATCTTGTATCATTTTACTTGTTAATATAATATAAGATCTTATTCATCAAAAAATAATAGTTTGTTAGTCATAGATAAGGTTTGGGAGAACTCAATCCATACATTTTATGAACAATCATTGAAAATTTAACAGAAATTGTAATACAGTTATTAATCAGCGTGGTATGCATCTTGAAGTTGATTTTTCTCGCAAAGAGATGGTAAGAGAGTATTTTCTTTTCCTACTAGCAACTATATAGAAATAAAAATGATCACTTTGTAGTGGTTTAATTTTGATTTTAAATCTAACATTTATTTGATTAATGATTAAGAAGTTTTTTTCTCTTTTTCTGAGAAGTTAGTTGAAAAATTCTAATATTATGTAGAGAAGTTTTGAGCCTATTTTTTTCTTTCAGAAATTTTTGTTAGCCCATTTTTTCTTCAAAAATATTTTTTCTAGTGTAACTGGATTGACACTATTTATCACCATTCATTGGAATAATTGTGAAAAAAGTCACGGAGTTAGAAATATTTTTGGTATAGTATAGGGGCATAAAGTTTAACATATCTAATTGACTTGGATATATATACATATTTGCGTTTATTAAAGCATGATTTTTTTGAAGTAATGTCAATGATTTGTCAGCAGTTAATAGCGGTGTCATTTAAGTTGAAACTCTGTTAAATTGATGGTATCTATCATGGATCTACTTAACTATTAATTAATGAATGTTTGATAGTGATAATAAAGTTGACATAATTGTTTTACCTTACAAATTAAACGTGATTGATTGATAAGTTCTTCCATGTGTTATTAGTAACTAAAAAATTAAGAAGAAAATCTTATTATTAATCAAACGTGGAATTGTTTAATGAGTGAAATTATGCGGCAAATCAAATCATTGGATCCCAATACTCTAAAATTCTTCTGGAGATGATACTGCTAATGGAAGACTCAATTTGCTTCGCATGTTCTCAGACTTCATATTTTATTTGAAATTTAGAAAATTCAACTGAATTTTCATTTTAGGTTACAATCGGGTATCCTTGAAGTTACACATCCAAATTGAGAAAAGTTATTTGGAGCTTGAATACTTCAAAGAAAATATGAGTTTACTGTAGCCCTTTGGCATTCCTGTAACCTCTTAGAATTAGTTAAATATAAACGCTTTACAATAACACTTTTCTCGTTTCTGGAACATTGTTGCGGCGCAGTTTGAAGAGTACAGTAAGATGGTGTACCTGGACGCAGACATTCAAGTGTTCGAGAACATCGACAATCTGTTCGACATGCCTGACAGTTATTTCTACGCAGTTATGGATTGCTTCTGCGAGAAAACATGGTCTCACACTCCTCAGTACGAGATCGGATACTGCCAACAGTGCCCGGACAGAGTTCCATGGCCGCAATCAGAGCAGGGTGATCCTCCCGCTCTCTACTTCAACGCGGGAATGTTCGTGTTCGAGCCGAGCAAGCTCACCTTCGACAGTCTCATGAACAGGCTCATGCTCACCACTCCCACTCCCTTCGCAGAACAGGATTTCCTCAATATGTTTTTCCGCAAAGTTTATAAGCCAATTCCTCTCGCTTACTACCTCGTCTGGGCAATGCTGTGGCGACATCCGGAAAACGTCGAGCTCGACAAAGTTAAAGTCGTCCATTACTGCGCAGCCGTAAGTCCCAACTGTATTCAAAATTTCAATTTTTTTTTGGGTCTGTCTGATTGAATATTAAAGTATAACATTGTCTGCGACAAAATTGCAGGGATCGAAGCCGTGGAGGTACACAGGGAAAGAGGCGAACATGCAGAGGGAAGATATAAAATTATTGGTTCAGAAATGGTGGGACATTTATGACGACAAATCTCTGGACTTCAATCCAGACGAGGAGGAAGAAGACATTGTTACGTGGAATTCATTAATGGCTGCCATTCCTGCCAAGGCTTCCCTCATTCCCGCTCCTTCTGCAGCTTAGGCAGCGGTCCCATGCAACCCGCAAGGCAACAGAGCTTAAGCAGGTGCTGCACAGTTTTTTGCGGAAAAATTAGCAGCGACGCAGTCCCATGATTTTAAGAAAAAATTGCAGAGCCAGAAGGGAGAAATTTGAGGAACCATTGCTCTGTTGACAGGTGGCCGAACAAAAAGGAATGCAGGCAAAAAATATTACAGCCCCCCACCCATTGCACCCGCTCAAATTGACCCTCCTATGCAGCCGCTGCTCCGGTTTTTCAAGAGAAGATTCTGAATCATTCCCACTCCTTCTGCAGCTTAGCTTTCCTACTTTCTTACTCCTATGTTTTTTCTGCTTTTAACCATGTGTAATTATATTAACATAACCATACGTGTGACGTTTAGTCGGTCGTATCTTAAAATTGCTCCAATCTTGGACTGTGAGGTGCATAAAGAATAAACACAACAAACTAGAAATTAAATTTGTTTGCCATAAAAAATAATAGTATTATTAGCAATTGCACGTGGAAAGGGATAAGGTGGAAGAAAGACACATGGAAAGGGAAGAAAAATAAGAAGTGTAGTTGTGTTGTTGAAGGAATTTGAACTGTAAGATATATGAAGGAAGAAGGAATATAATAGAAGTTAAAATTAGTATGGGGGTGGTGGTGTAATGTGTGGTAACGGTAGAGAGGAGGAACTATTATGGTGATTGTTAAAAGGAAAGTACCATGAGTGTGAGTGAATAGAATGGATAAAATATCGCTGAAAATGAAGTTGACATGAAGAAAAGTGTTATGCAAATAATAAAATTTGACGGGGAATAAGAGCAGGGAATGCCCATGATATGGAAAAAAACCATAACATATTTACAACGGGGATGTAAAGGAGGATAAAAAGCAGCAAACGAGGGAGAGTCTCTATAGTATGTTCGCTTCTAGATCTGTAGGTGTCTCA
This sequence comes from Taxus chinensis, assembly GCA_019776745.2. Lineage (NCBI taxonomy): Eukaryota > Viridiplantae > Streptophyta > Pinopsida > Cupressales > Taxaceae > Taxus > Taxus chinensis. The sequence continues at coordinate 24,519,405 of CM034150.1, read as the reverse complement.
TGGGACACCTTAGAGACAAAGAGATGTTGACCAGACATGACTTTCGAGGGTGGCGATTTCATACACATTTGAGATTGGGGTTTCTCTCTAGCTATAAGGGTAATGATTAAGAGTTCCTTCATCAATAGTCCTGATGGCATCATCCATCAACATGCATTGAAGTCAAGGATTGCGATTGGATGGTATTCAATCTGTTAGATAAGAGAAATACGTGAATGGAAAGTTAGAAATAAGGTGGTAATTAAATACCAATATGTCCCACACCTATTCCATGGCTGAAATTGTTGTTACCAAAATAATATTTGTTATTTGTGCTACACATTATTGTCTTCATCTCATATGCATGTGAGTGTAAGTTTTTCTTAAAGAGTCAAAATAAAAAAATGTGGGAAATCTAATAGGCTACTTGTGCAAAACCCAATCATAATGTTTTCTCCTTGGTTGCCCCCCTTTTAGTTGTAGGGTTGAGTAAATGTAGAAAAGTAAGAAATGTGCAAACAACCATCTCTGATTATAACTTTCAATTCTTGTCCCTAGTTGAGGGGTGAATGTGAAAACATGGTTTTGGGTGGTCATGAGCCTCCTCCATAATGTAAATGTATAGGTAACAGAGCCGATTAGAAAGAAAAGTTATATGGGTTTTGTTTACGTAATTGGAGGTGTCATTTCGAGCAATCGATACTCTTGAAGATGACATCCATCTACGAGCATCAATGTTAAGGATCACAAATGAATGGTATTCAATTTGTTAGATAATATAAAGACATGAATGTAAAGTTGGAAAAAAAGGTGGGAATTAAATACATAAATGTCCCACACCTATTCTATAGGTGAAATCATTCTTACGAAGATGTTTTTTATCGTATACAACTAGCAGGTTAACAATAAGGGTTTTTATCAACATTTCTGGTGATAACTGCCATAAAAATCTACCACCATCAAAGATACAACAACATGATTCAAGATCATAGCTCTGGCAAATACGACATAATAGATTCTCTCCAGTCCCTTGTAACTAAGACCAAGAAATATGTGTACGATTCATAGTGGATGATAAAAGACCTTTTTTATAAAAAACTTTATAAATTTACTTTTGTATATATATATATATGAAACAAAATTCGTATTTTTTACAAAAAGGATATGATATGTGAAGTAATACATATTTGTAAAACCAAGAAAGGGGTTTAATATATAATTTGTTAGTGTTTGTGATTGTATGACTCTCTTTCCACTAAATACTAATACACAGGTAATAGCCATGTACTTATGTTAGACAAAAAATGTACTTAGAAGAGGTTCAGTCATCAAAAGATAGAAACTGCAAAGTAGCTATAAACAAAAAACGGTGCGATGTGAAAATCGAAGGGGATGGGTCGAAGAAGGGAAAATTCAGGGAGAAAAACAATATATGAGGAAGAGGGGAAAAAAAGAAGGGATTCAAGGGAGGAGAAGTTTTAGGCTAGGGAAAATGCTAGGGGGGACGTATGTGAAACATTGCTTTGTTACGACCAGGAACATACAAACCACATACTATTATTGGCAATCATTTAAATTAGAGAAAAGGGGGATGGAGGAAGTTACCATTAACAATGACATCCCTTGTGATTTGTGGGTAGTTAGAACACATTTCAATTTAAGGGGAATTATTTACTTTGTGTCTTGATACACTTTAGAGATAGGGATACGTGGAGTGGACTCATCATCCCAACTAAATTCATTATAGTTTTTTAAATTGATAACCACAAAACATAGAGCCAATAATGTGATTTTGTGTCATCTTTATATATAATTATCTTATGCCATTTTCCATGCTCTCTTAGACAATAATAGGTATCATATCTAATATTTTTTCTTGTTGATTTGTAGCCAAGACTTTATCTTCAACAGTCTATGTTCCTAATAGCAGATAAATTTGAAGTATTGTCATATGTATCTATATAAGGAAAGGTTTTTACGGTGACTAATCTTGCATCAAATTAACCACTACTAGAAATTTTATCACCAAGGTTTGAACACATGACCTAATACTACTCTTATCACGATTACCCCGACAACTTGTTTGGCAAATATATATAAAAAGTAATAATTCTTTGAGTGAAATTCATTGGTGTATTGCATAGAGAAGTGGGATGATTGGTGACATTGCAAAGTTTCCATCGTCATCACTTGTAGATAGGGAACTTGAATACGTTTTACTTCCAACATGTATATGTGTTAGATATAGAAACTATATGTTAAGGGTTCATGTTAGTGCAAAATTACAACACGCCTGATTGCTTGTGATTTGTGTGTGAGGAAATTAGTGTAATTTGCATAACATGGGGTTATCCCTCAAGCTATGGGACTTGTAAAATTGAGATAACCCTCCGGAGAAGGCCAAAATTCCTCTATTTAATCCTACTGCTAAACTACTCTTGATGTAGAAAAACACCTAATCTAATCCTACACCTAATAATTCCAAGGAGACAGGAAGAGAGAGAGAGCATGAAAAGGGAAATCCTACACTAAGGGGGGTGATAGCACCATGAAAAAGGGGTGAGATACTCTGTTGAGGGAGAAAGAAGAGGGAAAATAGAGTTGGGAGAGGTCAGAACAACAGTGACATAGACCCAAGCTCTATTTGCCATCTGCACTGCATGGAACACAACATCTTACACTTGCAAGTGAGAAATACATGCACAAAAAGACAAACACGAAATAGAGAGGCAATGAGATATAATAAAAAAATGAAAGGGTTAAAAAAATCCATGAACACATATTTATTGCTTTTAAAATATGCACAGTCCATTACATGATGAAATAGAGGCACAATTACACTCTCCAGGCCCAAGAGAAGGCTCGCAACTCATTAGAGTTGAGGAAAAAACTTGCAAGAGTTTCCCCAGCTCTAAGAATGTCTCTCTTAAATGAGGGGGTCAACTCCATTATATAGAAAAAATTTCTCACTAACCAAAAAAATGCATTAAAGAGGTATGGGCAGCCATACAAACTGTTGCTTTGCTTGCACAGGCAGTCATGAGTGTCATACTTCATTAAAACCGGTTGTTGAGCTGTCTTTTCCCGTCTACTTCACCTATTCTGCAACCCATGAGATGTCTAACTAGGCTAGGTTGGATGATTGTCTAACTGTCTTGGGCCGTACAACCGTCGCCGAGAAAATATCCAACTGAATCGTCTGACATACGACTCGTCCAACCATGTTGGGTAGGACAACTGACCAACCTCCGTACAACACCGTGTCGTTTACTTGTGTGTTGTCCAATCTCATAGGTTGGACGGATGTCTGTCCTCCACCCGTACAACCTGCTAGGATGTCCAACCTAGGACGCCGTATGCCATACAACACCCATCCAACCCCTTGGCTATCCAACCCAGTTGTTCAAAGCCCAAGCCGTCCAACTTGCGAAGGCGATATCCCGAGCTCCCAAAGAGTTTTGGGGTAAAATTTTATATGACTCTGCCTGAAAAAAACTCACTGAATCTAATGGTGGTGGTCTCAAGATCCAATTTTTAATTTAACATCTCTAAATGGCCCTTTATTTCTTGGGATTTCTAGTTGTGCGCCAGGAGTATGAGTTGCCTTGGGAAGTGTATGATGTTTCAAAATGTCCCATATTTTCCATAATGTAGGGAATGTAAAATGACTTCCATAGGAAATTTTTTGGACTTATAATTTATCATGTGGATCTCAGAATCTTTCTTTGAAGCTCAGGCCCTCTTTCATGGTGCATGCTCCTTTAGGCCCGAAAGCCCACTTCTGATGAATTGGCCCCAAAACCTACGAAACTTCTTGAAACCACTTACAATGCTCCCAAAACATGAAAACTCATATGTATCATTTCAGATTGATCCATGAATCCATGTTTAGTGCTCAAACCCATTCTCCCAAGTTGTCTATTTTACCCGGGGGTAAAAATAGATAACATTTCCTTTTATCATCGGTTTCATCCCCAATTTTTTAGTTGGATTTATATTTAGTGATTATAGTAGAAACTACAGTTTCCCATTCAGTTGATAGGTTTGAAAATTATAATTTATTGTATTTATCATGACAATTTATATTAACGATGTAAGCCTTTATAGAACATTTGTTTCCTAGTTCATTGCCGAGTTATGATACAAAAACTCTATTTTACGAGTTCCTTGTATTGTCAATTTCATGCACATTTTTAATTGGTTTATTTATTTATTGATAAAGATAGAAACCATGGTTTCCTTCATCAATGGTCTTAACAATATTTTTCGTGAATGACCACGAACACAAAACTTTGTTGGTCTATTTATCATACTTGACCACGTATTCCCCCAGAGTGTGTCAGACACAACCCCTGAGAATAATGTCGTGAAATGATTATCATAATAACTAATGTCTGAATAATAGGGAAAAGAGAAAATAATGTGCTCTTAGGATCTCCTTCAATTCTTTATCTCATCTAACATTATAAATAGGGAATGCTTTAGTTTTAATATTATAATTTTAGTCAATGGGTTAGATGAGAATAATTTGGTTTATTTATCATGGCACTTAATAACAATGGTGCAAGCCTTCATAGATGATATGTTGCCTAACCCATTTCTAAGGCATGAAAAGACATCTGTAACGAAATATTATAGATGTCTTTTATTTGTCATTCAAAATAGGGATTTGAATTGATAAAACCATCAAAGTGTACTACACAATGTACACGTGGAAAGAATTTACTTGTTTTCTTAATTTAGGATTTGACGTGTTTAGTCTACATTTAAGTAGTTTATGTCTTACAAATTATAGTCATGGAATAATTGGTTACTAAAAAATAAGCAATCTATTAATAATATTCAAATTTAAATTAGAGTTGTAATGTGTTAAAAAACGTTAAAACAAATATCAAAATTCAATTCCAACAAATATAAAAAATCAATTCCAACAAAACAACTAAATCTAGACCTTAACAACTGGATCAGTTGGATGTAGGTCTTATTGAATATGATTTTTCGAGCTTATGTCTTATTTCTTGACAGATTTATGCTCATTGTTTTCATTTTCTACTATTATTTGTAATGACGGTGTATCTAATGGTCTATGGAAAGAATAGATGACTAAGAATGGCACCTTAATGGCGTCATATAAATTCAAAATTACAAAGCGAATAAGAAACATTATAAATCTAACTAAATTAGAAGGAAAACTCAAAGTGGAAAGGTACATTCAACATCCATCCATGAAGAATGTGCAATCATTGATGACCCACACATGCGATCCCACAATGTCCTTTGACAAATCGATCACACACATGGAAATTCATCCCACGGGGGCCGCACATCCCACTTAGTTGACTGTTGCAGTGGACGTTTTATGGATTCCATGCCCATAGAAATCTCTTGTAGGGTCATAATCCTTGTTATTACAAACTGAAGACTTAAAGGCGATGCCATTCTCGAATGTTACTTTCAATCTAGCCCACACAACATAGAGGAAAATTCGTTGATACGAATGTGGACGTGTCCGGGTGGACGTGAACGACACAAATAAAGGTTGTTGATACGGTGTAAATATGGAGGGTGATGAATGGCATAGATTAATTGCAAGCTCTTCCTCTTCGACCCTTTTTTCTAGATTTACTTTGTGTTGTTAAAAAGTGTTGAGTGATGTTAATTTATTTGTGTTGTTGTGGAACACAGGGAGCGTTACTTCCATGACACTCTTCCTCTCACCACTCTAATATTTGTAGCCTCGGTTAAGTACTTCACTTGTATAAGTAACTTTGAAAAATTTATGGAACTGAAGCGTATGATATTGTATAGTTATGAACGCAGGACAACGATGTGAAGAATATACGAGTTAAAGTGTACACGGGAGCATTCAACACTGCCATACGTGTGTACATTGTTCAACTATGCACTCTGGTTACTCTATGTAACTCCCTATGTTAAACCAAACATGATTATCATCCTCACAATTAATGGGATTGGATTTGTGCTGGAGCTATTCTACCTCGTCTCCTACGTGGTGTTTGCATCCAAAACCAAAAAGGTGATCATTACATGCTCAACTATATTAAGTATCATTGTATCCTACATCTCTAACTAAAGTTTTCATCATCTACATCTGCAGATGAAGACAATGTGGGTGGCCCTGGGAAGTGTGGTGGTGCTAACACTTGTAGCGGTATATACACATGGCGGGATGCAGATGTTAGTAGGCATCGCTTGTATTTTGTTGTCTCTAGCAATGTATGTGTCCCCATTATTGGTGTTGGTATGCGGGCATCCCCATTACAACTGCTACTGCTACTGCTTAGTAAATGGATTAATAAAATAGATTGTATTTGGTGGCAAAGTAGGTACTAGGGGTTCTCTTAGTAAAAGTATGGTATTACATGTTCGTTCGAAGGGTATTAAAGAATACCCTTAATTCTAGTTTTTACGTCTAATTATTCAATCGATAATACTCCCTCCCATTATATTATTATAATGAAAATACCCCTCATTTTTTCCATGTACCTTACTTACCCATTTTTGCATTAGAATCTTATTTACCCCTTTTTATTTCTACCCTAACATATTAAACAAAAAATATATCATGTTTCTCAATCATTTTTTTTAATATGCATTTTCTCTCGAAAGATAATTTGAAGCCATTCAAGACCTATTGCCAATTACCTTATAAATGTTAAGCTTTAATCATTTATCGATAGTTCTTCAAATAATAAAGATGGTGAAATAATATCACTTGTGTTGAAAAGCATACTCAATCCTAATTTTCTACCGTCTTATTATTTCTTGGTTCAGAATATCTTAATTGAAATTTATTTATTCAAAAAGAGATTATAGCTTAACTTTATGAGCACACTCCTTTTGATATTTGAAGGTATTTAGTTTTAAAAACTAGAGTTCAAATGTTTTATTTTTATATTAAAATTAAACCTCTATGTCCTTTGGCTCGCCTCTCTAACCTAGCCCCAATACCTGATTCAAAATATTGATAAATTAAACCCTTTCACCCCCTCATGTCTACATGTATATTGACTTTGATACTATTAATTTTAATTACCTCAATATGAATACATGTGCTAGGATAGTGCCTAGTTAATGAACCCCCCATGGAAGCAGGACATTGTGATTCACACCAATAGCACAAAATGCATGCCATTTTTTCTATTGTTATTCAACCTCATCAATGCAATTGTAAAAATAAAAATAACCATAGTCATGTGAATCGATGATAAGAGGTGGAGTCGTGCGGACGTCGAAGTATGTTGAAAGTAGATCCGTCGATCAACCCGCACATGTCAGAGACCCCAAAAGCCTTCCCCATTGTAAGAAATGCCTTAGTGTAATTACAATATTTTAAATTTTTTATAATTTTCAATTTTAATGTCAATTGTCAATAATATAATATATCATGTTCATGCAACAAGTCAAAATTGTTAGTACATTAACTTTACTAACATAGTGAGTACCACACATTGCCACCAGAATCAAATGAAAATCCTATGGAGATATTATTTAATACCACTATTTTGTGTAAAGAAAGAGGTTGCAATTTGGATATTGATGTCATTATTTCATATTATAAGATATCATGAATGCAAACAAAACATTACACCTTGTAATTATTGTGTATGTAAACACAACTTATATTTGTGTGTTTTTATTTAAAATTGTTTTTGTTATATTATATTTTTGGTTAATTTAGAGTTAGTATTGGGATAGGTTACGAGTTACTCATGGATAAATTACGATTTTCAGGGATTGATTACAAATAAGGAGAAAATCCTAAATATTGTATCTTTTTTCCCATATCATTTTAATGCAAGAGATAGCCACTATTGTGTCGGATTTACAAGTGCAATCCATCCTTCAGAAGCAAGTGCTCCTATCATTTCTTTTCGTTATCAAATTTTTCTATGGATATTTTCAGTTATGATTTCCATTGTTGTTTTGGAGCATAACAAGTGGTATACGAGTGTAGGTATTTTTTTTCCCTTTACAGCCACTACCACAATGCTGAGCGGACTTTACAAACAAAAAACCTCTAATTTTTTGACCAAAGAGGAGATCAAGGGGTTATTTGATAATTTTTTAAAGAGGTTTGAAAGGAGATACATTCATAAGGAAAAAATCCAAATCAAACTATGGATGAAGAGGAGGACAAAACCCTTGGAAAGAAATTAGATCTAAATCCACAAGATGATGAAGAGGAAGAGAAATGCATTGAGGAGAAAGAGAAAAGGAGGTTTCAATACCCTTCTTTTAACTTGAAAATGAAGACCCCGTTGTATGATTTCGGAGGTAATATATAGGACCACACATGGTTAAGAAAGCTCAAACTAAATTTTAGGGTACAAAGGTTTAGGACTTAGGAGGACAAGTTGATTGTGTCTCTTCAACATTCAGATGGTGTTTCCCACACTTTGGGAGAGTGATGGGTTTCCATGAATCCAGAGGGAAAATTTTCAAACTATTTCAAAGCTTTGAATAAGAGGTTTGATCATAACTGAGATGAAATATATGTTACACAATCGATGCACCTTTTTTAAAAAGATATGTTTGTGGAGGAGTATACAAATTTTGTTTAAGTTTTAGAGTCCAAGGCTAACATTTCTTCGAAGTTGGTGTGAAAGATCTATATTTCCAACCTGCAAGCTAATACTCAAACTCGGGTAGGGATTTCTAAAAATGAATCCTTTGAAAGGGCCATTATCATAACTAAAAGAGATGGAAAACATATTGATGCCCTAAAAATTAAAATGGTAGGAACCACCAACCGTAGATCGTTTATTTGGGATAAGAAATCTAAATACCCTAGCCATGAATCTACTCCTACACCCTTAGTTATAAACCCATGTCATAGGTGTTGTTAGGAATTTTAAGGGATGAATAATGTTACAAAGTATAAATCCACAATACAAATTGTTGAAGATTACAGTTTATGAAGTGCAGTAATTAAAACCATAGATTAAGATGTTTTATAATTCAGATTACTGAAAGTAAATACCATGAACAAAAAGTTAAGTAACACAATGACATAAGATATGAAAGTAAAAAACCCACTAAAAATCACTTATCTTTATTGAGAATAAACTTTCACCCAACACTCCCACTATTTCACAGATCCACTTGTAGTTACACCTTCAAGAAGGGATTACAAACTGCATCATATGTGTTTTACATCATTCACTTTATGTATCTATGATCATCTCACACATATAGCTTGCATTCATATGTTACACATAATATTTCTCATATCCGTAATGTAACCAATCTCTAATGAGATCACCTTGTTTTATACAAGGTGGGTGACCTATTATGGGTCAGTCTTATATTTTAAACACTTTTGAAAAATGCAGTGGATCCGCCATGCTTATATTTTAAATATAATCCATAAGCCAAAAACATACATTCTTTGAAAGGTTTCCAAATAAGCAGTTTCCCTCTTAATATTATAAACCCAACAATCCCCCTTAATGTTAAGTAGGGAAACATGCAAAATTGCTTTCACATGTCAAAGATTGTTCCTCATGTCAAGTCACCTTTTGGTATAAAAGGAATTACAATCCATAAATCAACAAGTGATTTAGGCTAGCATACAAAAAACACTTGTTCCGTGGGTTTTGCAGTTCTACGGTACACCACGATAACATTTTGTGGGTCTTTAAACTCCGTGGTATACTACCACAGTTTATCGCGTACTTATACAAGTCACGAACAACTGTACATGCATTTTGGGTTTTAGATAAGTCGTAGTACATTGGTTTTCAGTGGTTCAAAACAATGTTTTATGGATTTTATAAAAACCACAATAGAAAGGAACATTAAAAATTCTTAAGATAAAGTGATTAAGGATGAAAGATTACATAAGATTATGGAGTTAATAAACTCTTCACATCTAATGCTTCCCTGGGGATTATAAGTAAACTTCGCATACATGACAATTTACTTAAACAACATGGAAATAGTCTACAAAGTATCCATTTTGACATAATCAAGTCGTTAAGAGATGGCATTGCATAAGAAAAAACACGCAACATGCTCATTTATTATTTCCCCCTCAAGGGAAGCTTTGAAAGGGAAAAACTCATACGATTCAGAGGTGAATATCAACATCATTCACACGATCATAAGAGCTAAACAACACATACTCATCTGATTTAGAGGTGGAGATCAACGTCATCCACATGATCATAAGAGCTAATATCTGAAATTCCCAACATAACATAGAACTTGTAGAAATTTTTAGTACCCAAGGGCTTAGTACGAATGTCTGCAACCTTCTCTTCAATGGAAAAAAATTGATATCTATATCACCATTGAGAAATTTTTCTCGGATGAAGTGTATATGGATCTCAATATGCTTGGTTCTTTGATGTCAGAATGGATTGTTTGCAAGAGAAATAAAACTTTGGTTGTCATATAGAGGTAGAGTTCTTCCTTTGACACCCATATGAAGTTATTCCAATAGTATTTTGAGCCACATGACTTCTTTTGCTTATTTCATAACACTTCTATACTCTGATTCAGTAGAAAAGATATATATTATTGGTTACTTCTTGCTACTTCAAGTTATTGCACCTGCACCCAGCTTAAAAACATATCTAGAAGTATATTTTCTATCCACAATATCACCAACATGGTCAAAATCACAATAACCAAATAAAATTGCATTATTACAAAAAGAATAACACAAGCCATAATTGATTGTACCTTTTATATACCTTAAAATCCTTTTTTCCATTTTCCAATGGTCCTCATAACGAACCTACATGAATTTAGAAACAATTCCAACAGTATAGGATATATTAAGCCTAGTGATGGTTAAATGAATCAAACTACCAACAAATTGTCTATATAAAGTAGAATTAATTTATCACAGAAAGATTTTAGATCTAATTTAACACCAAATTTCATATGAGTAGAGTAAGACTTACAACCAATCAAATTAAACCTTTTAAGAAGGTTAGACGCATATTGTGCTTGTGATGCAACAATAGATTTGTGATTTTGAGAAATAATCATGCCTAGAGAATGCTTTAATATTACTAAATCAGTCATTTCAAAATGTTTTAATTGCTCTTTGATTCTAAGAAATAGATTCTTATCACTGCTAATAATAAAGAGATCGTCAAAATATAAGACAATAATGATAACATGACTATTTTAGTAATTAACAAATAAATCATTATTTGAAAAACAGTTAGAGAAACCATGCTCATGAAAGAAACTATTTATCTTATCACACCAATCTCTAGGAGCTTGTTTAAGACCATACAAAGATTTCTTAAGTTTCACACATTTACCAGGTTCTTAAAAACCTTTAGATTGATGCATATACATTTCTTCTTTCAAGTCAACATTTAAAAATGCATTTTAACATCCATTTGGTGAATCTCCAAACCATGTTGAGTAACTAAAACTAGAAGAATTCTAAGAATGCTTATTTTGGCAACATGAGCAAAGGTGTCAACATAATCTAAACTAGGTTTTTGAGTAAACCCTCTAGCAACTAATCGAGCCTTGAATTTATCAATCTTACATGCAGAGTTATATTTAATTTTATACAACCATCTAGAGCCTACAATGATTCTTTTAGGAGGAAGAGGAACTAATTCCCAAGTTTGATTCTTGATAAAAGAACTGTATTCATCCTTAATAGTAGCAATCAATATTTCATCTAGGCTGGATTCTTTAAAATATTGAGGTTCAATATCATAAAAAGTTCACGAGGCATGATAAGAGTACTGACTACATGTCATTTTTCTCAAATCATTGGGTAGATATTTTAAAACTAGATTTTTGGCCCATTTAAGAATCCAAGATTGTGACAAGGATTAAGAAGACTCCCCCTCAATGTCTACATCCATAATATCAGTAGAAGGATGATTAGAGTCTTGAAAATTAGTTTCCATATTGTCTAAGAAAGGATTATCATCTAGAAAATTAGTTTACGATTTAGGACACTCATAAGAGGGAAGAGATGAATATTTACTAAAAGGTTTCTCAAGAACTCGCACATTCCTATTTTATACAATCACGTGTTTAACTAGATCATATAATTTTAATCCTTTTGGTTGAATTTTATACAAAAAATAAATGTAAGAGTAAGAGGTAGGATCAACCTTTTGTCTTTTAACTTTAGGAATAAGAAGAAAAGCAGAGCTGTAAAATATATTTAAATAAGAGATATCTGGTTTTTACTTATTCCATGCTTCATGAGGCGTGGTTTGATGCAACTCTTTGGTATAAATTCTATTTAAAATACGAACATCAGTGTTCATGGCTTCAACCCATATAAATTTAGGAACCTTAGAAGCATGAAGCATGGTCCTAACCATTTCTATGATTGTTCCATTCTTTCTTTCAGCTATGCCATTTTGTTGAGGATAATAGGGAAATATTAGCTCCCTATGAATTTCATTAGATACACAAAAACCATCAAAATTTTATTAACATACTCACCTCCATAATCAATTTTGATTCTTTTAATTTTTAGATTAGCCATTTTTCAACAAGGGCTTTAAACTCTTAAAACTTAGATAAGACATCATAATTTTTCCTAATGTAGCAAGTGTAGACACAAAATCATGCACTTGGGTACATTTCTAGGTCCTAAAAGCATACTTGCATTAATATGATTCTGAAGTGAGAAAACTAATAATTGACAGTTATCTTTGGCCTTGTTGTTTTGTTTCTAGTCTTCTTTATATTCTTTTACATCCTACAATCCAATCTGAACTTTATTACTTTATCTTTCATGACTCTGAACACCAATTCCTTGCCAAGATGTCAAAACCTAGGCGCTCTCGTCCCCTCTAGGTGCCTCCAACCTCTTTCTATCTCAATTTCTCTTTTTAGACCTCTTTTATCTTTTGGGCATCTTATTTTCTTATGGGTCATCCTTTCATTTATCAATTACAAAATTCAACCAAGGGAATCATATAAATACAAAGCTATGTGACCAAAATAAAGGACCAACCTCTAAGCATATATTATCATCACCTATGGTTACATCCAAAGGCATCTAAGAGCATAAAAGGAATCCATATAGCACTCATACAAGGGACAAGTGCATTTTTTGCATACACGCATAGGAAGGGAAGTTCATTTTGTCATCCACACATCTATTTACATTGGTATATCTAGTTATCATCCGCTATCAAGTGCACTTGTACAAGGGATTCCTAGGGCACAATTCTATCACACACGCATAATAACTACACGGAGTTTGAGATGTAGTGCAATGATCGGTCATAAGTTCACTCAGTCGGGTGACCGTCGGGGTCAGTACGATTCCCCATATTGTATTTTTTTTTTTTGGTATTTGATGTAGTTTGAGGGTTTTACAGGTCATCTTCTCTGTACAGGTTATAAGAAAATTATGTGATCATAGTGTGACACATAAGCGACCAACAACGACCACCTTGTGACACAAGAAAAACTAGGTTTTGATCTCCTACACATTCATAGGTGCCCAACAGAGGTCTCTAGCGCCTAGGTGCCCTCACCCTAGTCAAGGCGCCCTTGTCCTGGCATATATGAAAGATCCTAAATTTATTGTGCATAGTCACGATGGTCTTCCCTTCATGTTCATCAGTTTTTTGAGTTTGCATAGTCCCATCTTAAACATGAATCAACTAAGTCTTTTTTCCTCTCTCTTGCCCTTAGGGTTTCATACTTCTTTAGCTTATTACTTGTGTCATCTATATTTCAAAAAAAAATTAGCATTTATTTGTCATACGCGACTATGCAATTAGGGTTTTACAAATTTAATATTTGTTAATCATTTGGTGAACTCATCTTTTGAACACTCTTTGATCCTTATTTCTTTCAATATCCTATGCTTATTCCATCATGGATATTTCTCCTTATGTTTTTTGCAAGCTAATCCTAAAAGTAAGGAAAAAATCAATTATCTTCTAGCTAATGCTTAATTCCCTCTAATACTCCATTGAATCATGTATATCAGCTATTCGTCGACGTGTTTTCTCAACACGTTACTTTCCCATTTGATGTAGCTACCACTCTTTCTGTTTACGACAATGATCCTCCTCTTAATATTCAAGCTTTCATCTTTAACATAGGCATCAGGTGAGTACTAGTTGATAATGTATATGAGCTAAATCTTTGTAATCTTACATTTCTTCAACAATTTGGCCTTTCTTTAGCTCATCTAATTCCAACATCCATCTCTATTCATAGCTATGATTCTTCTACATGACCTTGCATGGGCCATATCACCTTACCTATCACAGTTGGTCCAAAAACCGTCCCTACAATATTCTTTGTTATCGACGCCAAAATCCAATACAATTGCTTACTTGGTGGACCATGGCTTCACACTATGCAAGCGGTACCTTCTACAGTTCATTGGTGTGTTAAATTCCTATATGATGGCTATTCATATACTATTCTAATTGATCGCGACCCGCTCAAATATTGCAACTTTGACCCACTTACTGCTCTTCCTAATCCATTTCTCTATCACAATGTTGGTCATCCCCATAATCCTCCTACATATCTCAATGAAGAATATCAACTTACAGAAGCTCCTTCCCCTACCACCATTTGTGCATTGGACACCATACCACCTGCCTCATCTTCCCATGAACACCCTACATCGACACCTCCTATGAAATGTCCCACTTCCTTAGATAATCCATGTCGAAGACCCTTAGCCCATTTTGTCTCCCTGATGGCTAATGAATAAACACAAGGGGAACTTAAGTTATAATAATTTATTATAATTTACAAATAAAAAAGAAAATATTATAATGACATTTACAATAAAGTATTATAAACTTAATAATAAAATAAAAATAGAAAAAAGGAAAAAGGAATTTGGTAATGTTTATTTATTCAAGGGAAAATGCAACCTCCTTAGGAGATAAAAGTAAGTGGGAAAGGCATTAAATACTAAGGAAAACTTTGATTGGATGTTAAGGGAGGAAAGTTGGTCCATTAGCTCTATATAAGAAAGTTGACTTGCTTGAGAAGATCATCACTTGTATATTTTATGAAATATGATTTGTATGTTGAGCTTTGAGCTTGCATCTCCAATATTCTAAGGATGAAAACCATTAGAGATTCACTCTTGAGGACAAAAAACCTCTAAGAGATCTAGGGAAGGACGAAAACCCTTCTTCTAGTTAAGAGGATTCTCCACCCTCGGGTTTCCATTGCAGATCACTTGATTAATAGTATTTTTTTAGTATTTTAGCAACGGTTAAAGTGGGTAAAAGTATAAATTTGGTCCAAGGGTTTGAAGAGGAAAGTGGTGGATGATTTTTCTCCTTGTTTCATGCTAGTGCAACTTGCATAGTGGACTCTTTTTAGGTATTTTGGGGCTGCTACAAACCAGATCTAATTGTTGTTATGATTACTAATTTTCCAGTAGTTTTCAAGAGTATCATATTTGAATATATCTATATGTTTTTGCTGTAATTTCCATCCCAAAACCCTAACGGAGAATTGGTGTTTTGGCTGTTTAGGGAACTTGTGGTGGTCATTTGTATGAATGGGTAACATCATTGCATTATCCCTATTTTTTTGAGTCTGTGCATATTTTATTTGTTTGGATCGAAGCATTTTTTAGTAAGTTATGAATTTTTGAAGTTGCCATAATTTTCTACAGACTGGGGTTTCAAAATAAATTCATTTCAACTGTATATAGCCTCTAAAAATTCAGATATTTACACAAATATATTGAGGGTGAAATATTATAAGTTTCATAATCAGCCCTAGTCACATTTTTTATTAAAAACTTAGATCTGCATCATAAACAGTTGGTATATTTTTTATACATTGTATTGGGTGTGTGGCAATTTCCTAAAATCCATCGAGGGGAAAAAAGAGTCCATTTAGGGACTGTAGTCACAAAATCACACACTTACTACTACATTTATACCGCCAAGTATGTTGTTTTATATATGGCTCTCGCGTAATAAAAGTAATCACTAATGGCTCATCCTTTAGTCTTGTCATTAATTAGTTGGTCATCATTGTCACTTGTCTCACATAGTCTTCAATTATCCATACAGTTTTAGTCATCTTTTAAAAGGTCCTCAACAATCGTTATTTGGTGGTTTTTCATCTTTAGTCTCTGGCTAGGGCACCTGAAAAGGTGTTGGGGCGCTTGTCAACGCTCCGGTCCTCTTTTTGGGTGCCCCAGTTTTGGTCATACTTTATTCACATTTAAAAGTTTGAGGTCGTTCTTAATTATTTGTTATTACATTCCCCTAGGTGCTTGTCAGCATTTTTTGGGCCATTAGTGTTGAAATTTGAACAAGAGATCCCTATATAAACATAACATACTCACCTTATTATGGGTGGAAATCTTACTATCAAGGGCTAGCTTTCTACTAAGGCAAAGGGATGGATTTGGGCATCTTCTAAATTTGTATCACACAAGCATAAGGGGAAATGGGTGTATTCATTCTATTCCATCCACCATTTTCATTTTACATTTAGTTATTGCCCCTTACTTTTGTGTCATTGAGACTAGGGCACCCTCGACACAAAATTACACACACAAACACATAGAAGTACATTGGGTCTAGAATGTAGTGTATCAGTTAGTCGTAAGTCCACCATCATGGCAACTAAGATCAATCCAACCCCTTCATTTGCATATTTATTTTTTAGGAATTTGATGCTTTGTATGGGGTTTTGTAGGTAGATCTTCACCACACAACTACATTGACATTAACAAGTATATTGTGAAAACTAGGCGACGAGGATGAAGATACTGCAAACACCTTGTGAGATTTTCGGAACCATACCTTGAGCTTTTTCATAGACCCAAGTGCTCATATTATAGACCAGGGTGCCCCAGTCCTCTCCTAGGTTCCCCAGTCTAGGCAGATCTTCGTTCGTTGTAATTTCCTGGGTAGCACGATAAACCTCTGTCATATTCACACATCATTCTGCCTAGTCCTCCACACAACGAGGTAAGTTAATTTCATGTTAGTACCCTATCCCTTTCCATTTTTATTATTTGATTTCATTAATAATATCAAATAAAATTATTTAGTGTTTTACATCACATTTATATCAGTTATTTCCCTTGTTACTAGTTTAGATTAACATATAAAATTCAATTTTTTAGTTAATTAGGGACATTACACACCTGGACACCATTTGTGCATTGGACACTATACCACCTACCTCAGCTTCCCATGAACACACTACATCGACGCTTCCTCATTTCACATGCACTCTTTTCATAAATAATTCTTGTTGGCCTCACATTCCATTCGATCTTGTTTTCTTTGATACTATATGCACATGTGATGGCTCATCTCAGCTAGGGTTTACACTTACTGATCTCCTCCCTCTGCTCTATTCTCCTCACCTCTATCACATATATGTTTGTATCACTGCCACTTATGGACTTCGCGTCTTCCATATACCATTCTTTGTTACAAGCACTTCTCACACTTCTCCACTTACACTTGGGTAGTCTTGGCTTGACTAAATTGGTGGCACTTTGGATCCTAATCATATTGACAACACATTTCACATGCCCTTTGGTCATGTTTCTATTTGTAATGATTCATTTCTTGGTTATACAAAAAATATTACTCGCTGGTATGCACAAGGTTGTCCATTACCACCTTCCACTGATGAAGAATACAAAATGGGCATGTACAATTTACGCCACAATGGCTCTTTATCTGATCAACTCCATACAATTTCCTATCAAGTCTATGCCGATTCTCCATTCGACCATGAAAATGCTGATCTTTTAGATGATGTTACTTGATTCTTATCTACATCATACACTTAGGGGCATCATGCTTACTTCTCCCTAGCATTATCAAGTGTCTCTCATTTCTACTATTACATTCTGTGCTTCACATATAGTCTTTCTCATTCATCTTATACAACTTGATACACAAATTGTATCATCGCTACCCTATGACGCACTCTAGTTCCATGATTCCTACTTGATAGTTGAGGGTCTAAATCTGAAATGAACCTCACCTTTTGCTACATTTCACACTCTGCGCTTCATGTTCTACATATTTTCTACAATCTCACTTTCAAACCATTTCCGTATGATGCACTCTTGTGCGAAGGTTCACACTTGACTATTGATGGCATACTACATCCATGAACCTCACACACTACACATTTCACGCTTCACACTTCACGATACCTCTTTCGGGTATTTTATTTTATTCTCACACATCATACTATCCTATTATATAATCTATGCTTTGTGCTTAATTGATCTATCTTCCTAATCCACATTTATCAAACCATTTCCCTAAGATGCACTCTTTTTCTATGGTTCATTCTTGACTGTCGAGGGGTATTTTATAAATAAACCTCATCTCATGCTCATCCACATCCACTCAGGGGGCACACAACTCCTATCACATTCACATTGGATACCATTCCATCTCACTTTTTCACAACATATTACATATCTTGGTTGCATCTATTCTTGCTTACTTATAAACACATGTACACTTTGTTATGTTTGTGGAGCATGTTTTCATCTTAGAGTTTGGTACATCTTCCATGTGTTACACTCGGATATTTTTACGGCGGTCCCGCTCGCCGGTGAGCGGGTCAAGGGGGTTTGGGGGTGAAGCCCCTAAAGCAAATTTTCATGGGTGGTTTATTAACCCATGGGTAATGGGTAACCGTTATGGGCTGTTTTTGGGCCCATGGTTTTTCAGTACCCATTGTTTTGTAAAAACACCTCTTTGGTTACCTATTGATGTTCTTATAAATAGATGGACATATAATAGGATTGATATGAGTGTGTTTTGTGAAGGTGAATAGTGTGTACAAATTCAAGTGCAAATTCGGGAGGGTTTGTTGAGCACAACTCCAAACAAGATCTGATTATTGTAATTGTAATAAAATTTGAGCAAGTGTTCTTGGTGGATGTAGCCCACATTGGGTGAACCACATTAAATATTATCTTTGTGTTGTGCATTTTTCATTTATGTAATTCTATTCATACTTCTTATTATTACGATTCTGAGGAATTATTCCACATTAGATTCTATTAATTCCTAAAACACTTTGTTTTCCTATGTTAGCCAAATATCTAGTATGTCATTATCTTTATGATATACACATGCATGTTCACTTTTCGTCTAGTTGTGACTGTAGAATTCTTACATATCCTTACACGATGTAATTATGCTTGACACTATACCTTTTACTGGTCCCACTGAAGCTCTTGGGGGCATCTACTTTCTCACACATTACAAGTGCTGTTGTTTCATTTTATACTACTTCCTATTCTTACTAGCACAATACTTTCCATTGATCTATAGACACTTTGACATACTCTTTATCTTTCTAACATGCTAATGGGTGCTTCATGTGTATAATTTACTTTACAAGACTCTATTCCACCATGGTTGTCTGTTGCATTTTGTTTTCCATTGCTTACCCTTGTATGTAATTGTTTGCGGGATTTTCCCTATGTCTTGCTTGATCATTGCTTGTATGCTTTTGGTTGCTTTTGCCCAGATTGTCTTGTGACATTGTGAGTGATTTCCAATGTTTAAAACCCACTTTTCATGGTCTACTTTGTTTTTATTAATGTTTGTTTTCATTATCTTCTATAACATGCTTATCACTTTTTCTACTAACACATATTTCTAGCCACTTTTTTTGCATGTGTATTTGTTTCTACCATGCACATCCCCCCTATAGGGTTTCAATTTCATATCAGATTTCAATCCTATCCTCTGGACCATATGCTCCTATCAATGTCACATGCACCCTAAACAAGGGGGGCATGCAATTGGTGAATCACTCACCCCCTACAACAACTCATAACTTCAGGAAAGACCTACATAATTCATGAATAAAATAGTCTACAGTTACATAAATGACCCAGAATCTGACTTGGGTCCTCAGTTCAGCATAAACACCAATGCCCAGATATAGACACTAATGCCTGGGAGCTCATGAGATTTAATGGGAACCTATGACTAGGGGGTAATTATAGTCAATTTCTTAGATCAACATAATTTTCAACAGTTCACATAGGAGTTTCACAGGATTAGGCACATTCCTCCAACAATCAAAATGCATTATATCTCCTTTTTTCTACTTGGAACAACAAATAACTAAACACATATCACACCAGATGCAGTGATTCATAAATTCAGGAAGCAATAATGGAAGGAGAGTAACACTAGACCTCTCTCCCCAACAATCTTCTGCCATGGTGTGATATCACCCAAAAAACTCAAAATTGGAATGAGATCACCCAAAAAACTCGTTCTTGGCATGAGATCACCTAGAAAAATTGCTCTTGGTGTGAGATTACCCAAAAAATTCACTCTTCTACATCATTTCAGAACATTTTCTATCCTTTTCACTCTTCACGGTTAAGGTGCACACTTTAACTTTACTACCTTTTCACATTTACATGCTTTTACATACTTTTATAGAGTGTCCATAGTGCATGACTTTGAATACTCTTTCACTCTTATTTTTTTGGCCCGTCTTTAATGCACAAAAATAATCAACCCTACATCAATAAACAACAACCTACAACAACAACATGTACAACACAGTACAACACATATGCTTCACCCCTAGGGTCACTTTCTCTTTCTTAGCTTCCATGCTTCATTTTTGTCATTCTACGCTTTCACTTGTCTCCAAAGCACGCTATCACCATCACACTCTATATGGTTATCAGGTACACATATCTTATCTACTTTATGTTCTTGAGTATTCACTCAATAACATAAAGTAGGGGAAAATCTAGACACAAAATAATGCAGTTAAGTACATTTCTAGGTCCTAAAATCACACTTGCATTCATATGATTCCTAAGCAATAAAACTAATAATTAACAGTTATACTTGTTAGAAGAACAATGGACTGAGAGGGGGGTGAATCAATCCTTCTAAAACTTTAAACAAAATTTTAGATTATTCAAACAAATAAGCATTCACTTATCCAATGATTAATGTGTGCACACCATCAAATATCAAATATGTAAGTAACCATGAATCATAGAATCAACACATGAACACAAGATATAAGTGGGAAAACCTCAAGGGGCACCAACCCTACAAGGAACACCAACCACTAATTGTTTGAAGCACCAACTCCATAAGGAGGCTAAAACACCCCAATATGATATGATATCTAATTTTTTTTCTGCCACAATTGATGGAGACCAAGTATTTAGCCCACCCTTCTTCAATCAAACCCTAGGTGACCAATCGTCACAAAACAATCCCTTTCTTCACTTCTCAAACCTTCAAACACTTGCACACATGCTTACTGATCTTCCTCAAACTGTAATTTTTTTATTTAACCTCAATTCATTCTCCAACACCTACAAATTACTCACACCTAGGTCACACACCTTGCACACACACTACTAGCTTGCAAAAGCACCCAAAACAATGCTTTTATAAGCTTCTCATGATTTTAAATTCAAACACAATCATTTTCCATCCTTTAAATCGACCCATAAATCAAGGAAACACCCCAAATTTGAATTAAAATAGTTACAAGATACCTAAGTAGGCCGGCCTAGCTAAAAACCTTATTACATGCGCCAAAAATGGCTCAAAACCCCATTGGCACAATCTTAAAATTGCCCTTACATTAAAACCAGACATAGTCATGACCCATAATACATTAAACATGATTAAAATATCATTTAAAATTCATACATGGTCATAATTTAGCTCAACCAATCAAATTATTTCATTTAATGGGCCCAGTTCTCTTTGTATTTCTCAAAACATTTGTTTCCTACACCCTTCATTACCCTGGAAACTTCATTATGCTACCAAATAGCTTATACTTAGAAAACCTATGCCATGTGACAAATTGATGGAATTTTATAACCTTTATAACACTTCTAAAAAAGTTATAAGCCTTGAATCAACCACCTGCTCAAACCACAACCACTTTTTTCTTCATCAAATTAATATGCCAAAAAAACTATTTCCAAATATTAGCTCATAAAACATTTATATGAAAATTTACATACCTATAAATGGATTGATTAGATGAAAATTTCATCCCTATTCACATTCCAAGTTATATCAAACATCACCTAATCCATCTCATGCTTCAAACAACTAAAAAACTTCAGCAAAACACATCCGATCTTGCAATGGAAAACACATTCCTATCCAAAGAATGACCTGTAAACATCAAAAAACACATCATCATGATAAAAATATTATATAACTAGAAATATCTCTGAATTCTATTTCAAATACATTTTTAATCACCTCAAAATTCCATCTGTAGCTCCAGATATGCCCATTTCACTAAGCACTGTTTTTAAGGCCTCAAAACTTCCCTTTGACCAATCAACCTGAATAGACCTCATTTGACCATTTCCATGAATTAACATGTCTTGAAACCTCCATCTACATCAAGATCAGCTCACATAAATTCCACAACATCAATTTAGCTCATACCTCTTTTGGACAACCTTGTCCCAAAACACTCTTCTTTAGAAATTGACCTGCTTGGGTGGGGCCCACTCATCACCATGACCTATACCATACCTTTATGTAAATATAAGAGATTCCTATACATCATAAAATCATCACTTTTTATGAATCAATCAAAATTGGCTAACTATACTTCTTCATATGTAACCTACTCCTAGCTAGGGTTTAACTAGGGTTTTAAACCACTGTCTTCTTAACATTCGTTCATAAAAGCATGATGATGAAATGACCTCATTATTTTTGTGAAACCTTATATAATTACCATAGAAACATCCTTGAAATCCATAAGGTCCCATGCAAATAACACGCTTCAGGGTGAGCATCAGAAGTGCCAACTTGAGCTAGAATTACACTAGATTTTGACCTTGTCTCAGAAAAACTATCATAAATTACAAAATTATCATGATGGAAACCTGAAAATTTTCCCAAATAACCATGACACATCATAAAAAATTCTCCAATCATCATAATTCCATAATCATACCTAAAACTCTCTAAACACTGAGACTTGTATAACAACTCTTTAAGGTTTCTCAATGTAGAAGCTAGGGTTAATTGAAAGAATGCCATAACTCATCATAAAACCACTGAAAATGACCCAAACATACCTGATACACCTTGATATACCTGAATGTAAGCATAAATGATATCATACAACTCCAAATCTCAATCTCATACCTCATGACAACCATGCCTACTCCAAATAAGCACTTGTAACATAGCCAATTAATTGTGTCTACACCATGCCACTGATATGAGTGCCTAAACACTCTCAAAGCCTATTAGCCATCATGACAACATGCTTCTCAAACATCCAAGAAGCTCATACCATCATGTAACATCACCTAGGCACCTGAATAGGCTTGCAAGAGCAAGTAATCCCCACTGAATCTCACTGCATCGCCATAAACACAGTTGAACTAGTATGCCAACACCATATACATCATCATATGACCCTGATACATCATCAAATTTTTATTTAATGTGTTTTTTCATCAATGAAAACACCTATAGGACCACATGCCAACAATCTTTTGCCTCTTTGCTTTGTTTTGGTCTTCTTTATGGTCTTTTACACCATACAACCCAGTATGTAATTTATTGCTTTATATTTCATGACTTTGGACACCAACGCTAGACTAGAGCACTAGCACCCAAGCACCCTCATACCCTCTGGGAGACCCTGATCTCTATCTATCTCACTCGCTCTTTTTGGGCCTCTTTTATCTTTTGAGCATCTTATTTTCTTATGGGTCGGCCTTTTAGTTGTCAACTATGAAATTCAACCAAGATAACATATAAATACAAAGCTATGTGACCAAAATAAAGGACAAATCTATAATAATCTATTATCATCACCTAAGGTTGCATCTAAACGCATCTAAGGCATCCATCTGACACTCATATAAGGGAAAAAGGACTACATTTTCTACATACATGTTGTAGACACTAAATCATGTACTTTGGGTAATTAGCTAGTCCCAATTACATAATATTATTCATGTGATTCCTAAGTAAGAAAAGTAATAATTAACCGACGTATTTGGCCACCTTTCTTTGCTTTCTATTACCACTTTTGATCTTTCACCTTTATTTTCTCAGTCTGCCTTTTTATACTTCGGTATTTGTCATCCTGGACACCCACGCCCAGTCAGGACGTCAGCACAAGGCGCCCTCATCCCATATGGGAACCCCAATCCCCTTTGTACTTTAATCACACTTTTTGGTTCATTTCTAACCGTTTGAGCATCTTATATTTTTGGTTGTCATCCTTTTAGTGGTTAATTATGAAATTCAAGTAATTTACATAGTTTCCCACCTTCACATATCTCAGGGAAGCTAACTTCCTGGGTGAGCCCACCAAATTACCGAGATACGCCGGCCCCAAACTGATCCTATTAGAACTATCCAGACAGCTCGTAACATACAATGAAAAGTGTTTGAAGAGAAAGAAGGGTGGAACTCCTTTCCCCCTCACAGCGGGCAAATACACCTGCGTTTCTCATCACAAAGCCCGGGAAATGGTTGCCAAGCTAGAACTGCTCAATCTGAAGCACAACTTCCCTGTGAGGCCCAATTTTGATCCAAGGAATTTCCTTCCCAGGGCCAAACTGGATCCAATCCACATTCCGCAGATCGAGGACATTTATATCGACCTGTATCATGAGGTCGAACTCAGAAGGATGGACCACTCCCGCTTGGCTTTGGCAGAAATCATTCAGTACGGCGTGGCCATTGTCCCAAAAGGCTATCAATCTACCGATCAAGAAGTTGATCAGGTATATCTTGACATGAATGGGGACAACTGGCCGTTTACCGCAATCGACAGAACCAAAGCACCCCAGACCATTAAAGAAAGGGTCAAAGAAACTCTGCGGAGAATGGAGCACTGGTGCAAGATTAATGGCCTCATCTACCTCGGGGTAGATTTCACTACATCTCCATTGGGCAACACACCTTCCAGGCCAAAGCATCTACCAAAGGGCAGAGGAAAAGACAAAGAGGGTGAGTCAAGATTTGCCCAAGAAGAGGCTCCTGAGAGTCCCCCTTCCGTCGCACAAGAACAAGTTATAACTCTGGCTTCTCCTGAGAAAGAAGCGGCCGAAGATGTTCTGATGGGCACATCCACTCAGGATGTTGCCACTACTACAACTGCTGAGGTCCCTTCTGTCCCTTCTCCCTCTCCTCCTTCTCCTCCTCGTGTAACTCAAATGACCATCCCTTTGGTCGTATCTCCTTCCCCATCTTCCACTGTTCCCCTTTCCTCTTCCTCCATCTTCTCTTCTCTCGCAGAGCTGTCCCCCACCATCTCTTCTCTCATCTCTCAGCTCCCTCCCATACCTTTGACTACCTCCCCTGCAGTATCCTTTCCTCCCTTGAGTACTTCGCTGGCCTCTCTTGCAATGCTGCCACCAAGTGTCTCAACACACTTTCCCTCCACTACTACAACTGCTCCCTCTTCTACTTCTGGTCCCACTCCCATAAGTCCAGCATGGATCTCTCAGCACTTGAGCCAGCAAAAGAGGAAAGTTCCTATCGCACCGATGGACTTCTCCGTCATCCCATCAAAGGGGGCCAAGAAGCAAAAGCCTATAACCCGCTTCTCTCAGAGTGCATCAGGAGAGAGAGTAATGGAGATCGCGTATCTCGATCCTTTAAAGGATAAAAAGGATCTTTCTTCGACAGATTATACAGTGACCCAAGTCACAATGGGAACGTCTTCTAAAATCCTTTAGGGAGAGGCCCTATCTACAGTTGACGCCCTTTGCAAGAAGCTCCAGGAAGCAAAGGAAGAAAAGAGACTATTAAAGGAGCAAAATAAACATCTTCTCCACGCCTTGCAGAAAGTGGGCAGTGCACCTCCTACAACTGCCGCCGAAACCCTTGAGCCTCTGAGCCAGGATAAGATAAATGAATACACCAAAATCTACGAGTAGGGTATGGCAGTATCCGCCTGGAGAGACCAAATCCTCAAGGAAAGTGAGGGAATAATCGTCAAGTTCACTGAGTTGTATCAAAACATTAATCAGGCGAACAAGGCACTCCAGGATATTGCGGGACCCATCTTCGAAGAGTTGGACCATGCTAGGCTATAGCATGAGACCTTCCAGAAAATGCTGGACTGTTCAGTTGAAGATTTGGTCAAGTTCGGCGTCTTCAATCACCCCAGAGCGCCCAAAAAATTCCTTTCTACTTTGGACTACCAGGTCGATCAGTTGGAGTTTGTCCTCGAAAAGATAGATAAAGTCAAAGAGGAAGCTTTGGAGGCTATGCACCAGATGGAGCAAATCATCCTGAGAATGTCCCCAGGTTTTCTCACTACTTCTTTCACCCTGAGGAAGGCAGACCAAACTATTCGGATCTTTAAGGAGATTGTCTCACAAGGGTTAGGGCCAGAAGCCACTTTCGACACCGAATGCATCAACAACCTTTTGGCCTGTCGTGACTTTATAGGGTTCCTGATAGAGGCTAGAAATGAATATGCCAAGCTCCCAGAAAGGCTCGTGGATGAACGTGAAACTTGCGAAGTTATCAACGATTGCCACAAGGATCCTGCTCAGGATCAACTTTAGCCCATGATCAGTAAGTTTATGGAATATTGGGCCCAGTATAACATCACTTCTCCTGAGCAATAGCAGAAGCAAGACACTCCCTTTCGGCCGCGAGACGATGATGAATAGTCTCCTTCCTCTCGATCTTCTTTTTGTAAATATCTAAGAGTATGTTGGCACAAATGATGACATCATCCATGTTGCACCATGGGATGATGTCATCCACCAAGTTGTCGAAAGTCAATAGTTGACTTTTAGATATTTTTGTAGATACTTTGTAATTAAGTCGTTGGTTCCTTTTTGTCTTCTCTCTTCTCCTTCTTCTATATATACTTGAATGCTTGTTGTATTCAAGGATGGATACTTTTCAGATGAAAAATAGAAGTAAGAAGAAAAGACTTTGAGCTTTTTGTAACAGAAGGAAATATTAATACAATATTTAGAATTTGTGTTGAATACCTGTGCTATACATCAGAGCTTTCTTATGTTAGATCTGTATGTTTGTTCTGTTGAATCTACTTCTGCTTTATTGTCATTTATTCATCGGTATTGCTTTGTTCGTCTATGTGAGTAAGTTCGGCTCTGTTTACTACCAGCCTAAAACATAGACCCTCTAACCTTTCTGCTTTGGAATTCATTTCTTTTCTCCCTTCAGATCTTTCCTATTTCCTCGCCTCGCTTCTTCCCCTTCTTCTTACAGTTGAGAGTACCTCTACTGGGATGAGATCCCAACCCCCGAAGGCAGAATATTGTGAGACTTGCACAAATTCCTGCTGGTAGAATAGCAATAAACCAGTTTCACTTTGCTGACTCAAAGAGGGGCTATGCCCTGCACACTGTTGGCTCGTCTATCCATAGATCTATCCAATCGACAGATTTTCAGACCAACAGACACATGTCACCATCCACTGAACCTTCCATACTTAGCTGATTTGGCCTTGTTCTATCTTCATTTCAGACCTGGGATACATGGAAAGCCTGCAATTATTTGAGGACTATCCCTTGGTCCCTACCCTTGGAATTGCACCATTTGGATGCGTGGAGGCTTCCACTGCCACTTGAAACATGGCCATGCCACATCCAATCAAAGATGTCCACGTACTACCCTTGGATGTTGGGGTGAAAATTGATAGGGAAGATACGCCCGTCTTTCACCACTGTGGAAAAATAAATAAAAAAGAAAGGGAAAACCCCAACTTTAAACCTGAATTTCAAATTATTCTCCATGGAATGAAAAGCTGCAAACAATAATAGGCTCGATGTGCTCCAAAGCCAAAGAGAAGTATTGACAATGACATCCGAATGAAGGAAAATACTTTCAAGCAAAAGCATAGATTACTCCATGGTACCGAATCAAAATTTTCAAAACTTGACTTCAAAAGAAGGGGAATTTTGAGGGTAGCAATGGTTGGCTCTTTCTGGGGATGACTTGATAGAGGAACGAGGCAAGATTGAGAACTATAGAAAAAATATGGCAAAGTAGACCAATGCTTTATCCATTGGGAAAATAGAGTTAAAGGAAAAACCAATACATAATATAAAACACACGAAAAGAAAAGAAACCAAAAAGGAAAGACATAAACAAAACAAAAAGGAACGAACAAAAACCAAAAAAATGTACACAATATACATAAGGACTTCCTAGTCACATAGGAATTGAACAACTTCAAATACTGCCCACTATAAGGAAGTGGGAGAGGAGATCCATCCATATAATCCAAATAGAAAGATTTTCCTCTAGCAAAGTGCCTGATCTTAAAAGGACCAAGCCAAAGAGAATCAAACTTACCATGGCTTCCTCGAGGTTCATGTCTTTTGTCCCACAGTAGAACAATGTCTCCGACTTTAAAATATATGGGTCTATATTTCTTGTCAAACAAATATTTCACCTTCAGTTGATGAGATGAGATTCTATCAAAAACCTACAACTTGTCTTCATCTAGCTTATGGAGATACATGATCCTCTTGCCCAAGGAACTCGCAAAACTTGAATCTTCAATAACCTTCATTAAGTGCAAGGCTAGTAATTCCACTGTTACTCATGACTGAGCTTCAACACCATACACCACTTGAAATGGAGACATCCCAATTGCTCTTTTGGGTGTAATTCTATCTGCCCAGAGAGCATCATAAAGTTTCTTGTGCAAATTCCTCTTAGAGTCGTTGACAAGCTTCCAAACTATGGCTACCAGATTCTTATTTGTACATTCTGCTTATCTATTCCCTTGGGGGTAGTAGTATGAAGAATAAGCATGGGAAATTCCATAACCATAGTAGAAATCCATCATATCGAAAGAAGAAAAATTCGAAGCATTATAAGTCACAATCTTGTTTGGTACCCCAAACCTTATCAAAATGTTCTCTTTAATGAAATTACACACCACCTCAAAAGTAGTGCTTTTTACTGGAATGGCCTCTACCCACTTTGTGAAGTAGTTTGTAGCAATTAGCACATGAGTATGCCCAACACTGGAAGGTGGGTTAAGATTTCCAATGAAATCCAATCCCCACTATTGAAAAGGCTCATCAATCACTATTGTTTTTAGTGGCAAAGCAGCCAACTTAGGTCTCCCAATAAAATTTTGATAGGCTTCACACTTACCTATCCATTTTGATGCATCTCTGAACAATGTAGGCCAATAGTATCCAGCACGAAGGATTTGATGGGTAGTGACAACAAAAGAGAAATGCCCTCCACAATCCTGATCATGAAAAGATGAGAACAACTTCTTTGGTTGCTCTTTGTCCACACATTTCAAGAATCTTCCATCGATGCCTCGTTTGAACAAAGCATTCTCCCATAATACATACTATTCTGACCTAAGCTTAACATCCCTCTTTTCCTTGTCACTCAAGTGAGATGGAAACTCTTCATAAGTAAGAAAATGTGTAATATCAACATACCATTCATCTATTGAACTGAGGAAGAGGACAACAAGAACATCAACCGCTTCTTTGGACAATTCTACATCAGCTCCTTCAGCAATAAGCTCACATAAGCCTTTACCCCAGACTAGATTAGTTGGCTTGATATCAAGGTCATTGTTATCCAAAATTCACCCCCCAGGGTTAATTTGATAACATGCATCAGAATTCTCAAGTCCCAGGCAAATAATTGATTCAGAGCAAACATCATGTTTCTGGGGTTCCCTCAGATTTTTTCTAACTCCCCTGACCAAAGAAGGAAAGAGCAAGCTCTGAGAAAATGTGAAAAAAGTTGCAGAAGACAGGCTCAGGCCAGAAAAAATCACGAAAAATTGGCTAAGTCCTAGTCCCCGGGACAGTCAGGACATTTGGGACATCAAGGCGCGGATCGGCCAAAAAGCCTACAGGCGGCCCAAACAGCAAAGGGACAAGTGGGACAAGAGTGCGCGAAGGACGTGAACCAGCCGGTTCAGCCGAAACAAGAAACTTCAGCACAAGGAAAACTGGGACAAGTGGGACAAATGGACGTGGCAGACGCGGAAAGCCCGGATCGGCCGAAAAGGAGAACTTTCGCACTAACTGCTTTGGGACATCTGGGCCGTGAGGACGCGAACCGGCCGAATCGGGCGAACCAGAGGATTTTGTCCCAAGAAGCACTGGGACATCTGGGACAAATGGACGCGGTGGACGCGAAGGAGCCGAAAGGGCCGAGAACCAACCAAATCATGACATGTGAAACAAGGGAAAAAGTCAAAGGGCGAGTTTTGAAGGGTCGCCCCGAACCAATGGGATAGTGCCACGTGTCCCAACTAGGGCCCACAAGGAAATTTCAAAGGAAAGCCCACGGAAAGGTGGAGGAGAGAGAATTATTCAGGGAATCAGAGCCTGCCACGTGTTGTCCAAGTGGCGAAGCGTGGGAAAATATTTCAAAATCCGTTTTGGTCTGTTCCGTGCCCTAAATCTTCAGATCGTCATATCTTTTGATCCAGAACTCAGATTTGCACGTTCTTTATATCAACGGAAAGCTGTTGAAATTCTCTACATGATTCTGGGATCAATCTTCCATTTTGGTGTAGTCTAGAGAGAGAAAGTTAAGAAATGGCTCTGACGCATGGTAATGCCAGAAGTGACGCTTCAACAACCAGCTTCAATGCAGCAGACAGCCTGCCGTTTTGCCAGGATCCTCCGCTTCTACCATAATGAGATGATTTAAAATGCGACCTAGAAGTGGTTGTGGTAGTTTCGAATTTCCTCTCTTCCCTCTCTCTTTCTTCCTATATATTGTACAGAGGAGCTTCTTTCAAAAAGGGGGACATGACAAGTTGTTCATCTGTTCGGCTCTGCCCTCCCTTCTTTTCTTCTAGGGTCTAGGGTTGAAAGATGGAGTTCGAACCTTCGAAATGGGTAATATCAACATACCATTCATCTATTGAACTGAGAAGAGGACAACAAGAACATCAACCGCGTTCTTGGACAAGATTCTACATCAGCTCCTTCAGCAATAAGCTACATAAGCCTTTACCCCAGACTAGATACGTGGTTTGCATATCAAGGTCATGGTATCCAACAATTCACCCACCAGGGTTAATTGGATAACATGAATCAGAATTCTCAAGTCCAGGCAAATAATTGATGTCAGAGCAAACATCATGTTTCTGGGGTTCCCCTCAGATTTTTTCTAAACTCCCTGACCAAAGAAGGAAAGGAGCATACTTTCTGAGACAATGTGAAAAAAGTTGCAGAAGACAGGCTCGGCCGAAAAAAGTCACGAAAAAAAAAAAATTGGCTAAGTCCTAGTCCCCGGGACAGTCAGGACATTTGGGACATCCAGTGGGATCGGCCAAAACATAGCCTACAGGCGGCCCAAACAGCAAAGGGACAAGTGGGACAAGAGGGACGAAGGACGTGGAACCAGCCGTTTCAGCCGAAACAAGACAATTAAGCACAAGGAAAACTGGGACAAGTGGGACCAATGGACGTTGCAGACGCGGAAAGCCCGGATCGGCCGAAAAAGGAGAACTTTCGCACTAAGTGCTTGGGAATTGGGCACGTTGAGGACGCGAACCGGCCGAATCGGGCGAACCAGAGGATTTTGTCCCAAAGAAGCACTGGGACATCTGGGACAAATGGACGACGCGTGGACCGCGAAGGAGCCGAAGGGCCGAGAGAACCAACCCAAATCCATGACATGTGAAAACAAGGGAAACCAGCTAAGGGCGAGTTTTGAAGGGTCGACCCCGAACCAATGGGATAGTGCCACGTGTCCCCACTAGGGCCCACAAGGAACTTTCAAAGGAAAGCCCACGGAATAAGGTGGAGAGGAAGAGAATATTCAGGGGGGAATCAGAGCCTGCCACGTGTTGTCCAAGTGGCGAAGCGTGGGAACATATTTCAAAATCCGTTTTGGTCTGTTCCGTGCCCTAAATCTTCAGATCGTCATATCTTTGATCCAGAACTCAGATTTGCACGTTCTTTATATCAACGGAAAGCTGTTGAAATTCTCTACATGATTCTGGGATCATCTTCCATTTTGGTGTAGTCTAGAGAGAGAAAGTTACGAAATGGCTCTGACGCTGGTAATGCCAGAAGTGACGCTTCAACAACCAGCTTCAATGCAGCAGACAGCCTGCCGTTTTGCCAGGATCCTCCGCTTCTACCATAATGAGATGATTTAAAATGCGACCTAGAAGTGGTTGTGGTAGTTTCGAATTTCCTCTCTTCCCTCTCTCTTTCTTCCTATATATTGTACAGAGGAGCTTCTTTCAAAAAGGGGGACATGACAAGTTGTCATCTGTTCGGCTCTGCCCTCCCTTCTTTTCTTCTCTAGGGTTTGAAAATGGAGTTCGAACCTCCTCCCTTGCTCTGTAATGGCATTTTTTGCCTTTTACTATTGAAATGATGTTTTGTGCAAACTTCTGAAGCAACAAAAATGTGTTTTGTGATGCATCCGTCCATCCTTTCTCGTTTTTGCTTGTTTTCTTCTTGCCTCTCTTCATTGCAGGTATTTGTGCATGTTTGAACGTTCATTGCAGATCTGGAGCTGTGTTCATGGAGTTTTGGGACATTTTGTGTGAAATCTATCCTTGGGCCTGTGATGCATCTGTCCATCCTTCCCATTGCTCACCTCTCTTTGTCCCATGGCAGTTTTGATAGATGTTCAACATTCTCCTTCTCTGGTGTATCACCGTTTTAGTGTAGGCTTTTGTTCTTTTCCTTTCTCTCTCTCTCTGTCTCCTTGGCATTGTTAGATTAGGATTAGATTAGCTTGCCTACACTGGAATAGCTTGTGGTAGGTAGTTTAGGAGCAGGAACCAGCCTTCTCTGGAGATTCCTCTCTCAGTTTCACAAGTCCCACGCTTGGAGAGAGGTTTCCATGTTGTGCAATCACACTGGATGCCTGAGTGATCAACCTAGAAGCCTGATCTGCATCCAGGGGTGCTGTGATTCTGCACTAATAGTTTTGGCACGCCCAGTGGGACTTAGAGGTTTTCCACTTCATCTTTTGCAGGTTGATGTGTTCCTGTGAAGATTTCAGCCTTTGGAGGCACTTGCAAACACATCTGGCGACTCCATCTGGTCAACAACCCATCTCTGAAGTTACAGACCTTCCTTTCCATTCATTTTCATTCATTTTCCATCCATTCTTCCTTCCATCTCTTCCATCTTCTTTTATTCTATGAAGTTGTGCAATCATGACTTCATTTCCATCATGGAATTCACATCAACAACAACAGTATATCACACCTCCAACATGTTTTACAAATCCTCCAAATCAGCATTTTGAGCAGATTCAAGATCAGTATGCATACCCATATGAGCACCAGTGCCAAAGTCAGTTTAGCTATGAAGCTTTCCAAGAGCAAGGGTGTGCATACAATAAAGACCATCAGATCCAAGATGCTGGTCTGTTGGAGAAGATCCAAAAGATGGAGGTAGAGATGGTGCAGTCCAGAGCAACAGCTCAAATGAGAGCTTTCAGAATTGGTTGCAGGACTCCTTGTCCATGGGGAGGCCCTTTTCCAAGACACTTCAGCCCTCAAGAGAAGCTGGACTTCATGATAAAGATGCTGCCCCAACTTGCACAATGGACAACAGAAATAGAGGCCTATACATTCGGTGTTGAACAACCTTGTCAATGGGTAAGTTCTACACCATCATCTGGTTTTTCTCTTCCCATTACTCAAGCAGCATCATCTCATTTGGACTTGCAAATTTTAAACTCTCCATATGCTGTCCCAAATGTTGATCCCATGTCTCCACCTCTCAGTCTTCCACCACACCTCAATTCTTCTTTCCTTTTTCCTTCCAAACAGTCATCCTCTCCACAAGAGCTAAAAGAAATTCCCCCTCCTCCAAAGAAACAAGAGGTTTTACCACCTCCACCACCACACAAAATTGTAAAATCAGTTGAGTTACAACCCATCCCTCCTCTTGCATTCCCAAATCCATGTTGGGACGATGAAAATCAGAATGCCAGTCAAGGAAAACAACAGAAAAAAGAGAATCCAAACAAAGATGAAGAAATTTAAAGTCTGAAGAGTTGGGCTCTTAGATTTGGGATGACAAAGATCCCCTTGATGGTTAAACCTACAGAAGAGGCTAAGGTTGAACAAATGGTGGCCAGGGCTGATTTTGTTGCAGCAGAAGAAGAAGATCTTGCAGTCCCAACTTGTCCTCTAGAGCAGCAGATTGAAGAGTTTGACTTGACAAACTTCTTGCTGGAGGAAGAGTTCAATCAAGAGCAAGATTGTCTTCAAACATTGGAGGTAGGAGAAGCTGCTCCAAATCCAAAAGAAGAGGAGCACATTCCAGCTGTGGGGGAAAAAATTGCAGATCCAAGAGCTCTGAGCACAAAGCAGGCTACAGGAGAACCTTTAGTTCTTTTTTCTACTTCACCTCTCTCAAGTTCCAGTGCTGAAGAGGAGTTTGACCTCTCAAACTCAATGTTGAAGGGAGAAAGAAACCATGGTGGTCAAGTTACAGATCAAGAAGACACCATGGAGGAAGTTGAATATTTGCAGCAGGACAGCAATAAGGCAGTTTATCTGTCATATTTGGAGGATTGTTTTGATGGAGAAGAGCCGATTGAGTTTCTACCTTTCTCTCTTTCATCATCCACACTCCAAACACTTGAGTCTGCTATCATGAAGGAGGGCATTCATTTACAACAGCCAGCATCTTATAATAGCTCTTCGGAATCAAGATTGGAAGATTTTAATCTTTCACGTTCTTCATTGGAGGAAGAGAAGGGACAGAGGAATTTCACCATTTCTTCCACACCATCCATTCAAGAAGGTCTACAAGAAGACTCCATTCTTGGGGTTGAAAATCACAGCAATGGGCATACTCAAAGGACCATACCTTGCCCAATCAGGTATTTGGCTTCATTGGAGCCAAAGGAGAAGTCACAACCAGTCATGCTTTCTTCTGAGCATGAGGGTGAGCTACAAAGTACCAAGGATCAGCTGCCATACCTCGTCAATCCAAATGCAGAGCAACTAAAAGAGGTATTGGATTTGTTTTCAATTGATACTTTGATGATTTGGATAGAAGACCAGCTTCTTGTTGATTTTCCATCCATCCAAACAGCCATGATCAGTGCCAAATCAATTGCATGGCTGCCACTTTTCAGAAAGGGAAGCTATTTCTCACAACCAATTACAGGGTTTGTTTAGCTTGCTTTTGCTTCCAGTTAGAGTAGAGTGGGTAGGTTTGCTTTCAGTAGAAGAAGTGCTTGTGCACACTCTGCATGTTCCATTTGGGACATGTATGATTTTTAGTTTTGTACATAGTTTTGGTATTGTTGGTTCTGCTCTTGCACAGTTTGTTTCAGTGGCATCTTGGTGAGAACACTCCAGGTTTAATGGGTTTCAAGTGGCTCAGAGGGAAGTTTTCAAAGTTCAGATCAGTTGCAGGTTACAACTCAGGACTCCATGCCCAATGGATGCTTCAAGCAACTGGTAACTTCATCTAGCAGGCAGATGACCCCGCTGAGTCGCCAAATTGTTATCCAAAATTCACCCCCCAGGGTTAATTTGATAACATGCATCAGAATTCTCAAGTCCCAGGCAAATAATTGATTCAGAGCAAACATCATGTTTCTGGGGTTCCCTCAGATTTTTTCTAACTCCCCTGACCAAAGAAGGAAAGAGAAAGCTCTGAGAAAATGTGAAAAAATTTACAAAAGACAGGCTCAGGCCAGAAAAAATCACGAAAAATTGGCTAAGTCCTAGTCCCCAGGACAGTCGGGACATTTGGGACATCAAGGCGCGGATCGGCCGAAAAGCCTACAGGCGGCCCAAACAGCAAAGGGACAAGTGGGACAAGAGTGCGCGAAGGACGTGAACCGGCCGGTTCGGTCGAAACAAGAAACTTCAGCACAAGGAAAACTGGGACAAGTGGGACAAATGGACGCGGCGGACGCGGAAAGCCTGGATCGGCTGAAAAGGAGAACTTTCGCACTAACTGCTTTGGGACATCTGGGCCATGAGGACGCGAATGGGCCGTGAGGACGCGATCCGGCCGAATCGGGCGAACCAGAGGATTTTGTCCCAAGAAGTACTGGGACATCCGGGACAAATGGACGCGGTGGACGCTAAGGAGCCGAAAGGGCCGAGAACCAACCAAATCATGACACGTGTCACAAGGGAAAAAGTCAAAGGGCGAGTTTTGAAGGGTCGCCCCGAACCAATGGGATAGTGCCACGTGTCCCAGCTAGGGCCCACAAGGAAATTCCAAAGGAAAGCCCGCAGAAAGGTAGAGGAGAGAGAATTATTCAGCGAATCAGAGCCTGCCACGTGTCGTCCAGGTGGCGAAGCGCGGGAAAATATTTCAAAATCCGTTTTGGTCTGTTCCGTGCCCTAAATCTTTAGATCGTCATATCTTTTGATCCAGAACTCAGATTTGCACGTTCTTTATATCAACGGAAAGTTGTTGAAATTCTCTACATGATTCTGGGATCAATCTTCCATTTTGGTGTAGTCTAGAGAGAGAAAGTTAAGAAATGGATCTGACGCATGGTAATGCTAGAAGTGACGCTTCAACAACCAGCTTTAATGCAGCAGACAGCCCGCCGTTTTGCCAGGATCCGCCGCTTCTACCATAATGAGATGATTTAAAATGCGACCTAGAAGTGGTTGTGGTAGTTTCGAATTTCCTCTCTTCCCTCTCTCTTTCTTCCTATATACTGTACAGAGGGGCTTCTTTCAAAAAGGGGGACATGACAAGTTGTTCATCTGTTTGGCTCTGCCCTCCCTTCTTTTCTTCTCTAGGGTTGAAAATGGAGTTCGAACCTCCTCCCTTGCTCTGTAATGGCGTTTTTTGCCTTTTACTATTGAAATGATGTTCTGTGCAAACTTCTGAAGCAACAAAAATGTGTTTTGTGATGCATCTGTCCATCCTTTCTCGTTTTTGCTTGTTTTCTTCTTGCCTCTCTTCATTGCAGGTATTTGTGCATGTTTGAACGTTCATTGTAGATCTGGAGCTATGTTCATGGAGTTTTGGGACATTTTCTATGTGAAATCTATCCTTGGGCCTGTGATGCATCTGTCCATCCTTCCCATTGCTCACCTCTCTTTGTCCCATGGCAATTTTGATAGATGTTCAACATTCTCCTTCTCTGGTGTATCACCGTTTTAGTGTAGGCTTTTGTTCTTTTCCTTTCTCTCTCTCTCTCTGTCTCCTTGGCATTTTTAGATTAGGATTAGATTAGCTTGCCTACACTGGAATAGCTTGTGGCAGGTAGTTTAGGAACAGGAACCAGCCTTCTCTGGAGATTCCTCTCTCAGTTTCACAAGTCCCATGCTTGGAGAGAGGTTTCCATGTTGTGCAATCACACTGGATGCCTGAGTGATCAACCTAGAAGCCTGATTTGCTTCTAGGGGTGCTGTGATTTTGCACTAACAGTCATATTCTTGGACCTTTACTACCTCCTCTCTTATTTCCGAACTCATGTTGTGTGAGAATAGACTTGATGGTGGTATCGGGCACAAGCACAAGAGAGTGAGAATTAAGAATATAAGAACAAAACTGATTGACAACTTTGACCACTGCAAAAGCATGTTTCTCCATCATAGTATATTTCAATTCATGAGATTTCATAACATAGCTCATGAATGCAATTAGAATTTCATGATCCTTAGAATTCTTCTGAGTTAGCACAACAGCCAAGGTATTCTCTGTAGCATAGCAACAGATGATAAAATCCTTGTTGAAATCAGGACATGCTAAGATGGGAGTTTTAGCAATAGCTTTCTTGATACCTTCAAACGCTTCCTTACCCTCGGAAGTCCAACCAAAGTTTTGCTTTCCTTTCATCATGTGAGCAATGCTCATAGTCAGTTCTACAAAATCAGGAATGAATCTCCTCAGGAAGTTTATCTTACCAAAGAAAGAGTGAACACCCTTTTTGCTTGTGGGAAGAGGAATCTGCTGGATTGCTTGAACTCTTTCTGGATCTATCTTGATTCCCTCTTTGGAGATAATATGCCCCAAAAACTTTCCTTCAGTGACAGAAAAGAAAAACTTCTTTAGATTGAGAGAAACTCCATGTTCTCTGCATTTCTGGAGGAATGATTCAAGATGTTGAAAGTGATTTGCCCTTGTTTTGGAGAAAATAGTCAAATCATCAAGGTAAACCACAACACACTTTCCATTTATACTGATAAAATTGAAGTCCATTTCCCTCTGAAAGGTGGCACCAGCATTGATAAGACCAAAAGGCATTCTCTTTTAGGAAAAGGTTCCCCAAGGAGTAGTGAAAGTAGTTTTGTGTTGATCTATGGTATTGACTTCCACTTGATTGTATCCAGAGAATCCATCCAGCATAAACAACATCTCATAGCCTGTGATAGCTTGCAAAACTTGATCCATCATGGGGAGAGGATAGTTGTCCTTCAGAGAGGCCTGATTCAAATTCTTGAAATCCACACAGATGCGAATCTCACCATTCTTCTTCATGATAGGAACAATGTTGGCAATCCATGTTGAATGATGTATAGGGAAGATGATCCTTTCCTTTAGTAACTTCTAGATCTCCTAAAAAATAGTACCAGCAACCTTGGGATTGTATTGCCTTTGTTTTTTCTTGAACGGTTTGATCCTAGATTTCAGAGGGATAAAGTATTGCATCTCCTTTAGCTGGAAAGCCTTGAGATCATCATACGAATAGGCAAAAACATCAATATACCTTTTTAGTAGATTTACTACCTTTTTCTTCTCCTCTTGAGTACAACATTTTCCAATATTCATTGTCTTGGGTTCATCAAGACTCCCAATATTAATCTTTTCACATTCAGCAAAATACCTTAGCTCCTTGGGAAGCTTTATACTTAATGTACCTATCATGCTTATCAAATAAATATTCCAAACTCACCAGTCTCTTTAGGGATCCTTTTACCTTTCAATTTGATGCAACCATCTTGATCTGTCTCTTCCTTGATATCTCCTTCATTATAAGATACACACTCTCTAGGAAAATTCTCACTTCCTTCAAAATAAAACTGGTCAAAATTATCCTTAAGCTCCAAGAATGAGACTGCAAGTGTTGATCATCATTGAAAATGTGCTAGTTATTTTTCACATTATCTAGGTACATTGGGCCTATGAATCATTTCAATAGTAAATTTCTCCTGAGATAAATCTAGGTGGGGAATCAGCAAAGACCCTGAGACTGTTAGAGAATCATCTCTATTGTTCCTTTCTCTTGGCATAGCTTTTAGGGATAAAGAATCAAGACACTCAATGGAATCCTAGATAAGATTTATATAATTTTTCAATCTCTTATTCTTGACCTAGAAACAAATCCCTGAATTTTTTCACAATTAGCTCTACATCACCACGAGCACAAAGATTCTTCAATCCCATTTCTTTTGCTATGTTCAATCCAAGTATGAGTGCCTCATATTTAGCTGTATTGTTTGTATTTTCAAAACAGAGCTTGAAATAAAAAGGATGAATGTTCCTTTCTGGAGAGGTCAACACCACTCTAGCTCTAGAACCAGATAAAGATCAGCTTCCATCAAACTCCAAAGTCCAAAGGCCATTGGGGTCATGAATCAATCCCTTAGGAAGTATTTGCCTTGTCTTGTGACATGATCATGTAGTTACCATGCCATGTATCTTCATAGAGTATCTGTTCTTTTGGATCATCAGTATTTTACATAATGTATTCAGTTTGTCTCTCAGGTAACAGCTTCTTCATTTTTCCCATTGACCGGGATCAAAGCATGTGACCAGTCCATCTTGAATCTCACCTCCTACCTCCTTACAGAAATTTCTACTCAGCAACATCCCATATGAGGGAGAAATATCAACTACCAAAATAGTGGATAAGACACTCTTCTCTAAAAAAGTAGCAACTACTAAAATGGTGGCTAAGACCCTTTTCTCTGGAAAAGCAACAAAAGCTACTTGTGCTTCCTTAATTCTAACCAGCCAAAGGCACTTTTCTACTCTCCATGGAATAGTAGGAACCAAAGGCACATGTTAGGGTCAGGCCCAAAGTATGAGTTACTTTTGCAGGCATTACATTTTCTGATGTTGTCTGAGATTCTATAACACAATTACTAAGTTTATGGCCATATTATGAGAAGAGTCACATAGAATGGTTCAATTTTCTCATTAGGGGAAGTGACTGCAGCCATAAGGATTGATTGAGGTGAGGAAGAGGGAGTGGGAAAAATACATTTAGAAGGATTGGATGAGGCTTTGGATTTGGAATGGAAAAATTTTACCATTTTAGCAAAAGCTTTTGGATGGGTTTCATAAAACTTTTCCTTTGAGATTTGGATTTTTGTCTTTTTGGGGTGATCAATAATATCAAAAGATCTAGAGATAGATGGGTCATCATTGCTAGGATCTTGAGATACTTGATATATTAGTTTTAGGATTTAAAGAAGAATAATCCTTTGGAAATAGAAGTAGAAGAAGGGGAATTAACATTACTCACCCTTTTTGTGGAGGTAGATGAGAATAGGAGCTCCTCTTCTTGCAACCACTGAGGTAGATATAGAAAAATACATTGGAATTCTTAGCAAGATTTACCACTTACTTTTTATCTATTTAGTTTCTAGGATTTGAAGGAATAGGAGCTATTGGGACTCACTATTCAAAAGAAGGGGAATTAACATTACTCACTCTTTCACCATGGAGGCAATGGGAATAGGAGCATCCATACCTTCAATTGTGAGGAATCACTGGAACTAGTTGATACACCAAGACTCCTTGGACTTCAGTTATACAGGCTCAACCACTTCTTCTATTTTATGTCATAGAGTTCATTACACTCCTCGAGTCATGACAGGTACATATGACTTCACTAGTTCATATATGTCCGAAACTCTTTCATCATGGGTCATTTTCATCAATAGCCATACCTCTGGTCTGAGTAAGAAGGCAGACGGTTCCTAGGCTTGAGACCCATTCTTTGGAGCATATTTGTAAGGAGTCATCAGTGAGCCAATCTATCTTCTAGATAGCAATGATATCATTTGCAGGATTCTATTACTACTCCTCATCAGAATAGGCTTCAGGGGAAGATGAATAAGAAGAAGATTTAGATATTGGACCGGATTCTCTTGATCAGTTTACCAGACATGATTAAATCATCCTCAATAGCTAATAGCTAACCTATTGATCAGCAGGCAGACGGTTGTAAGGTTAGCTCTCCTTAGTGTATAAATCACTTTGGGTAACTGGGCATTGAGGAAGAAGCATCTTGGTAAGGATTTGATCCACTTGATGAACCAATTTTCTGTGGAATTGAGAGCAATGAGATCATGTTGCAAGCTATCTGCACTAAGCTCCCTCATGGGCTCAATTGGTTCCTTCTAGATATGATAAATTTGAGCTAATAGAGCATGAACAAGCTTCAGCAGATTTGGAGGACTCTACTCAAACTTAGTTGTACTGGTATTCCAGGATTAAGTGATCATCCTCAACATTGATGGATGATAAAACCATTCAGATAAACATACAGAGTTGCAAGGTCTCCACAAAAATCCTGAGTGCATAGACTCACTTCAGGTTCAACCCCAAGCATCCCACATGAAACAAGTGAAGGTTGCAATTTCTGATCCATCTAGACGAACCTTCCCATCATCCAAGAATCTTATTAATTAGCTTTTTCCTGTTTAGCCACTAGGTAACTCCCTCAAATGGGCTTAGGACAAGCAAGAGGTTCCAATCTATTGATCCATGAGACATTTGTGCTAATAGGGGTATGAACATCTTTAGCAAAAATTTGAAATGAATGGGAACTGAAACACGAGTCAACTGTAAATGGTATTCCAGATTAGGACTACATCGACCCAATAGGAAGATGACTATCCTTGGATTTTTTATTTTTAACAAGACGTGTGCTTGTAGAACGAGTTCCTCTATTCCTTCTTACTGGAAGAGATCATGTTTTATTGAGACAAAAGTCAAAAATGGGAATCCTCAACCCCAAGATCTTTCTTCCCACATGTATACTATACATTTTCCAGGATGCAAAAATGATTTTCAAGTCTAGATGAACCTTTAGAAAGGGATCACCCCGAAATGAAATCCCCAGCGGAGTCGCCAATTTTTTTTGGGTTTTTTAATGAAACTTTAACAAACCATAGTCAAGGGACAACATGTCCCTCCTCTTTAATGGGAGAGGTTCCCTTATTGAAAGAAAGCACCAAAACTTATATACAAATGTATAACTTTCAAACTGTGGATTCCTAATAATTTGAAACGTTTTATGCCCAAACATCATCAATACGAAAGAATCAAAGCATGGAGGAGATGAGAAAGGAAGAACATAACAATACCTTAGGGAAATGCTAAATGGTTTGAGAATAACCTTATACGTATTAAGCCAAGGAGGTGTGCTTGTAGGATCGAGTCACCTTCATAAAAGATATAATTCCACAGATCACAGAGTTTTGGAAATCCTCTAAACAAGAACAAACACTGATCTAAGATCATTCTCAGAATAATGATTCAAAAAAAATCATTTTTAGGAACGTGGAAGAATAGCAGATTATACGAAAAGGGAAAAAATTATGTATTGATTACTGCAGGAATACGGAGCTACATCTACAGAGCACCAGTTATCCAACTCGCTGACAATGGCCTGGAGAAACTGGATTAAATTTGGAGTTTTTTTGTGCATGGTTGGACGTGTGCACGCTACGCCATGAGTGTTTCACTGATTTATAGAAATCAATTTGTGGACAAATCTCCAATGTGACGTACTATTTCCATACCTTGGTTTTTGGGAACGCTAGGTGCATTGGATTGCATCTCGTTCATCGGACAAATTTGCACCCCGCTATGAATTACTGAGCTGGGGGTCCTCCAACCATGGGGGAGATCGACACAATCGATTAGTGGAGGGGTGTCTAAGGCCTCCTTTTATATTTAATCACTATACCAACTTGTACATATATATGGAACCTGTAATTGAACATTTTGCGCTATGCATGTGGGACCTGATTTTGATAGGGGCATTGACACATGGATTAAACTATGCAACTACCATTGTCCACGCATTATTTATTTAACTCCAATTATTCCTTGATAGCAATGATATCATTTGCAAGATCACTATTACCTAACTGATTCCACGCATTAAACTCCAGGGGATCATTATTATTTCCCAAGCATTTATATTTGGAGCATTGTCTTTTCAGTTTACCTAAAAATGATTACACATACATGCGCTCATATACTTATCCAGCCCAACCATAATGATGCCTCTTTCCACGGCTGTAAGGTTAGCTCTCCTAAGTGTACTAAAACACATGCGCCCACCTGGGCTTTTAGGAAGAAGCACTCTTCCAAGATTTTATGCGCCAAATGATGGGATATTGATCCCAAGAAGATAAGTCAAATAGCATTGTTGAGGATTTATCCACAAACTCCCTCATGGGCTCAACCCGGGTCCTTCTTGATATGCCGTGTAAATTTGAGCTAAGGGTAAGCGCCCATGCCGACATGCTTCAGGAGATTTAGAAACAATGCTAAAACTGAGTTGTCATATTATTCCAATTAGTGATCATGGCATTCGAGTATGATGCTAAAACCAAATAGTAATGCATCATAACTTGCAATGTCTCCAGGAGTGGAATTTTGAGGAGATGTAAATCTTCATGTTCAACCCCTATTATTTTTGATAGAGGAAGACTGTGAGAAGGTCAGTAATTTTGTCATCTGGATGAACTTTGTAATCATCCAATTATTTGGGAAAGTTTTTAATAGATACCCCTAGGTAACTCATTCAACCGGACCCAGAGACGTAGGCCTCAGAGCGCCGAACTCCGTTATCAATTCAAGTGTCAAATTTCTGGTGAATTCTCTTCATTTCTTTCAATTTACTGCAGGAGATACTTGCAGTTTTTATTCTTTTATTAAAATTAGGGAAATTAGGATATACAATGCTCCTGAGGAGCACTATCATCGAAAATTTTTATTTTTAAGCAAAGAAATGTGTGTGCACAATTGCTAGTTAAATTTGAGTTCCTCAGATCACTTCTTACTGGAAGAGAGATTTTTTTTTGCTCCAGAAGTTGAAAATGGGAATCCTCAACCTCAAGATCTTTCTTCCCATGTGTATACCATAGATTTTCTAGACCAATAATGATTTTGAAATTGTTCCTTTAGAAAGGGTTGTATTTGAAATGAAATCCCCAGCGGATTCGCAAAATTTTTTTGGGTTTATACATGGTACTTTAACAAACCACAGTCATGGGAAAACAATTCCCTCCTCTTTAATGGGAGAGGTTCCCTTATTGAAAGCAAGCAACTAAAACTTATATATAAATGTATAACTTTCAAAGCTGTGGATTCCTGATACTTTGAAATGTTTTATGCCCAAAGATCATCAATACGAAAGAATGGAAGAATTAAGGAGATGAGAGAAGGAAGAACATAACAATACCTTCAGGAAATATAGATAGCAGAGTATAACCTTATACAGTATTGAAGCCAGGGAGATGAATAGTAGAATCATTCACTTTCATAAACAGATATAATTCCACAGACACAAAGTTCCAGAAATCATATAAACAAGAACACAAACTTTCTTATCATAAAAGATGGATGATTCCCAAATTTTCAGACAAGGAAAGAAGGAGTAATAGAGGAAGAAAAGGGGAAAATTTTTGTATTGATTACTTCGAATCTATTACATCTACAGAGTACCAGGATCCAACCCTAACAATGGCGTGGAGAAGCCATTAAATAGCTTCCAAGAACGGTTACATTCGGTTACAAAAAATGATGAAAACTGATTCAAGAAACCGATGTCTAAGTCTCTCCAATGCCTCATTCGTTTCCATGCCTGGTGGCAAAACCAGATGCATTGAATCGCATCCATTCATCCTACCTTTGCAAACTTTGAATTTGAGCCGTCCACATGGGGGAGATTTAAACTGAAGTGGGCCTAGGGATGCCTTTTGTAT
The DNA here is from genome assembly GCA_019776745.2 of Taxus chinensis. NCBI lineage: Eukaryota > Viridiplantae > Streptophyta > Pinopsida > Cupressales > Taxaceae > Taxus > Taxus chinensis. The sequence continues at coordinate 24,474,546 of CM034150.1, read as the reverse complement.
TTTGTGCCTTTTAGAGAAATGGAACTTTGGAACATTTTGGCCTGCCCACCTGCTTTTGATACGGGCTTGACACATGGATTTACTTGAGTGGTGACGGAGTCGTGGGTCACTTTTATAATTTTACCTCTTTTCAACACATGGCTAAAAAACTCAAATTGCTCCTTTGACCTGCGTCTCTACTTTTAATTTTGATGTGAGCTCAACATTTGACTTTATCCCTTGCCATGGGCGGGCCCGCAGGTTACTTTATAACTTTAAGCTCTTCATTGAAACAAAGAAAACATTCCCAAATCGCTCTGACGGGCCACTTTCCCGCTTTGACTTTTCAAATCATCAAAACACAAAAAAAGGCCCACCTTACCGCCTTCACTTGAAATGTGACCACATGTCCCTTTGTGGGCTAGTTCAATAATTTTGTGTTTTTGAATAAGTCCCTTTTTTTTAGCAGGGCCATATGTCTGACCCTAGACACGTGGAGGCTCAGCGTACATTTGGGACTTGCCTCCAGATTTTTCCTTTGAAGTTGCGCCAAGTTGACATGTGGAGGCTTCCATAACCTCTTCTTTTATACTTAGCCAATTCAATGGTCAGCTCTTCCCCTTCTTTGACTATGACCACGTGGCGAGCCTGCGCACACTTTGGGACCCGATCTTGATTCTTCCTTTGAATTTACACCGAAGAGACTTGTGGAGACTTCCGTCAGTTATTTTATACTTAAGAGACACGTGGATTCGGGCTTCATACTTAGTTGATTTGAGCTGTCCCACTTGACTTATGTTGGACCCTAGGCACGTGGAGAGTTGGCACTCATTTGAGTATCCACTTTGGATTCGCCCCCTGAAAGGGCACCGAGCTAACGCGTGGATCCTTCCACTGGTCGGTCCTGGAATCTCCTTTTTGACTCTAACCACGTGGCGAAATGGCACTCATTTGGAGATTGGCCCTTTGGTCTCACTTATGAAGTTGTGTCGTTGAGGCACGTGGAGGCTTCCACCGACCCTCTTTGTACTTAGTCGATTCAACGGCCGACTCTGTCCCCTTTTCAGACCTGGGACACGTGGAGAGCTGGCACAAGTTTGGGGAACCGCCTTTGGCTTCGACCCTTGAAGTTGCACTGATGAGGCACTTGGCATTGTCTGCTAAACCTTCCATACTTAGCCGATTCAGGTTTGTTTTGTCTTCATTCTAGACCTGGGACACATGGAAAGCTTCCGCTTATTTAAGGACTGTCCCTTGGGACCTTGCCCTTGGAGTTGCATCGCCATTTGGACATGTGGAGGCTTCCGCTATCACTTGAAACATGGTCACACGCCGCATCCAATCAAAGATGTCCACATACTTCTTGTGGATGTTTGGGAAAAAAATGACAGTGAAGATATGCCCATCGTTCATGACTGTGGAAAAATAAAAATTAAAGGGAAAACCCCAACTTTACACCCGAATTTCAAATTATTCTTCATGGAATGAAAAGATGCAAACAATACCAGTCTTGACGCACTCCACAGCCAAAGAAAAGGATTGACAATGACATCTGAATGAAGGAAAATATTTTCAAGAAAAAGCACGGATTACTCCACAGTACCAACTCAAATTTTTCAAAACTTGACATCAAAAGAAGGGGAATTCTGAGTGTGACAATAGTAAGAAAATCATGTCAAATTAAAAATATTAGATTTAGTCAATCCATTAGCATGAAATGTGTTAAAAAATACATGAATGCCCAACAGGCCATTGGCTTTGAAAGTTGAAAATTGAAGGTTAAACATGTTCGCATGAATCTAAGCTCCAACAAGCTAGAGATATTATGGGTGTGTGACAAGACTATTTGATGGTTAATTGAAAGCACATGTGAAGTGTAGAATTCTATAGCATGTGAAGTACCTTAGAGAGCTAAGATGTGAAGAAAACAAAAATAAGCATAGCAAACCAGGGTAATTCTTAAAGCCCAAGTGGTTTTGCAAAACCAGTCGGCAGCAACCAACTCCTCCACAAAAATAGCTTGATTATATATTCGGAGACTGTTGTTTCGATTAAAACCACTTGCTATGTTAGGTTGCAATTTTATAAGAATAAACACATATCTTCTTAACTTTTGTGTGGTGGGATGGTGACAATTCATACTAAAGGCCCCTAACTCGTCCCTTCCCTTTTTTAACGTATTTATGTTACATGAACTAATGACATAAATGTCATTGGGTTGTTAGATGGTTGAGTTTCACATTATTTCCCCTTTTCATTTTCTCCATCCTTGTACTCCCTCTAACCCATTCTTCTTCATCCCTCTTCCACTCTGATTGTTTCTCTCCCTCAAATTTAACTCCTTTGAAAATCGCTGTTGGCATTTCCATTGTACATTTCAGCTACGATTGCTAGTCAAATATACCAAAGTATTATACACTAAAAATATTGTATAATACTTTAAAGCTAATCAAACTTATATTCTTCACCGGTGTTACCATAGTTCATTCTTTTTCCACATGCATATAAATAACCTACTTAAAAAATAGGGATGTTAGCTTAGTATATGCAACCTTCTTAATAGAAACCTAATTCAAATGAAATCATATTGAGTTTGGAATAAATTATTTCAGATAATGTGCTACAGTATATTTTTTCCCAAGCATGGCAACAATCCTCACAATTTTTTTCTTTAAACTTATTTTAATGTAGTGTTGTAGCATTTTAAGAATTTTGCAAAGAAAAATATAATAATCTAAATCAAATACAACAGTAATTATGAACCGAAAAGATCTCAAAATTTTGCGAGGTTGTATTTCAATAAAATCTCTTTCCTGACAAATGGGGAATGGTTTCACGACAATTTTTTAGCACATGAATGTTCACAATTAAAACAAACAAACCTATAACGTTATGTTTGATTCAACTTTCAAATGTTGCCCTAATGCAAAACATAATAAAGGGAAGGTAAAACCCAATTTAGCGTGGCCAAGAAAACATTTGATACTAATGTTGTCTTCAATTCCACGGCCTCATCGCTGCTGCTCTCTTGCAAAACAAAGATATTACACTGCTTGCATTGAACAAATTTGAGAAGTAATTGTAGTGATCCTTAGTTTGCTCGCTGAGCTACTCCTTTGCATATCTTATGAGATCATGTTAGAAGCTACTTCCCAAGCTCAATCTTGTATATCTCTGGAAATTTTACAGATCGACCAATATGAATTTTGACCATGGAATTCAGTTTTTGAAACCTGTGGTGTAAATTATATTTGAAAGAGGAGATATATAAGATGTATTGAGCCAAAAAACTACAACTAGAAGAAGAAACATATGCACATAAGTGTTGATATGATTTTGCAATAATATTTTTTACTTGCAATTCTTTGTTTTATTTCTATTAGTTGTTATTTTATGTGCCTAATTTCTACAAATTGGTATTAGAGCATGGATTTTTTCTGCAGGTTTCTAATTGACAATAGGTTATGGCTTCTATATCCGATCTGTAGACACCAAAATTTATAGGAAATAATTATGAGTATTGGTCATTAACCATGAAAGCACTATTCAGATCCCAAGATGTGTGGGAAATCGTAGAGAATGGGTACATAGAGCTTGCAAATGCAGCAACATATAACAAACTCTCACGGGTAGAGAAAGATATTTTGAAGGAATTAAGAAAGAAAGACGGAAAATATCTTTTCTTCATTCATCAAGCCATGCATGAAAGCATCTTACCAAGAGTAGTAGAAGCCAATAAAGCACAAATTGTGTGGGAAACTCTCCAAGTTGTGTATCAAGGTAAAGAGAAAGTAAAAACCGCCAAGCTTCAGTTACTTCGTAGAGATTTTGAAAATATGTCAATGAAAGATTTAGATTCTGTAGAATCATTCTTTAATTTTGTAGTTGGTTTAGTCAATCAAATCAAATCTCATGGTGAAACTATTTAGGACAAAAGTATTATTGAAAAAATTCTTAAAAGTTTGCCTACAAAATTTGATCATTTGGTAGTTTTTATTGAAGAAACTAGGGATCTATGTCAAATATCAATTAATGAGTTGCATGCATCACTAATAAATCATGAACATAGGCTGAATAGATCACATGTAGTTGTAAATCAAGTTTTTTCATCACAGGTATCAGGAAATTATGGAAGAGGAAGAGGAAATTTCAGCCCTAGAGGTAGAGGAAGAAGTTCATCTAGAGGACACAACAGTGGTCCATCAAAATCAAGTGGAAGAGGACATAGTCAAGAGCACAATAATAATCATTTTTCAGGTCAGAGACATGATAAATCGCATGTGCAATGTCAATATTGTAATAGATATGGGCACTATGATTTTGAATGCAGGAAAAATTAGTATAATCAGAACAAGCAAAATCAAAATCATGTTGGAATCTCTACTCCAAGCTCCATGTTTATTGCATGCACAAAGTTGCTGAAGCATTGCCTATTTAGTGTAATCTATCACAAGAGAGTCCAAGTGATGTATGGTATTTGGATTCTGGATGTAGTAATTACATGTCAGGTAACCTAGATTTATTTTCTAATTTGGATGAGTCAGTAAATACAGAAGTTACTCTTGGGAATAATAATACAGTGACTGTAAAAGGAAAAGGAAGAATCAAATTTTCTAACTAAAAAGGGGGGACAGAAGATTCTGCAGGATTTTTATTATGTTGCAGGTTTGAAGCACAATCTTATGAGCATTGGACAATTGGTACAAAAGGGATACAGAGTTTACATTGAAGACAATGAATGTGTGACCATGGATAAAGCTCCAAGTACCCAGGTGATTGTTAAAGTGAAGATGACAAGCAACAAAATATTTCCTTTAAATATTATACCAGCCACATCCGGAGCTCATACTACAGATCATTCCGGAGCTAAGGAGATTGAATCAGTTGTTCATTCAGTTGAAAAAGATAAATCGTGGCTATGGCATCTCAGGTTTGGTCATTTAAACCGTGGTGGTTTGAATTTATTACACACAAAAAATATGGTGAAAGGTTTTCCTTTGATTTAGAAACCAGATAGAGTTTTTGAAGGTTGTATTTTGGGGAAGAAACACAGAGAGTCCTTCCTAGTTGGCAAAACAAGAAGAACAAGTGCACCACTTGAAATTATTCACTCAGATTTATGTGGACCAATGCAAACAAATTCTATTAGAGGTTGTTCATATTTTATGACATTCATTCATGACTATACAAGGAAGACATGGGTGTACTTTTTGAGAGACAAATCAGATGCTTTTGATATATTTCAGAAGTTCAAGGCTTTAGTGGAAAATCAAAGTGGGTACTACATCAAAATTCTAAAGATAGACAAAGGAGGTGAGTATGTTTCCAATGCTTTTATGTTTTTTTGCAAATATCATGGTATACACAATCAATTTACTACCATGTATACACCACAACATAATGGTGTGGTAGAGAGAAAGAATAGAACCATCATGGAAATGGTGAGAAGTATGATGAAGGAAAAGAATCTTTCAAATGATTATTAGGTAGAAGCAGTAGCAATTGTTGTTTTGCATCATAAATATGTGTCCAACAAATTTTTTTTGAAATATGGTTGCTCAACAAGCTTGGACTAAGAGGAAACACAATGTTTCTCATTGTAGAGTTTTTGGTTGTGTGGCATACGCACATTTGCCTAATGAGCTAAGGAAGAAGTTAGACAAAAAAGGAGAAAAATGCATATTTTTTGGATATTCAGATAATACAAAAGCTTACAAGTTGTTCAATCCAGTTACCAAAAAGTTCATAATCAACAAAGATGTACAGTTTGTTGAAAATGAGGCATGGGATGGAAGTACTGAGAAAACAGTCAGTGTAGCAACAACTATTCCTCATGATGATATGGCAAATGAAATCATAGAGCAACAAGGTATTGTATCTTCTTTGAATTTTGGACATGCACCACAAGTTTTAGCACAAGCTACACCTCCATCTACATCTAGGAGATCTCCAATATTTCAGTCATCTTCAACCATCCAACAGAAAGAACACCAGAAGCTACTCCTTTAGTACAAAATAGTCCATCATCAGATAGCCCTTTGCAGCGGAAAATAAGGAGTCTTAGTGAGATTTATAATGCTGATACAACTAATGATTTTTTAGTTTTTGCATTGTTTTCTCAAGCTGCAGATCCAGTATACTTTGAAGAGGCTATAGACAATGAAGTTTGCATTCAAGTCATGGATGATGAGATAGACGCCATAGATAATAATCAAACATTAGAATTGGTAGATCTTTCAGAAGGAAAGGACGTGATAGGAGTGAAGTGATTCTATAAGATCAAATATACTACTGATGGTAAAGTACAAAAAACATAAAGCAAGGCTGGTTGCCAAAGTTTTTTCATAGCAATATGGAGTAGACTACAATGAGATGTTTTCACATGTAACATGTTTGGACATGGTAAGAATGGTTTTAGCAATTGCAGCTCAAAACAAATGGCCTATTTATCAAATGGATGTAAAATCAGCATTCTTGAGTGGTTTTCTTAAAGAAGAATTTTATGTGAATCAGACAGAAGGTTATGAGATTGAAGGTCACGAAAGAAAGGTATACATGTTGAAAAAAGCGCTCTATGATCTCAAACAAGCACCTAGAGCTTGGTACAACAAGATTGATTTTTATTTGATACAAAATTGTTTCAGTAGGAGCAACAGTGAGCCTACCTTATACATCAAGATCAATGAGCAAGGTAGAATTTTGATTGTTTGTTTATGTGTGGATGATTTAATCGTCACTGGAAATCTATCTACAGATTCACTCAAATCAGCTATGAAGAAAGAATTTGAGATGACAGATCTAGGCCTCATGCACTATTTTTCGGGCATAGAAGTTCAACAATCAGAAGTTGGAGTTTTTATTTCACAAGAAAGGTATGTTAATGATGTTTTGAAGAGATTTAACATGTTGAATCGTAAGCCAGCATCAACATTTGTTGCAATAGGTTTGAAGTTAAGCAAAGATGACAATGGATCATTTGTAGATCCAACATTGTTCAAAAGACTAGTTGGAAGTATCATGTATTTGACGGCCACAAGGTTGGATATTATGTATGGTGTGAGCCTCATCTTAAGGTTCATGGAATCTCCAAAATATTCACATTGATAAGCTGGAAAAAGTATTTTGGGGTATGTATGTGGAACTAAGAATCATGGAATTTTGTATTCAACATCAGATGAGTTCAAACTCATAGGTTACACAAACAGTGACAGTGTTGGCAGTATTGATGACAGAAAGAGCACATCCGGCTATGATTTTCACTTTGGTACAAGTGTAGTTTCATGGGCATCGAAGAATTAACCCATATTCACACTATCTTCAGCAGAATCAGAGTATGTAGCAACAACAAGAGCAACATGTCAAGATGTTTGGATGAGAAGAGTGTTGAAATATTTGACGTAGAATCAAGAGGATGCTACACATATTTTTTGTGACAACAATTCAGCAATAGTATTGTCCAAAAATCATGTTTTTCACAAGAGGAGCAAGCACATAGACATGAGGTATCACTTCATTAGGGAGGTGGTTAACAATAAGGAAATTTGTCTTGAATTTTGCAGATCCAAAGATCAGTTTGCTGATATTTGTACAAAATTTGTGGGAAATGAAGTTTTTGAGTATTTGAGAACTTGTTTGGGAGTTTGTGATCTAGAATATGTCAGATCTGGAAGTGCACACTCAGCTCCAAAAAAATAAAATCTTGAAGGTCAAAATTAAGGGGGAGTGTTAGAAAAAGAGTAATTTTGCTCCTAGAAAAACAAAAAGCAGTTTGTTTTTTACATCCAGTTTTGTTTTTGACTTTAGTTTTAGATGTTCTTAAGTTTAGGAAAAGCTAATAAAGCAAATAAATCAAAAGCTTTGTATTGCACAAAAGTATGTGCTTTTTATTTCTATTTTTAAGAGTTTGGTGTTTTATTATTAAATGAAGCCATCTATTTATTAGAGGAAATTGTAAGTGTTTTGATATATCAAACACATTCAGAGAGATTGTATTGAGACGTAACTCTGTAACTAAAAGAAGAAACATATGCACATAAGTGATGATATGAGTTTGCAATAATATGTTTTATTTGCAATTATTTGTTTTATTTCTATTAGTTGTTATTTTATGTGCCTAATTTCTACAAAATGAAGTAAGGAGCGTCTTGTTGAGAATGAAGCATATGCCTTCGTTTTCTCCAACTGTAGGGGAGCATCTGCTAGGTTGTGTGCACCAATATGTCTACTCTCAACTGCAAATGTAAAACATGGAAGAAATTAATCGCCCGATGCCTTTGTAAATAACATAAAATCAAGATAATTCTGACATTATATTTGTTTCCAAAAAGTAGGTGACTATACATGCAAAAATTATTTTAGGCTATATAAAAACTAGACCCAAGTTCTGATTTTGATGGATTTCCAGTGTTGTGATTGCTAATTCTCTTATTGAGAGATATTTTCTTGTTTTATTTGTGATTTTTTATCTGTATTGTATTTTGGGGCATTTTTCCAATGTTAGGCGTCACATAGGTATAACATGGTACCATCTTCTAGGCTCCATATTCAATGAAAGGAAAATCGTTCCTATCAATGGCTTAAAATTTCTTATACCTTTTACCGTTTCATTATCATTCATGTACGGTGCGGGTGATACAATTATTGTTACTTAGATAAGTGTAAATGGTGTTTATCAGTTTGATGATTAAGCATGTAATCATGCCCACAACTTTTTTAAGGTTCTCCTTTAGAATTAACCTAAGTTCCCGCCCCAATCAATCATGTAGAAGTGGAACAATTACCCAAAATTCAAATTCATTTTTTTTAATTGGGGTAATTTTGGAAAATGAAGAAATAAGTCTTTTAGAAACATCAAACACAATTAATATTTGTCAATACCGAGTCATATTCTTCTTTGGCCAATTATTGTTGTTATTAGGATCATGGTTTTTGTTATTATTTTTACTATTTTTACGATGATGTTTATGTTCGAGATTTAGATGATATTTTCATTAAGCGTTTACGTTTATTTGTATTATATATGTGATTTAAGATTGATAGGATTTTAAGAAATAATTATTTTGAAAACATTTTTTATTTTCATTTTAGTCATCATACATATTTATGTATTCTTAAAATCTATGTTCCAAGTCGAGAGATGGTTGTACATGGTGAAAATAATGATGGCACCTCCACTATGTGCGACCACTAAAATAAATGATTAAACATCCCATCATGTCAAATATTATTTATATAAAGCTCCATTAATATGAAGGACATGTGGTGCAAAGATAAATATTTCTCTTCCAGCATGCGTAGCTTATAAATTTAAAAAAAAAATTAAGACGAATGCATGTTGGATCATCATTTTCCTTTTCACTATCCACACAATTTTGTAGTCGAGGAAAGGTTGTTTGAAACAAGAAATATTGTCAAGATGCTTAAAGCAATGTAATGATGTTGCATATCTATAAGTTGAATGGTCTAAAATTATGTACTTCTTTATAATAATCTAGATTTCTCTAAATATAATTCTCTCTAATTTTTTGAATAGGGAAAGCTTTAACCTCTAACAATTTTAATTATTGATGTATCCTCCTTGATGTCTATTGGTCTCTCACGTGCACCTATGGATGCATTCACTAATATATAGTTTGTTATAAAATGCTACAATATTGTTATTATTGTTGCAATCACAATGATTTAGCGTGTTAAAGCTACTAAACATCCACATTTCTCACAAGTGTATAAAAATCTAAGTAGCATTATAAATATACTAATTTCAAATAATAATGCACATGAGTTGCTCAAGAAAAAGAAGAAAAAAATAAACCATGAAATGACTTTTTTAAAGATAATACATGTGAATTAAACCAATAATTAAGAAATTGTTTTGACAATTTGATATTATTACAAGTTGCGGTATCAAATTTTTAACAAGAAACAATCATCAAATGGCTAGGAAAAGGGGTTTAAAATTTAAAGAATATATAATGCAGCAAAATATGAGAAGGATGGCCATCAAGGAGATGATGTGGCATTTACTGTAAGGAAACTAATTTTTTTGGACTTTATGTAATCTTTTTTAAAAGGGGTTATCTGGGATGACCAAGTTGGATTGAGAGTTAAGGTGTCCAAGTTTGGTTCAGAAATAAAATTATAGGTTTGAACAACATCCACGAAGGGATCGTATTTGTAACTATGCATGTTTTGAAGTTTGTAATGAATATAAAAGTATTTTGTGTGTGTGTCAAATTGTAATTTCCTTGATAAAATAAATAAAGATAAGGCTGGGTGTTTTTCATATTACACATGGAATTTGTTTGTGTCTATTGTCAAGTGTTGAATTCTTGTGTTGTACAATTTGAGGTGGTGGTTTTTTGAACTCCTTAAGTATTAGTGCATAACCTCTAATAAATGTAACTATAAGATGAATTTAAGATAGACACATTGAGATTGATATTTATCAATGTGTTTTGGCCAACATATTTAAGTTGTTGATGGTTGATTTTTCTAAACCTTTCTAGTCATTATACATCCACACACAAAGAAAAAAAATGCAAATTACAATTTTTTAATTAGTAGAAAATGTAGTGATTAATAATCATTGAATAAAAACCTTTTAGGAAGGTGTGTCAAAATGTTGTATGTGGACGCAAGACATTGATTTTTCATAAAAATAAATGATTAAATGCGGTGCAAAAGTGAAGGTCCGGTTCCTGCGTAGATGCATGATAATGAGAGCTAATTTAGTGGCCAATATTGTAATTTTTCACAAATGGTATACGCCCTTTGTAAAACTCTAATCAAACCTATTTTTAATAGATTCAACATATATAACCAAAAATGCATACACCATATGTAATAAAAAGGGCACACACCTTTGCATTATAAAAGGTATGATGCATCCTTTGTAATTCACTAAAAAATAATTTTACAAATTGCTTTGAATATTGTTTTTCGTCATAGATCTTTACTTCAGGTTGTGCTTCCTGTTCTTTTGGATATATTCAAACTTTGGAATAAGAGAAATATTTTTGTTGATTCTATTCGTAAGAAAATAAAGGAACTATGGATCTGCATTATTGTAAAAAGAAAATATTTATCTAGAAGGAAATAGGTTAATAGGTTTAGATAACAATCTTCTATAAGAGTTAATATTATAGTGTGGTTCTTCGCTTAGCAAACTTGCAGGAGTTTGCGTCTGTTTAAAAATGTATTAAAGAATGGGCATTTGGAAAGTATATTGGTTGGAATTTCTAGTCAACTATGACAACTATTGTGACCCATCATCTATTTTGTCTTATACTTGAGAATGAGATGCGGGTAGTCCTGTCAAACTTATGGTGGTAACCCTTTTACGCACAAGCCTTAAATTTAAAGAAAATATGGATACTAGAATATGTAGATCTTGAAAGGTAGAAGATAAATCTTCAACATACTGGACTAAAGGATGATAAAGGTTAAAATCCATGTCTATATTTCTATCATAATCCATGATATTTTTAGATCCTAAAGGGTATATAACACCTTTTGGAAAATCAGAAGGAGGACCTACTATATTCAAGAATTTAAAGGTACATTGAATAGCTATTGTAGCATATACAAATCCAGGTACCAATTATATATCCTTAAACTCAATACACAAAAAGAATACATTACAATTTTTCTTGTGATGTAATCCCATTATAAAATTAGGCTATATACAACACAAATAATCATTTATCAATACATTAGTAAATGACCTATGACACTAATTTGAAGGAAATGTTTTGGCATCATGTGTTCCCAAGTTTTCCTAAAACTATTACAGTATGGAAGAGAACTCAGATAGCTTTCCAATGCCTATTGGAACACGTGAAACGGACACTGTATGCTCCCGATATCGTTGGTCAAAGTTCATGGTCAAATTGGTCAACAGGGAAAACACAGGTTTGCAGTACCCTGACTCATGTCAGAGAGCCTATTTGCGTAATTTGAAATTGATTGAGGTAAAAAGTGATTATGGATATGTTGGTTTGAGTCTCTGATCTTCGACATGCGTGCAAAAAATGGTTCTTGAAGGGGACCTGACCGTTGTGGTATATTAGTGTAATTTTAATTTTTCCAATTACATTATAGTATTTATATCACATTATGTCATGTATTATGGTGTTGACATGTGACAGGATAAGAGCATGAGTGATTTTATGGATTTGAGCGCATTGCGTTTTTTCCACATGGCTCCACACACCATGTCACGTGCTCCATGTTGTCCACATAGACATTGCCCATTTGTCTATCGTCATCCACATGACATCCAACTATAGCCATAGCATTATCCATAATGCCCAACACATATAACCGAAAAATAAGCATTGACCAACAAAAGTGGCTATTTATCCATTTAAACATTGCCACATTATTTCATTTAAACCATCATGCCACTCACCATGAAATTCTCTCCAAAAGAGCAAATCCAAGGTCATGCAGATGATGGGATTTGAAAACCTGACCAACCACTTCCCACACAGGCAGCATAAATGCTCAACCATCCACCCATATGTTGTTAAAAGCCCTCTAGTCATTCCAAAAGGATAATAAGCCTTGGAGTTTTTTAAAGCATGCAAGCCTAACTCTAGGCAGTGCAAGGAGCTCGAGGAACTCGTGGAGCTTACAGAGGAGAGTTGGCGAAGCGTAATGGCTCAAGGATGGTGTAAGGTCCTTTAATGGATTGTTTTTGCATTTTGTCATTTTGAGCAACTAGATGACATTTTTAGGATTTTGTCAGAACTGAAGATATTTTTAGAATTTCTAGATGATCAATGTGATACTTTGAGTTTACCAATTTGTGTTTGTTTGACATCACTTTGAAGAATGTTTCCACCACTTTTGACGTAGAACAAGGGAAATCAATTTTGCATGTGCCACAAGAAGGCCGAGAACATTACCAATCAAATTCAAATTTCTTTGAAGGTCTTTTGAGTAGATTTCTTGTAGGTTATTGATTAATTAAATGTTGTGAGTTTTCATATTGTACATAGTTTTCATATTTAAAAATGAATCAATTCGTCATTTAAGCCAACCCAAAGATGTATGCATATTGTTGAACTTCATTATCAATTTCGTTGTCGTGATTTCTTTATTGCATTTTGTAATGATTTAGTATTTAATCATTTATCGACATTTTATTGAAATTCTTAAAATGGTTATTTGATCATGTTTGGATGCACATTTGAAAGTGGATGTTTACGATCAGATTTCTTTCAATGTTGGGTGTATATGATTAGATTTGAAAACCACTCATGATTTTGTTTTAAATAAGGTATTAATCAAGTTGTAGGCTTGCACCTTAACAAAATATTTTAAAGGATTTGTTTTCACAAACTATTTAAACATGAGGTTAGTGTCAATTTATAGATCAAACACTAACATTATCGTTAGGATTCCTGCCATCTATCAATGTAGAAAAATATATTACACCTATATCATAATTAAAGTGTGGGTGTATGATGATGTCTGTTTGGGAATAATGGATGCGATGATGTTATTATTTCTTCTAAGATTTGACATCTTTTTTAGTAATGAAAGGGGGGAAATTGGACATATCCTTTCACCTTTCACCATGAGGTTTAACTCATGAGACTTGAATGACTTAAGAATTTTCAATTTAAGACACTTTTAAGTATATAGATCATTTTTCTGAACTTGAGGGAAATAAACAGGGCCATCATTCTCTATATTATAAGTAGTTTCTTCTAGATTAGTATGGAGAGAAGATATTTTGGATAAGTTTTCAACAAAAGAATTGGAGAAGTATATGTTGAGTATTACAAAATCACATAACACTTACAGAAAGGTAATTCTAAAGACTCAACTAGAGGACTAGAGGAATTCTTAAGCATTTAACACTTTCCCTATAGTGGTTACATGCCTTCGAAAGGGACATATGTTTATGTTGCTTCTTTACCTCTTGGCAACGTTTACTATGACTGTAATCCTACTTCTTTTATGTATCCAAAGAATAATCTTTGGTATCAAATTACAAGAGTTATGTTGCAAAAATGTTTTTCATAAACAAGTATTCTAGCTTTTGATATACCAAATCACACTTGGTGCAAGTATAGAGGATACAATAAAATGTTACAAAATATAACTAACTAAACAAATTAAATATTACCTGAAACCCCTAAGTGGGAACATTTCTATAGGATTCAATTACATATACAAACAAATTGTACTCAATGTTCTCTATCCTCACTTACAATCTATTATTGGTTGATCCCATATTTATAACTCAAGTAGAGTGAGTATCAACAAAGCAGTAAAAAATAATGAAGGAATCAGTCAAAATAATATAGTACTACACATTTCATAGAAGAATAAGTGCACTAAAAAAAGTAAAGGCTCCACAATAGGCCTTACTGCATTTATCACTAGTGGTGTTTATATCATGTCTTTTGTACATTATTCAACTAATACTAAAGCAAACCACTAACATCTAATTGAATAAATTGAAAGATTCATTGTCTTATTTGTATTCCGCCATGTAAAAGTGGATAAGTACTAGGATCCATTGTTATAATATATTCATTATCAACATTAACTAGGTCTCCATCAATTACCTAAGCCTTACACAGTTCTTGGACTTATCCATAGCACATACCTTCCTTCAACACTCATTTTTAGGTTTTTGGTTATTCATAAAAGACATAATTATCACCATCGCTATCATCATTGTTAAAGGTATATATGAATCTCTTTGGATAGGTTTAAATAGTACAATGAACATCACTTTAAACTTGATTTTATTTTAATATGAATGAATAAATCTTTTAAACATAACCTTTTAGTTTTTAATGATTGCAAAAGGATTGTATTCTACCCTTATAATTAGATAGTTTTTTGGCTTGTTGACAAGAAAATTTGTTGATAGGATATGACTTTTAACTCTGTTGTGGGAACCAATTTTTTTCTTGTTTTGAACCAACTAGTGTGTTAAGTTGGTTTTTTGGAAGCTCGAACTCAAAATGGACTCTCGGTATCTTCTTCAAATTTTCTAGGTGTATATCGAAAGGCTTCAGGTCACCTTACACCACGAAGACCTTCCCTAGATGTAGGAATCTTACTTCCTAAAATAATGTGGAGGGAATCACCTTCATGCGATGTATCCATGGATGACCGAGAATCATATTATAGTTGGTTTCCTGATCTATAATATAGAAATCAGTGAGAACCATCTTGGGTCCTAAGGTAACATGTAATACTATGGTCCCTATTGAAGTTTCTTTAAGGCTATCATAACCCCTCAACGTATTCCATGTTAAGGAATAATTTATTTCTCCATATCCTAGTTTTTGGAGAAAAGTGAAGAGGACTATGTTGACTGTCACTCTATCATCAACCATTGCGCATTTAACGTAGTTATTGTAGATCCATACTTGTAAATGCAAGGTTCGGTCACCTCTACGTGTAATTTCGGCATCCGTCAGCATTTTTCTGATGTCGAACACCAATACAACATCCCTCTTTGGTTGCCCAAGAGGGTAGACGTCAAAGTCTATGTGGTTTACTTGTGCTTATGGAGGGGGAGTAACATTGATCAAATGACCCAGACCCAATGCTTCTAAAAAATCAGCTCTATGAGTGAGGGAGTTCTTTAGCAAATCTAAGAAGGAAATATGAGAAATGGTCTTTGTTAAGTCATTGATTAAGTCATACAACCCTACTGTCTTTGTAAGTGTTTGTCGAATGTCATCCAATATTGATGGATAAATGGGTGTGGGCTGTGATGAATAATCTCGAGCTCTAGACATAGCATTTACCTCAGGCTCAATTTCTAATTCTACAAGGCCCACAACTTTTGTTTCATTGTCGAGTATCCAAAGGAGGTGTCACTAGCAATTTGAAGAAGTTGCTTCATGATTGTTGCCCCCACCAAATTGTCCCTTGAACCATGGGGATCAAGCTTACCATCCTTAGGTAGTGTGGGGAGAGGATCATTAAAGATCCTAAATGGTGTGTTCTAAGGAGAAACTGACCCTGCATACATGTTTTGCGTTGGCACTATCATATTTTATAGGACCGTATCTACAAAGAGTTGTCTTTGGTCTTCTAGAAAATATTGTAGAATTTTTTTACAATCGTGACACATTCTTGCATCATGCATGCGGACCCTGTGAAAAATGTAGTACAAATCGAGATTGTAATCTTGAGGTCTTTAGTTTTCATTTTTTTATGGTCCAAAATTCCGATCATTGTTCAACTACTGATTGTTATAATTAAAATTTGGGAACCCTTGCCCCTGATTTTAGAATTGGTTCAGATACCCACTTGGGTACTGACTAGGGCCTTGGGCATGCACTTGTTTTGGTTGTTGTGGATTTTTTTGCTAATGAGGATGATTAAATTCCACAACGTTGATTATTGGCAAAAAAATGTTATTTGTTTGGTTATTGCCATTTGTGTTGTTGTTAGTGTTTGTATTGGGCGTGCTAACAACATTGGGTTTCTTTGGCTGATGGGTAACACCATCAGTTATAACCCCACGATTCTTGTTGAGGACCTTCGGTCCCTGATTATTGTTCGTATTGTTAGGGTAACCGGAGTTATCTTGGTTGGGAGTGACTAACCTCTCGTTTGTTCCATAGGTCTTGTGACCACTGTCTATAACTGCCTGATCAATTCAGAGAGCACCCTCTGATACTTCTTCATAACTCCTTAGCAGGAACATTTGAACTTATTCCTTTTTTTCCCTATTAAGGGAGTGAAGGAATAGATCACATAGCTCCATCTAATCCATGTTTGGAGTGTTTGCAGAGGAATAGAGGACATGTTGCCATGTTTGGATGAAATGGGTAGCAAATTCATTGTGCTCTTGTTTGATATGAAGGAATTCTCTGGTTCCTGTCCTTAGAATTTTGTTCATATCAAAATCCTTGATAAACTCTGACACAAGTTGCTTGAAGGAATGTATTGAAGCCTTCGGTATCCTGTAATACCAATCAAGAGTGATACCTTCTAAGGTCTTAGGGAATATTTTTGTGACAACTACATCCCACGGGAGCAACTCTCAAATGGCAGTTGTGTAGGATTTAATGTGTGCATTAGGATCACCCTCCCCTTTGAATTTTGGAAGATATGGAAAGGGTCTCGGGAGCATGACAGTCTTCATATGGAAAATTGAGAGGCTCCTTAAGGTATTCGGAATAGGTCCCCATTGCATATGTCTTAACCATTGAAGATCCTTCTTGGGGAGATAGAGGTTGCATCAATTATTGAAATGGTACAACATATACATTCATTGGGGCATAAGGCATCCCCTGTGACTGACCATATGGGCTTGGGTAAGTGTACATATCCCCCTGTGGTGACTTAGAATACATGTGCATGTAAGGGGGTTGACTTCTTTGATACGGATTTGAAGGCACAAAGCCAGGAAACATTGCATTTCCAGATGGCATGGCATTTGAGAACACACTTCCGACTGGTGCCTGTTGTGGGTATCTGTATATGGCATGGGGGGCATACCCAAGATTCCCATCCCAGTTAGAAAATCCCCGGGGCTTTGAGCTCCCATGTAAACTGGAGGATTTTACGCAGTAGGTGCTTTGGCATAAATTTGCTGATAAGGAAGAATATTTCCTTGCCCAGTATATGATGTTTGAGTATTTTGGATAATTTCCAATTCTCTGAATTTATCCACCAATGCTGAGATGACTTCACCTGTTGATGGAGTTGTGTTTTTATTTGGCACATGTTGTTGAACCTTTGTAGGCTATTGAGGAATGTGATATCTTGCTATGAATTTCTCATTTTTAGACCACCCATCATTAACAAATGTTTCTTATTGGTGGCGGGGCATTATTGTTATTTTAAAGCAATACATCATTATGTCCTTATAGCCTATCAAGAGGTTGATTCATTATGTTTTAAAATTACTGCTCACTTCTAGCATAATGTGCCAAATATTCCTCATCCAAATGTGGGAGTTGATCAGACTGCATACTAATGGGTTGTTATGAACAATACTCGAGGAGATGAGCTGTGTCTCTCTAGTGAAAGTCATGTTGTTAGAGATTGAGTGCTCAGGAAGATGTGTCTGTGTGATTTGGTCAAGCTCCTCAATCCATACGGAGGAACCAACATTGGTCCCTTTTGGAGGAGGATTTTGAAGATGGAACTTGAATAATTGTCTTCCCATGTAGAAAGGGAGGGTGACTATTGTTTTTTACCCATGTGATAGTTATACACTTCAAGACCTAAAATGGGTCGGCCGTATTCATCATATCTCGACATATTCGGGGGGTATAAGAATACCCATAGAATAATGGGAAAGAGGAATATGGATGAAGAAAATGGATATGAAAAGAGACTATCTCTTCATGTCGGGTTCACCAATTTGTACGAAAGAAAATCAACACGTGACCTTCTTTCGCACCCGACCTCCTGAGGTCATGCCGGGACAGCTGGTGTGGAATGGAAATGGATGTGTGTGTGGTAGTGATCAACAAGCTATTGAGGTAACCTAATGTCTTCAACACACAATATCAGGATCTGCGAGTCTAAGGCAAAGAGAGCCTCCCTAACCTGAAGTGGTGTAATGGAATGGTTGGATAGAATGGCTACTTGGAGGCTCCAGTCAATATCAAGCTCTGCCAAGATTCTATCTACTGGTTGTGGAACACGCAGAAAATACCCTATGGATGCCTCAAAAATATTTCCAGACAAGGTCATGGAAGTGAAAAAAATGAGAGGCGTAGTGAAGTTGTGAGGTCTATCGGAGGTTCTCTAGTCTAGTCCAGAAATCCTTAGCCTAATCGGATGTTATGTTCAACACGGAAAGAAGTGCAATAATGTCAGGTGGAAGTGGGGATGATCTAAAAACTAGTGCACGTAAACCAGTGTCGATATTTAATTGGTCAACAGGCCTGTTGGGTTGTGGGACCTGGGGATCACAACCGTGAACTCGTGGAGGTTGTGGTCTCTATATGGTCATATGCGTAATCAAGCCCTATTTCCAGGAGCAGTCCAATAATCATAGGCTTGATCAGATGCAATGTTTAATGTGTTTAACTGTTCTATCTTCTCATAATACCTAGCAGGTGTTTTTAGAACAAGCATGCGTAAGCCCGTATCAATGTCGGTCAACAACTAGGGTCCGTTGGGTTGTGGGACCAATGAATCACAACCGAAATTTTTCTCTTGTTGTGGACCTTTGATGGTCATGTAAAATGGAATTGAATTGATTTGAAAAAGCAATCTAACTATCAAAGGAAATCTAAACTATGTTTTTGGTATTTTCACAGTATATTTGAACAAAACAATAAAAGCAACTAATCTAGTGAAAGTAAATATTTTTCATCTTTTCTGGTATTTTAAACAATGCTTCTAATCTAATAAATGAAATCTAATACAAGTAATCAACCGGATGTAGCTAATTACTTGTGCAAGTATGTGAATCTAAATCTAAAACAACTAACTAATTCAATCAAAATCCTCAACCCTACCTCAGAGGTAGAGAACAAATCACAGCTTCAAAGAAGCTATTGTTCCCTACAACTTCCCTGGTAATGTTGAAGAGCAAGCTTTCTAATGATTTGACCTATTTGTAATTGCTTGATTAATTGAAATGAAATAATTTCACTACTCTATTTGATATGGATTTGAAATGAATAAATTCAGAATTAAAAATTCGAAGAAATGAAGCAAAACAAACAAATAACTCCAACCTGGATAAGCAAGAGCTTTGGAAAATCTGGTTGTATCTGTGCTTGTCCCCTCAGTTTATCCTTTCTTTCTCTGTGTGTCCATATGAGTCCAAGGAATTGGGAATGCAAAGGCAGTAGCAGGAGAAGGTGCTTGAGAAATGACAGCTTGAAGGAAAATCTGGTTGCAATGCAAGTAGAAGAGAGATAACACAAGTGAACAGAGCTTGGCTATGCAATTTCCAGCAGGATTGTTGTAGCAATACTATGCAAGATACACAAAATTCTCAGGCCTTTTTCTTGAATACAAGCATTGAATATATAGGAATTGGCTGGGATGTGCCTTCATGCACAAGGCAGCCTTGGAGTTCCAAATCATTGGGTGAAGAGGTAGTTCAAACTAATTAAATCTATTTAAAATAGAAGAGGGAAGGAATACCATGCAATCAAGACTATTTTTAGGCAATTTGGTTCACAAACACACCTTGGAAGTCAAGTTAAGTGAAGTTTCACATGTTTAAATCACACATGAAAGGTTATGGAAAAAACGCACAGGACCCCCACCCTGCGCAGGGTGACGATTGCAGAACCGTCACCCTATCCTAGGTAGCGGTCACAAAATTGTAGTTGTTACAAAACCTACCACCTAGGCAGGGAGGTGGTTTTAACACTGAAGGCCAAAACATGCATAGAAAGAAACAGGAAGCTGGAAGAAAGTGTGGAAAATCTAAGTACAAATATCTAGGCTACAAATATATACTACGAATGAGCTTAGGAAATCGAACACCTTCTGAAAGGACATGAACCATCATTGGGGACTTTTGTAACCATTTTCTGACAATGTAGTACATGAGATTTTGGATGCGTACAATGACCTTTAGAGGTGGGTTCTTGTTTGTGACTATTTTTCTCATGAGTGGGAGTTTTAGTGAACTCACTCTGATTAGTTCTGCAAGGAGAAACTTGATCATGACTGAGTGCTTCTTGATTAGAATGAGGCCTAGTCATTGCCATGATGCTAATAGGTATCCTTCAGAAACCTTCATCTTTTGCAGGAGTAAAACATTCATTGTTGTTAAGGTTCTTAATGATGGATATGAGGTCTATATGATTGACCTCAACCGTGTTACATCCTACTGGGTGACCCTGCTCTGACTGATCAGAGGAACAAGGTTGGGACAACATAGTTTCACAAACGAGATCAAGGCGTGTGGAAAGATTGGTGCTTGTAGGATGAGAATTAGAGCATTTGGGAGCATTAAGAGGAGATGTAGACATAGATGGATATCCCCTGGAGAAGTTCAAGCAGTTCAACTGTGCCAAAAATATCCTAAGAGGAGACATTGGTGCAACCTCGAAATTGAAAATAGGATTCTGGAAAACTATGATAAAGACACAATCGTCCTTGCACAGAATTTACAAGGGGCTAATAGTGTTGGAAATGAAAATGAGATAAGACAAACACACTTGGCTCTGCAAAAATTTTACATAGGGCCGATGGTGTCTAGAATGAAAATGAGCTAAGACAGACACACTCAGCCCTACAAAAATTTTAAATAGGGTTCGATGGTGTCTGGAAAAATTGATTTTTAGGGTGTTTTTAGGGTTTTTATAAATTTAAAGGACTGAAACAAGATAAAAATGAAAATTGGTTCTTTTAACGAGATGTGCTCGATTAAAAGGGACAAAATAGGATTCACGTGGGTTTCACCAAGGATGTATGATGGGAAAAAATGTCTCTAGACACAGTGTACTCTTATCATTTGTTCAACCAAGGTATTCAAGGAAATGAGTAATGGACACACCACGACCGACCCACAAACAGATAGAATTAAAGGGGGTACAGGGACCACCATGATCACATACCCCAAGGGAAGTAGCCCTTACACTACAACAAACTAAGTTTTCTAAGGCCTTAAGTTGAAGAAGAGGAAGGAACCCCATGGAGGTATCGACACTATGGGGGTAATGATAAAAAAGAGAAGCATGCAAAGTTCATGTCAACCTATGGAAAGCAAGTAATATGAAATAGAGAACTAAAATACAATCTTCTAGCCTAGCATGTCCATAAAATATTAAGCTAAAATAGAGTATGTATCAAAATTAGGAAACTACTCTATACAAAATGACAAAGTGAGTTAGAGCACTTACCTATTGGGGGGTGGTCGCTGATGCATCTATCTCCCAAAGGACCATACACCAAGAGAGAAAAACTTTCAAATGGAGAAGGGGAAACAATCCAGTCCGAGCTCATTATAGATGACCCAAAATTGCAAGTAAACTAATCCGAACAAGAATAATTACCAAGCCAAGAGTCAAGATGCAATAAATCTAGAAGCTAAGTGAGCAGGTGCAAGTTGGCGCAAGAGAGAAAAGATAATGACGAGTTCCTTTATGATTTTATGTGATGTGCTTTGATCTGTCGATAATGATGAAATGACATAATGGTGTGCATATATAGGACACCATTGCTTGCAGATGAAGGTGCCAGCCAGAGAAAAACTTATCACTGACACCATCGGCCAGGGTAAAACCTAAAACCAATACTATCTTCTCTAGACGAAGGCATTATCAGTCAAGCTGAAGTCACTATTGGTCAGGAAGGCTAAAGGTATTGGCAGGGCAGACTTGTCAAAGATGATGCAAAAGAGTTCTCATGGATCAAGTAAGTGGATGGAAGGGTGAAAATAAAATCAAGAAGGTAGGAGCAAAATGGTGCAAAAATAGGACCAAAATATATTCTCTCTCCATGTATCATCCCTAACCCAATGGTTACCTGAATAACCATACCCCTATCCTGAAATGAGCCCCTTCAGGCACCTATTCCTAGAAATAGATGCATTAGCAACCTCTAACTTGAAAAGATAATTGTTAGTAACATGTATGAAAATAGAAATTTTTTTAAAAAATAGGTGTATACAAATCCAACTTTGTTGGCCGAATGTGTTAAAAATAGTGTATTAGCTCATGTTGTTGGCTTTCCCACCTCAATGCAATACACCGATATAGTTATGGCCTATGCATCTAATTTCAATCACAAACAAAAGAATTGAAGGATCCTCAGGGCCAGGTCATTTCCTAGATTGTACTCATCATATCAATGTGGCCTTGGGAATCCCTACTTTTAAAGACTCCAACATTTTGACCAGGATAGAAGCCCAGAGATTATTTTCCCTCAGTCCAGAAAAATACAAGACCATGATTGCTAAATCATGGCTGAAAATCAAAAGGAAAGGGCCTTCCGAATTTCCCAAGACCCTATATCGAATTAAATTCCTAGAGGTACTTTCATATATAATATCACTATTGGCAAGGGTAATGGGTATACCATCCACTAATGAGTTTTAGAATTGGATGTGTGTGTATATAAACATTATTTGTGAAGGAAAACAACAGTTGAACTGGTCATAAATAATATGTGAAAAATTGACTCATCATCTTGTTAATGTTCATCAAAACAAGACATTTGACATGACTTCATATCTAATAGCAGGGTATAGGATATGAGTGAGGCTAACAGGTCAAAATAACAAGAAAAATTCACATGTATAGGATAGGATACAAGCTACCGATCTATTGCAATGATAAAATAGTCATGGTTGAGCTTTGTAGACAATTGGATGTTCTTTAAAACTTGCAGGGACAAGAAGATTTCAGGCATCCAATTTCCTATCTCTTTGGAGAAATACACTTGCAGATCAGACCTAGATGCTCAAAATGTTGAACATACTATCTCAGTATTCAATTTTCATACATACCAGAAAAGGGCTTCTTTTGACAGTAAGGGATTCATTGCAAATAATCTAAGGATGAATTACTACCACTTGTCAGCTTTCGAGGATTATTGGGATGACTTTGCAGGTGAATATGAAGTCAGGAAAACACTATTTGGCAGGTTGTCATTGCAACAGATCAAGGACATCAAGTTATATGCAGTTCGAGAGGGGATGGTTGATGATGATTTTGAAATCTTCAATGTAGAATACCTGAAATATATCCATACACTCCTCTTCCTACCATTGATTGGTCTTAGAAGGAGAAAAATAACTATGATGATTTGAATACTCATGTGCTACTAAGAACGAGGTATTGGTTCAATAGAAAATTTAAGGAATTCAAGGAATCTCATAAGACATCTTCTTCTCAGGAGGCTTCCTCTTCTAAAAAATATTCCTTTACTCAACAAACTCCTTCCTCCTCTCCATTGGATTTAGAAACCAATGTGTACATGAAGAAAGATAAAGCTAAGGAGATTGAAAAGGAAAAGAAACACATGAACAAGGAGTGGAGCAAGAGAAAACTCAAGAAGTGACAAGTGAAGCAGCTCCACAACAAACACCACAGTTGCATGTTGAAGAGGAAGTAACTGAGAAAAAGCAGGATGAACAAGGAGGAGAGAAAGAATATGGAGAAGATGAAGAAGTTAAAATAATTGAGCTAGATTCAGGTAAAACTAGCATTTCAAGGCCTAAATTGGATGTAAGGAGGCATGTCTCTTCTTCCATTGTGACTTCCGCTATTGAGGTTCATGTATCTCAACCTCCAAGTTCCCAAATTGTTCTTGCATTACCTCCTCTAACAACATCCTCTGGGGATTCTTTCACATGGGTTCAACCTATGGTTGACAGTAAGAAGAGGAAAACACAATCTCGAGTAGAGGTTCTAGAATTTGATGTCGTCGTTGCCCTCCTTTGCACATATCCCCCTCCTCCAATGAAATCCAAGACAACTTCTCGTCTAGTTTTTGATTCAACAGGGAAACAATTCTAGGAAATTGCTAGACCAAAGGGAGATGTGAAAAAGATATATCCATCTCAGATCTTGAACTTACAAGGATCTCATTGGGTGAGTCAACTCCTCGGGGTGAGGTTCACAAACTTAGAGAGACTTCCTCTAAGGTAATTGAGAGAGTCAAGAAAGGGAACCAGACACATGAGTAGCTTGAGGAATAGGTGCAAGTTCTTGCTAATTTCATTAAGTCTTTCCTCTCGTCAAATAAGACTCCTCTTGATCATATTCCCCTCTACACTAGAATTGATGTAAAAGTAATCATCAAGATTCACAAGCATGGTGCTTTTGGTAAGGATTCATAGGCCTGGGTTGAAGGCATTCTAGTTTCAAGCTTGTAGTTCATTGATGAAGCATGCAAGACATATGACAATATCATCATAGCCCAAAACCAAATCAATTCAGGAATACATGGTATTGATAAGGAGCTCAAGATTTGGGCTGATGTGGTTCAAGACCTTAGAATCATGATGCTCACATATGAAAAAATCCTCCTAGAAAAGATTTTTGATGATTCTAAGAGTAATTTATCTAGAACATGGACTTTCGGCATGGAGTGGAGAATCATAGTACTTGAGGAAGCTAGCACTGAATTGAAGAATGTTGTCCAAAAAGGTGAATCATTGAAAGTTGGAATCTTTGCAGATTTACAAGCCCTCCGTTGTCAATTATTCAAAGACAACTCATTAGAAAAGAATCCAATTGATCAAATTAAGAAAAATTCCAAATCACTCATCAAGGAGAAGTTATTCAAAAAGGAATTGGTCAACAAGACAAGATGGAAGAACTTTCTAAGCTCAATAATGTCGTTATAGAAGCAACAAAGGGACTGGTGCAAAATGGTAGAATTGCTAAAGAAATGGAATATGTCCTTGGCAGCTGATTGACTAATCTTTCAAACACCATAATTCCCAAGGATTCAGAAATCTCTATTGCAGTCACCAAAGTCAGAATGCATCTACTCAAGCTCAAAGTATCTGCCTCAGTTGTTCCTATTGTTCCTTCTTCCGGTTCTTAGTCTACTAGTTGTTCTATTTTGAAGTTGGCTTTATTGTATTCAAATGAAAAATTGTAAAATAAAGCCAATTTATGTAATAAAGTAATTAAGTGTTTTAACACTTAATTAAGAACAATTAGATAGGTAAGTTAGTTAGATCCTCCCCTTAGCCTATATAAGGCTTCATTTCCTTTGTAAAAGGGGTTGAATATTGGTGCATCTGAATGTGAAGATATAGATTTTTGGAATACAGAAAAAAAAAACCCTTCTCTCCATTCTTGTTCTTTCAATTTTCCCTCTTGCTCTCATTAATGTGTTGTTTGTTTTATCTTAAATCTGAAACTTTGTGTTATAATTCATGGAGTAAAATGTGTTGAACTTTGATTCAATTTGTATTTTATGTGTTGTGGATTTTTCATTTATGCAAACACACAGGTTCTTTAGTTTCACTTGCATGCATGAGTAGGTTGGAGATATGTAATCTGCTTATTTGAAAGTGTTGTTTCCTCTTTCCTTCACTTATATAGTCAATTGGTATTCTTGAAAAACCAATGAGGATTTGTTTATCCTTGATTATTTGTAACTGTGTTTCCCTTATCAACTTGTCTTACCCTAGCCTTATTGTTGTAATTCCTTCATTCCTATTTCTTTGTTTATCTTTTGTATTGAAAACTATGAATTCGTTCATGATCACCAATATACTCATTAAGTATTTGATTAGTTTGTATAGTTGTAAATATTTAGAGTTCCAAGTTTTGGTTGAATAAAGGAACCTCCCCATTAAAGAGGAGGGACTATTGTCCCCTAAAACTATTGATTGTCCTTAACAACAAATTTTCCAACCAACACCATGAGAACACTTCCTTTTTGGAATTTCTTCAAAAACTTAGTGTTCTTGTTATATGTGTTTTTGCCTTTTGCAACTTTAGGCTTTATGTTTCATATCCAATCTTGTGGTGTACATGTAGCAATAGTTTATGTTTGTTTCTCTTAAGGGATTGGGATTGTAGTGTGGAACCTAAATTGGATGTGCAAGTCAAAATATCAAGCCCATGAGTGCTATAAGATAGAGATGAATCATCAATAGGGTCCACATCCCATATTAGCCAAGGATGTTGAACACAAACATTTTTGTAACAATATGTTTATGGTATTATTTGTAAATAATATATTTTTGGCATCTACTCAATTTTTTTTAATTCAATATGAAGCTTGCACGAGTTAGTTGCACCAAATTCTTAGGCTTAGCTATCAAAGACTGAGGGGTGTTGATTGAGAAACAGGGACAGAAGCCTGTGTATATTTTATTGATCTCAATCAGTAAACAGTACATTGAATAGGCTGCAATATTTATAGATATTGCACAGCCATATACATCTAGAAGAATGAGTTGCACAGGTGCAACCAAAAACCAGACTAAACAAGCTTCCAAATCATTCGGGAAGCAACAATTAAATAAAAAACAAATATACTGTTTATAACAATATAACAATGTGAATACTGACAAATATGGTTGATTAACCATATAACCATTTAACCATTAATTATTTAATTAATAAAATTAATTAAATAATCTAACTATGCATAATTAATAATATATCCTAACATTCCCCCCCTTAATTGTGCATTGTCTGAAGAGATGAGGAGAGAAATGCCCTGAACAACTCGAACTTGTCACGTGCAAGTGACTTTGTGAAAATATCTGCTCGTTGTTCAGCTATTGGACAAAATTGAAGCTGGATGTTGTGCTTCAACACATGTTCGCATATGAAATGAACCTGAACTTCAATGTGCTTTGTTCTCTCGTGAAAAACTGGATTGCGAACAAGTTTGAGAACACCTTCATTGTCAACATACATGGTGGTCGGTTTGTCCTGTGGTATTCCAAGTCCTTCCAGTATGCGACGTAGCCAAATCACTTCACAGACAGCTTCTCCTGCAGAACGATACTCGACTTCTGTGGAAGAGCGAGAAACAAAGTGTTGTTTCTTACTTCCCCATGATATTGGTCCAGATCCCATAAAGAATACAAATCCAGAAGTGGATTTTCTATCATCAATGTTACCTGCATGATCTGAATCCGAATATCCAGTCAAGAAGAAGTTTTCGTTCTTCTTGTATTCTAGGCCAAGATCCACTGATCCTTTGAGATATATCAAGATGCGCTTTGCTGCTTTCCAATGACAAACTTTGGGTTCCTACATGAACCTGGATAGATAGCTCACTGCAAAGCTGATATCTGGTCTAGTGTAGGTCAGGTAAATGAGACTCCCAATCAGCTTCCAATAGAGAGTGGCACTTACCTCAGGAGATGGATCTGAACGAGATAACTGTAATCTGTTCTCCATAGGTGTAGCAATTGGTGTGCAATCCATCATCCTAAACTTCTCGAGTGTTGTCTTGGTATATTTCATCTGAGAAACAAATATGTGATTCTCTTTCTGCCATACTTCCAGTCCAAGACAATAATGCATAAGCCCGAGATCTGTCATGTCGAATGATCGCTTAAGATCTTTCTTTGTTTCATCAATCATCTTCACTGAACTGCCAGTGATGACTAGATCATTGACATAAACTACAATAATCACCATCTCCCCCCCTTGCTTTTTGAGGTAGAGATTGGGATCATATGGATTTCTGACAAATCCATGTTGTACGAGATGCTCATCAATCTTGATGTACCATGCCCGGGGTGCCTGTTTGAGGCCATACAGAGATTTCTTGAGTCTGCATACCTTTTCTTCTTGACCAGGTACTACATATCCCTCAGGTTGAGTCATGTAGACTTCTTCTTGCAAATCTCCATTCAGGAAGGCACTTTTTACGTCCATCTGGTGAACTTTCCATCCAAACTGAGCAGCTAGAGCAAAGATCATCCTGATCGTTTTGATCTTAGCTGTGGGAGCAAATGTCTCCTCATAGTCAATGCCTTCTTTCTGTGCGTACCCCCTTTGCTACAAGTCTTGCTTTACACTTGTCTACTGTCCCATCTGCTTTGTACTTAGTTTTGAATATCCATCTGCAACCAATGGGTTTTCTTCCCTGGTGGAAGATCGAAAAGCTGCCAAGTGTTATTCTTCATCACTGATTGATATTCAGAATCCATGGCATCTTTCCAAGCTTTTGACTGTAGGGCTTCCTGGACTGTAGATGGCTCGTCTATTTCAATAACTCTACTCATCAAAGCAAAGTTAACTTCTTCTCTTGCTTTACTGCGAGTCCGTGGTCCAGGGGTGGATGTATCCGGTGGAGCATCCAGTCTTGCATCTCGTAATGTGCTTGTACACCATTTAGGCATAACGTTGAGTTGTTCCCATGGGTTGTGGGTCCTATCTGATCAACACCATCATCCCCATCATCACTTTCATCTTCTGAGGGAACATTTGCTTCAGTTTTTACAACTGGTGAAAAAATCTACATCTTGCGAGTCCGGAGGAGGAGTCTCTGCTTCCTTCTTCTCGAAAAACTCAACATCTCTGCTTATGTAGACTTTTCTGGTCTTAGGATCCATCAGTCTGTACCCAAGAGTCTCTTCACTGTATCCAATGAAGATGAGATTTTGTGACTTCATGTCCAATTTTCTTTCTGTTCTGTTTGGGTATGTGCATGCTGGCTTTGCACCCGAATACTCTGAGGTGTGCAATGGATGGTTTCCTTTTTGACCATGCTTCTTGTGGTGTAATTCCATCAAGAGCAAGTTGTGGGCGCTCTGTTTAGCAAATACACTACTGTTTTTGCTGCTTCTGCCCAAAATGTCTTTGCAAGTTCAAAATCATCGATCATGCATCGCACCATTTCCATGATAGTACGATTTCTTCTCTCAACAACACCATTTTGCTGCGGTGTGTGTGAAGGAGGCATTTGTCGACGAATCCCGTGAGTTTGTAGATAGTCTCTGAACTCATCACTGGTGAATTCCCCCCCTCGATCTGAGCGGAGAGTTCTGATGTGACGACCGGTTTCTTTCTCAACTGCCACTTTGAAATTTTTGAACGTTTCAAAGGCCTCACTTTTCTTGCGAAGACAAAAAATCCACATTTTGCGTGAATAGTCGTCAACACAGAGCATGAAGTACTGGAACCCTGAATGACTTGGCTGCATTGGGACCGCACAGATCGGTATGAACCAGGTCAAGTTTTCCATGAGCTCGAAAAGTACTTGTTTGGAATGAAACTCTGTGTTGTTTCCCTGCTAAACAGTGAGGACACTTGTCTATATCCTTCTGAAGAGATGGTAGCCCATGTACCATATTGCACCGGCGAAGTGTGTCAAGATATTTGAAACTTACATGACCAAATCTCCTATGCCACAACTGAGCTGAGGTGGAGTTTTTAGCCACGAGTGCTTGATCATTTTTGTGAATGAAATCAAGTTGAAACATTCTTCCCACATTTGAGGCTTTTGCAATTATTTTCGAGCCTCTGGATTTATCTCGAATCAAAACACATTTTCTTGCCGGATTGACTATCAAAGTCAATTTTTAGGTTGTGATCTAGGAGTTGACTGACCGAAAGAAGGTTCTTTGTCAAGCCAGGGGACATATAGAACATCTGATAGTTTGCATTTGCGTGAACCAAGGGGTAGAGAAATGTTTCCAATCCCCCTGTACTGTATATGAAGAATCATCTCCCAACGAAACATGATTTTTCGATGGCGTGTCCCTCATTGAAATAAACTAGTCTCTATGGCCGGTCATGTGTCGAGTGGCTCCCGAATCAACATACCAGACTTCACTAGATGACGTGGATGGTTCACTTGATCGAGCAGTGAACAAGAAGTCTTCATTGTCTGACTGATCTTGTTGCTCAGCAATATTACCTTGCTGGTGGGGTCTTCTTTTCCAGTTCCCCCTTTTTCTGCCCGTGATAATTGTTTGAATGTCCCTTGTAAGTTTGTTGTTGTTGAGGTCCAGCATTGCTTGATGAACCTTTCTTATATGTATTAAACCAACATTCTTGCAAGTCATGTCCTCTTTTGCAAATGGGACATCGCTTCTTCTGTTGATTGTCCCCATGATATTGATTCTGATGTGGGGACTTCTGATAGGATTTAGGTTTTCCTTTACCTTTTCCTTTCCATTTTTGATGTGAAGACAGTGCCTGCTCCTCTTCATCATCCTTGTTGTGCATTGCTTCCTCTTGTTGCAGTAGGTTTACTAACTTGTCAAAACTAATTGTCATATCTGACAAGTTTTAGAGTTGTGACAAAAATTCGGTAAGAAGAAGGGAGAGCTCTCAGAACAATGGGAACGAGAGACTCATCTTTGACCTCTTCTCCTAGGGCTAGAAGTGAAGCCCTCAACTCTGCAACTCTTCTTAGGAAGGCTTCAATTTTCTCATTCTGTTTGAATTTCAACGTATGTAACTGACTCTGCAAATTGAGTATGACATTCTTGTTCTTGGCCTCATATATTGTGCTCAGTTTATCCCAAGCTTCTTTTGCTGATGTAGCATCTCGAATGTGGACTTGCACATCATCGGATACTCCAAACAAGATGATGAGCTTTGCTTTCTGATCTGCTCTATCAAATTGTCGTTTTTGTGTTGCATCCGTTGGTGATCTGGTTAGAGTACCAGTCACAACAGGCCAGATTTCTTCAAACTCAATGTTGTGTCTTGATTTTTGTCTTCCAAGCAGCATAGTTGCTTCCTCTGAGCAATTGTGAATCCGGAAGAAAAAATTTGGGGGCATTGGTGCCCATTTTGCAGAGATCACTGACAGGGTTTGGCTCTTATCACTCCAAGTATAAGGTCTCCCCAATCTATATACCGTCAGTCCGATATACCGAACCTTTCTATATACGCGCCCTTCCGATATACCCGTCGGTACGTGGAAGAAGCTCGCCCTTTCTATATACCCAGCGGTACGTGAAAGAGGTGTTAACGTACGTGAAAGAATTCGATACGTGGTACCAAGACAGTACTGATGGGGTCTGTGCGATTATTGACACCCGGCTCAAAGAAATATCCTCATACGCACGCGTAACTTCGTTATATACTCGGATAATTTCTCAGTCCGGATTTATGTCTTGCAATCGTTCACAAACGGATGGGATGGTTCATAGTGTGTGCACTGTGACCTTATTACTCCCCGTCGATTTATAGGGACGATGCCCAGACGACGTTGTTGCAGCTATATTAGGCGTTAAGTGCAGTAGTAGTCACGACGGCTTTACCCGTAAGCGCTTCCCAGAGGCACTGTATATACCGAACGCTGCGAATGAGATCTAGGATCTCGTGAGTGTTACAGAACCAAATTTACTATTTTTTATTACAATTCTGCCAGTTTCTGAGCAGTTACAAAGTTTTGCAGTTGACTATGGCAACCTGTAAATTAGTACAATATATAATACAATTTGAATGACAGGCAAAAAATTTCAGTTTCGGGGTCCTGGTGACCTCCTGAGCCCTAAATGCTAAAAATTGCAAAAAAATAGCTGAAAATGCAATTTTTAGGTGGGTCTCCTTTTGCAAAAAATGTCTGGAATGAGAAAACAAACCAAATAGGAGAAAAAAAAATTTACCCTAAATTAGGGATTCTCCGCTAAATTTAGTTAGTCGTAACTAACTTCAAAAAAGCCTGCTAAATTTAGCAGTTCCACCAGAATTCCCGCCAGATGCAAAAGGAGAGTTTTTGAGTGTGATTTGATCCTCAAACCTCTCACTCCGAAGGCACATGCAATAACCAACTTGGCCACTTGGGGCGCTTGGACTATGAATGGAAGAAATTTGTATTTAATGTCAAATAAATTGACTTACCTTTTAAAAAAATGCAGCTTGGTGAGCCTCCACGTGGCGCATGCTGGTGAAGGGGCGTTTTTAGGGTTGTATTTGCCCAAAAAACGGATCTGGAGCTTTTCTTTTTACCTCCACTCCTTTGTATTTCTCCTTTGGCCGCGTTTTTTTTTGCTTTCCACGCACAAATATGCAAGTACAGGCTGCGTTTTTTTGTATGGGCGCTGTATTTTCCTCCTGGGGCCATGTTTTTTGCTTTGGACGCACTGTACAGCATGTATTTTTGTTGTATTTTTTCTCCGTGGGGCTGCGTTTTGAATGCCTGAACTGTGTTTTTATTGTCCTGGCCGCATTTTCTCTTGCCTGGGCGTTTTTTTTTTCAATGCTGGGGGCGTTTTTGCAATGCTGGGGGGCGTTTTTTTTCAATGCTGGGGGCGTTTTTGCAATGCTGGGGGCGTTTTTTTGACTTGGGGCGCTGTTTTTTTGACTGTATTTGCTCACAAAAACGTTTGTTTTCTTTGTGCAGGCGCTGGGGGCAACAAATGGCGTGGGCAAGCTCAAAAAAACTGTTTTTTTTTGCTATGCAGGCCATGGGGGACAGCCAAGGGGCACGTATGCTCTAAAAAATGCCTTTTTTTTTCTTGTACAGGTGCTAGATGAAGAAAAACGCCTCCTTTCTTTTTTTTTCTCTTTGCTCTGTGTATTCACTGCAGGTGCACAGACAGTCCTCCAAACAAGCAAAACAATCTCCAAATACAGTAAAACAAAACCTTGATTGGAAATTTTTTTTTTTTAAAAAAAAAAATTCAATACCTGTAGCTATTTTTGCCAGTGCAAAAAAAAAATTGCGTTCCAAACACCTGGAACGAACTGGGGAATGTGGAAAGGCAGAGATGAGGCTAGGAGGTTGCAGGAGGCTGCAACAGGGCTCTCTATTGCTGCATACTCTTCTCCAATCTTCTCTATTTCTTCTGCATTCTTTTTCCACTCCTTCACAGGGCCAGAATTTCGCTCTGGTACCAAATGTTGATTGAGAAACAGGGACGGAAGCCTGTGTATATTTTATTGATCTCAATCAGTAAACAGTACATTGAATAGGCTGCAATATTTATAGATATTGCACAGCCATATACATCCAGAAGAATGAGTTGCACAGGTGCAAACCAAAAACCAGACTAAACAAGCTTCCAAATCATCCGGGAAGCAACAATTAAATAAAAAAACAAATATATTGTTTTATAACAATATAACAATGTGAATACTGACAAATATGGTTGATTAACCATATAACCATTAATTATTTAATTAATAAAATTAATTAAATAATCTAACTATGCATAATTAATAATATATCCTAACAAGGGGTTCCGTTCCACCAAATTCACCCGATGCACGATCCTAACCTCATCCCTTATTACTTGGTATCTTCTAGCATTTGTACCTTGATGGATGGCTAGGCAACACCTTTTACACCATGCACACCATTAGACTATAACCCATTTGATGCATCTCCTCAATTTGAAACAATCAAACAATCAAAATGTGATGCTTGTTGATCATAACTCCATTTGTATCTTTTCCTTATGCCATACAATTCTTCAAAAGGTTTTGCCCACGTAAATAACAAAATGTTTGATTCGTAGTCCAATATTGTATTTGTATGTAACATACCTTATTCAAGAGGAATAGATGAGCTTTATTTTTCTATCTATTATCTACATCGAATGTCTAATAGTGCTTTTGCATTTGTTTGATCATTCACATAGCATGTTCAACATAATTCACATATAGCTTCGTGGATCTATGTCTTAACCATGGGACTAGAATAAATTAAGCGTGATTTAGATATCTTATTTTTTAAGTTTTTTCTCTACATAATATGTTTTCTTTATTCCTTCCCTAGAGTGACAGATTGTAGTTTGCTTTCTTTCAATTAGCATGATTTCAAGTCAAAGATTGTATTGTCTTTTTAACTAGTATAAATATCTTAAATGCATTTATTTTAAAAACATCGATAGTTATTAATTTTGATGTATCTATTTTGGATTGGTTTTATCTATTGAAGGGTTTCGCATAGATTAACAAATTTGTCACATGTATTTTTTTATTAAATAATGATAGGTGGCCTCACTGTAGCTACACCACGACATCAAGCTCAAGAAAATTTTCAACAAAGATGTTAAATGGTGGATGATCTCCATCATGTGCCTAAAATATCACAATTTTTCAATTGTTGTTTGTAAGCAAAAGAAAAAATATACCATGATAGTCAAATTGACATCAAAATTTAGGTCATCCATTTTTACGCCGAAAGGTGTGTTCTATGTTAGAAAGGCGGAGGGGCTCTGACGACCGAAAAGACATCAACGTCTGTGATCTTTTGGTCGACGATGTACGGAGTGTCATCTACCTTACACGTGTTCTGCAACACAACTTGCGTAGCAAGCTCAGATCTGAGAGTTTCGATGGATGGATTCTGAAGCACCGTTAGCCAAGCCACTATCCCATCACCGAAATGATCCCGCACCTCTTGGCTGTTGTATACTCTCTTCAGAAGCAGGGTCTTACCCGACACACCCATGCCTACAACGCCATATCTATGTCCTTCACCATTCACTATTAGCTTACGGAGAGTTAAAAAGGCTTTCTCCTACCCGACAACCAGAGGCTCCTGAATCATCTCGATTCTTTGGTTTCGGCAACCCGATCCATACTCCCTCGAAGCACTGCCAATCTCGTTATTTCTTAAAAAAGTGAATTCAATTTTTTAAGCCAGTCATTGACAGAGGACGGCACTAGATTTTCATGAATGCCCAGTACACCAATGGGAATAGTATTGTTCAATGCCAACCGATACTGCTGCATTGCCCTGTTAACGGGCTCAATTTCCATCACCAAATCTTTGAGATTACCCAATTCTTTCGTGCAGCGAACGGAAATATTGATACGGGAAATTATATCGGTGACTGCAATATTGATGCCCATACCAATCAATCCAGATATCACTCTGGATCTCCCATCTCACTAATTTGAACCAGAAATATGGCCGTCTTTAAACCTTATCAGTATATATTGAAAACGAGAATATAGTTATGTGGAAACAAACGCTCACGAGGAAGACCAAGTCATACAATTTGATCGCTAAGACAGTCGTCACTCCAGGCTGTCAAAATATAGCTAAGATAATGGTAATTACATTTTATAGAGTTCATCCATTTTTATGCCGAAAGGCGTGTACTAAGTTAGAAAGTCCGACCCCCTCTGACAACCGAAAAGACATCAGCGTCTGTGATCTTTTGGTCAATAATTTACGGAGTGTCATCTGCCTTACAAATGTGAGTTTGAAATTGCTAACGGTTCTCTCTGGCCATGTCGACTTGCCATCCCTTCCATGTCAGGTTTTTCCACCTTGAATCCCTTGCCACGCCATCATCACTTGTCCCCCTACCTACACAAGCATCGTGCTGGACCAGTTTCATTTTTGGCGTGGAAAGTAATAGTTATCGGATCCATTTCATTCTTTTTATTCATTCTTGTTAATTTTTCTGAATAAAAAATCAAGCGAAATAGCTAGAATGTGATAATATCTGAAATCTTTTGCTGCTGCTAAAAGCCTGGGCGGTTTCCTATGTGAAGCTCAAGCAGAATACCTACATGTTAATGACACTTGTGCTTTAACGCAGAGGACATGTAATTTTAAGCGAGGAGATTAACTTGTCTACGTGTTCGATTGAAGACACAATGTCGTTTCAGGCTCCTTCTAAGGGAACTTTCACTGATTAACTGAAGAAGGATGTAAGCTCCGTTCTCAACTTCTTGAAGAATAACGACTCTCTTTTCTTGGCCAATGTCTTACCATTTTTCATCTACAACAACAACAGGGAGTCATATAGCTTAGATTATGTCTTGTTGAAACCTACGGCACCCATTGTGAAGGACGAACATTAGATTTACAGGAGCCTGTTTGACACCATGATTGATGCTACGTATTCTGCCATGGAATCCCTGGGCATTCCAACACACCCATAGTTGTTACTTCTAATTTACTTGTTTTCAAACATGGAATCCAAAATTTTAAATAACACACAAGAGTTCGATCCACGCTTTGTCGTCCATAGCAAGGAAAGTTCGTTGGACGGGACTTGCACCCTGGTCGTCTAGGGCCATAAGAGCCACCGGTTCCTTGTCGGTGTATTGGACGAGGTTCGATTCCCAGTCTTGTTGGGTCAATTTAGTGGAATCAAGGCCATGGTATTTACTAACTAGCAATTGCACACGAATGGTGTAATGGAGAGGCCGAACGGGATGCATATAAGATGTTAAAGTTGAGGAGTTAAGTGGTAAAGGAGGAAGAGGGCCAGTGAATAGGGCAATGGGGAGGAGGATTGCAAGGGTATGAAAAGAGATGGGCGGTGTATTTTCTTCTTGTCGGGAAACCAAAAAATTTAGCAATTTTGAATAGATACTAAAGTTTCTACTGTTGTAACATACATCAAATGTGAAGACAGAAGAAGTCAACATAATGTAATATGGTATAAAAAGACACGTCATTTCCAAGTAGATGGACACGTGAACAACACAGTTACAGTCGTAGGTGCGTTGCTTTGTTGTGTATACTCAAGTTTGTGGGATCCATGTGGATGAAATTGACACACATTACATCGCCAAACAAATCAATCTACATCACTTTGGAGATAACGAGTTGGAAGTGGATGAATCTTCTTGCATTGCCACGAGCAAGGATATTTTTTTTTGTAACCAACAAAAGCTCATGAGATAAGTGTGTAGTATGAAGGAATTCAGGCCAGGTAACTATTTGCGGTGGGGAAAGATTGTTGATCTAATATGAGTTGAGAAAGGTAAAACATTGGTGGCACTACATTGCAAACAAAGTGAGTTGCATTGGAGAGAAATTCAGCTCGTGAATGATAGAGGTGATGAACTGAGTTGCCTTAGATGGATGAGACAATGGGAAGTGAATGAATGAAATGAGATCGAGTCCAAACAATATTGGAGGGGCTCAAAGTGAGATATGTAATGAAAAGCATAGTTGAGGACAAGATGTTGCAACTGATGCAGGAAACACATTTTGATCATGATGATGATACCTAGCGAAGAAGTTCCGCTATCCATGTTAGTGTCCTTGGCATTGTTGGTGGACCATGATAAAGGTTTGATAGGCGTGACTATGGAAGTAAAAGACATGGCAACAATGATTAAGTTAGAACATGTTATTTGTTTACATCACTTATTTCAAATGTGTCATCTTTTTTGCATGATGTTAAATTTAGGAGGTCAATATGACAAGGGATTTGAGGTGACCTAGGGTTGTGAAGGAGCTACTTGAGCAAAGGCAATAAGCTTGGAGAGATTACACTCGACACCAATTAAAAGCATTATGAAGTTAAATCCATTACATAAGAAGAAAAGAACACTCGACCTACATGATGGCACTTGAAAAATAATCAAGATCGTTGAGTGAGTTAAGGTGATAGTGATATGTAGATAAGATGGGGCCAAACATATTAGTGGGGGGCTAGGGGAAGTGGTTATTTGATGTATTAGAGATAAACCTAATCTCAATCACCATATACTAGTGAGAATCACATGTGAGTAATGCAATGGAGACATGAAATGGGATGCATAAAAGATGTTAAAGTTGAGAAGTGAGATGGTGTAGGAGGAAGAGGGCTGGTGACGAAGGGGATAAGGAGGAGGTCGTGCAGGGGTAGAAAAAGTAATGGGCATTAATTTTTTTTTCTTGTGGGGAAATAGAATACTTTACCAATTAACAATAGAGCTAAAAGTCTTTACAGTTCCAATGTAACTAGGATGTGAAGACAAAGGAAGTCAATATAACATGATGTGGCATTAAAAAACACGTCAAGGTTGATTTCTCTCTATGTTTGTTGTGGGGATGCAAAGGTTGATGTGCAAGAGAACCTTTTCTTGGAAAAGTTTGAGAGTATGAGTTGTGTACCAACATTCAAAATTTAAAAAGATGGTTCAAAGATCAAATAAATTATTGGCCTAATCCAACAAGTGTTGGATAACTCATTAAAACATTATAGTCTTTAGGGAACATAATGATTCATACATTTAGTTTCACATACTTTTCATGAACAAATAAACTAGATCATCACCACAACTTTATCACATTCTTTTAGGCCTGGACTTTATTTTAGACATGCTCTCCTATTCCATTGTATTGCGTCTATGACCTTGTGACAACATGCCTTGCTTGCAATCTTTCCCTTTTTGTTTAGTCATCTACAAGATGTAAATCAAAGACGCATTCCACATGATTGTTTTATCCCAAAATCAAGTTTCACGATAATTTTGGTACAACCTACCAAATGTTTGTCTTTGGGAGTTTGTCATCTTCCCAAAAATACCAGAGTTTTTGCCCAAGTTGTAGATTGTCTTTTATTTTTTAAAATTTCAGTCTTTTCAAGCATGCAAACAACCAAATGTAATGTCTCCCGAATCCTTATACCCGATACACTACAATTTTTTCAAACTTTTAGACTTTCCGAACATCAAGACATATTAGCAAAAAAACATGTAAAATGTCGGATGTCCCCCTGAACCCCGAACCTTGACACTATAGTTTCTCGGGATTTAGGGATTGTGGAACATCAGGACATGTGAGGACGAAAGCATGTTGTGTGCAAATAAAGTCCCGAACTCCGAAATGAACATGGACCTGGTGTGTCAGGTTTTCAGAGTCCGAGTGCACGAAGTCAAGTCATGTCTGACATGGTCAAACCCCTGATCCCCAGGTCAACGCAATAAATGACAACTAAGATTTGACCCTGCCATGTGTAAAAAAACCTGTAAAAAATTCCAAGCTCATTATAAAATCAGGATTTTTCACGTCATTTTCACCTTGTACGATTCAAATTTTTACCGCGACTTGCATTCGACCCTCAAAACTCTGATTGCCTAGTTCTTCCTCTTCCTCTTCCAATTGTCTTTTTGATCAAATCTCTCATATCCATTTGTAAATCTGGCGAGTTATCATTCTTCGTGGGTCTTTTCTATGATTTAGCTACATTACATGTTTTTTTTCGGCCTTGTTTTCTTCGACTGTGGTAAAACCTTTATTTTCCTTCCTCTTCCAAGTTTTTTTGTTTCTCAAAGATTTACTTGTTGTTTCTCCATGCTTTTGATTGTTACTTTTCATAACAAAAAGGGGCCTTAGTGAAAATTCCTACTCCGACACTAGTTAGGATTTCTAACTTGATAAACAAGTTGAAAACCTTGACAAAGTTCATGTCGAGATTTTTGATCTTCTTTTCAAGATAAAAAACCCACCTTAGTGTTTCATAATTTCTATGTTGTAAAACATGTGAAGAACCCAACACGAGACTTTTGGGATTTTAGAGGTGTTAAACATTCCCTAAACCCTGTTTGGTCTTTGTCAGGACTTGCATGTTGACAAACAAGGAGAAAACCTTGAAAGTGTTTGAGACAGGTTTTCGAAGGTATTCGACAAGTCTGGATTTCCGAATAGTGTGTCGGGATTTGGAAGTTGCTAAACAAGTATAAATTTCTGACAAGTGTGTGTTAGGGTTTTCAAAGTGCTAAACAAGAACAAAATCCTGCCAAGAGGTCTTTCGGGCTTTTTAGGTTGTCGAGCAAGAGGACATTTTCAATTTGAATTCAGAGGTGTTTAGGAGACTTTCTTTGCAAGTTTTCATTGTTTTTTTTTATTTCAATGTTAGAATCAACTAAAGGAAAAGAGAAGTCAGAATTATCTAAGGATAAAGATAAAACCATGAAGTATAGTTACCAAGGGGTGGTGCCCCCTTCCAATATTGATTCCAATATTAGATCAGATAAGCGACATGAAGTTGGGGCATATCAACCTTATTGATTTTTGGAGTAGGATAAATAACCCATCAAATTCACCTTGGATTCAAGGCATTTATGATAGTGGATTAACACTTAAAGCAAATTTTCCAACCTCGACACAATGTCTAGAATTCATGCTCACAACTATAAGTCATTATGATGGTGACGCAAGGTCAGTGAAGAATCATGAGGGGGAAGTGACACGACTAGATTAGATGTAAATTATTTTTATGATTTACTCAAACTCCCCGACTTTAATGAGTATGTAGACATTAATCAAGAGAAAGCTCAATAGACTTGGGATGATAATTATTCAGCTTGCACAAAACACTTGAACAAGAATTATCTTAAAAATCCAAAGCCTTCCATCAACCGTTTTTCTAAAACCTTACCTCGGAGTGACTTCGTTCCTGAAGTTAATGACATCATTACCATACTAATAATATTTGTAGGTCTTCCTGTAGCAAAGGATTTTCAAGAATGTATGTACTAATTCATCTACATCATAAGGAAGAACCAACAATATATTAGATGGGGAGAGCTAATTAGTGATTTCCTGCATAAAAAAATCAAGGAGGTTCATGTGACGAGAAGATTCTACATGAAATCTTACCTTGTCTATGATGCATCGCGAATGGGAATATGATAAGGAAAATTATAGTTACCTAAATGGATGGTGTTTGTGGACTTCATGTCGCCACAAGAGTTACCATCCTCATCAGCACAATTAGTTGAGGAACGGTTAGACGTAGAGCCCATGGTTTCCTCCACTTATGCTTCAAAACCCCCAATCGATAAATTTAGCAAAACTATTTTCTAGCAGGTACATGTGAAAAATTGAATTATTTCTTATTTCACGAATTCGACACCCTTCACAATTGGCATGCACATCGTGTTCCTATTGCTCTACAGTCTCTTGGCACCACTTTCATCGAAGATAATAAGGCAGAACATATTTCAGCTTCCTTCGTGGACAAATTTGATCCTCCAACTTCATGTTTATCTCCAGAACAACAACAAACTTTCAACATAATTATTCAGCACTTCACGTACAGATCCAGCCTTCCTCCGCTGAGACTTATTATACAAGGGACTGCAGGTACTGGAAAATCATTCCTCATTAACATTATAAAGTCTTCATTTGCCTCTTCATCCAACCAGAGCCTTTCACCTCTCCTTTTGCTCGCCCCAACAGGAGTTGTTGCTTTCAACATTTCAGCTTCGACAATACACGCAAGCCTCCGGATTCCCATTAAAGAACTCAAACCCTTAGAGGGCCAAGCTTTATCATCTCTTCAAGACTCCATCAAGCACATCAAATACATTTTAATTGATGAAATGAGTTTCATCGGACCAAAGTTGCTTTTCAGAATCGACTACCGTCTTAGGGAGGCTTTCCCGCACTTCAAAAATTCAACATTTGGAGGTAGATCTATGATCCTCGTTGGAGACCTCGGTCAACTTCCTCCAGTTATGGACATCCCGCTTTATGCCATCAAGTCTTACAGAGCTACCCTTTGGCGAGAATTCAACATATCTGTTTCCCTACATTCAATCTTCCGACAACAAGGCTCTGATCCAGCACAAACATCATTCCGAAACTTGTTGCTTAACATTCATAATGTTGTCCCTCTAATCCAGGACTGGGAAGCTCTTATGTCAAGATTTGATTCCTCCCTTACCGAACAAGAAAGCATTGATTTTAAAAATGGCCCTCATCTTTTCGCTCAGAATGACCTTGTGCACTCGCACAACCTTATTATGTTGAAGTCCCTTAACTCTCCTATAGCCAGATCAATTGCCGAAAAAACCAGATGTTCTACACCTGGCGATACTGAAGACAACCGGTTGAAGCCCAAGGTTCTTCTCTGCATCAACCAGAAAGTAATGCTTTCCACAAACTTGTGGGTTGAGAAAGGTCTTGTCAATGACGCTACTGGTTCTATCATCGACATAGTCTATGGAGTATCCTCCGGACCCATGCAGTGTTGCTGCCAAACCTTCTTTATAACAATCATGCATGTAGATTTCACGTGTATTTTGTATCGATAACCGCTTTTCACT
Source organism: Taxus chinensis (assembly GCA_019776745.2). Taxonomy (NCBI): domain Eukaryota; kingdom Viridiplantae; phylum Streptophyta; class Pinopsida; order Cupressales; family Taxaceae; genus Taxus; species Taxus chinensis. Next base: position 24,432,463 of record CM034150.1, on the reverse strand, counting down.
CTGTTCTATATTATCTGCAACTAAATTAAACTCCATATTAGATCTATGTTTCTTTATAAAGACATCCAAAGTTTCTTGCTGCGCTCTACTTCTAGCCAGTCTAATATAACTATTGGATTTGTTATACCCCTTTTTCATTTCTTTTAACCTGTCCGTCAAATGCGTTCTTCTTCTCCACTTCCTTCAACTTGTTCCCCAACCTCTCTTTCGGCGTTATCATCGCACACCTCACGTGCGATTGCTAGTTATTAACTCACTCTATCACACTCTCCACCAACCTTTTACAAGCCAATGAACATAATTAAACTTTCCCCCTAAAACTTTATATGGCACTTATGCTTTTAAAACTTTATCAATATGTAAACAGAGTTTTTTATTGTATTGTACAATTATTTGAATAAATAAAATAAAATAAATTTACATTTTAATTTTTTGATTTAAATAAAATATACATTTCACTAAGTAATTATAAACTAATAGTTAGTTAAAAAATTCAATGCGTGATTCAATAGAGAAGTCAACGACAATAAATGAAATTAAAAACATTAAGAAAATAAAAAATAATAACACAAAGGAAGTTATTAAAGCCATTGCTTTGTTCACCCTATAAATTTCTTCTTCTTCTAAACTGTCATGAAAAGATAGGAACCGCTGACCTGCCATCCTGCAGCCATGTATGCTTGACTTGAAAATCTGAATCCAATGTTACCCCTTCAACTTTCCATTGGGCCATGAAGATTGCATTCCGTAACATCCACCTGATTTCTACAAGTTTGTCAATTTCAAAGCATCAATGCAGAAAGAATTTGTCACTGATATCACGAATGGTGCACCAGAAGATGAGGTTCAACCATGACAGGTATCAACAACTGCCTCTGAGAACTCTTGCTTGATTCACATAGAAAGATAACAAGTAGGTGGTAAATGTTTTCAATAATTTTCAGTGATTTTTTTTATGTTTTTCAATTTTAGAGAACTTTCAATCTAAGTATTTCAACCATCTCCTAGATAAAGGTTTTGTGAATTTTAACAGTGTTTAGTACGTTTGATTCTGGTTTTATAACCATTTACACTGAAGAGGGTTTTCAATCTATTGTGTTAGTCATCCACAATTCTAATGTCTTTCACGAGTCAAAATGCACAGCTCTTCTGTCCCATTTCATGATGATAGTCTGGGTATGCATATGCTTGACTGATAAGACAATCTATTGAGAAGTAGCATCATAAAAAAAATCAAGATTTATCTGCTTCTTCTATAAAACACCATGGGCAGTGCATGATGTTGGAGACTGTCTAGGCCATCAACAGAAATGTGTCTCAGTAGACCTCCCTATCTCTGAGACATCTTCTAAACATAACTACATTTTCCAATTCTATAAAATACCATGGACAGTGCAGTGTTTTTGGAGACCGTCGAGGCCATCAACAGAAATGAATCTCAGTAGGACCTCGCTGTCCCTGAGACCTCTTCCAAATATCACTATATTTTCCAAAAAAACTAAGCACGAACCAAGCACGTCATGTTGACATAATTGAGCTTTTATGGCAACAACTCTCAAATCCATATGGCCATGTATCGCATTTAGAATACCTAGGGAGACTTTCTAACCATTAGTATTCATCAACTTCATTTGTAAAACAAAAGCGTACATGTAATTGCTAATAGGTCAACACATAAATATGAATTAAGGTTAGTGCCACTCTCATGACGACTCTTACAGCAAAATTCAGTAGAGGTCTCTGAACAATGTTTTCATTAGAAATCCTTTATATAGAAGTAATGGAAACCAGAACAATTCTTGAAGATACATGGAATACAAATAAAATTTAGAATTGCAGAACATAAGAAGAGAATAGCATTGAGGGTTAAGAAGAGATTCATTATCATCTGTGCTTTAGAATCACAGATGCAAACAATTTGACATGTACAAGATGAGAGAAGCTGGACAAGTGCTGAACTCTCATGTATGAAAAACAGTTTTTGAATGAAAAATGATGATACAATGTGCCACAAGTGGCATACAATTAGCATGTCCAAGAAACTGATCTTGTGAGGCGTGGCTTCAGAATCTTTTTATCTTCTTCTAAAGAGATCATTCCCAAATGAGAAGGATCTTCTAACATCATTTTGGAGACAAGATAACCAGCTACAGACCAAGTCTGGTATTTTCGAGCTTGCTTCCCTATATACCCACCAGTTTTCCCATCATAATACTCTGGCCAGCCATCCTTAGCCAGCCGTCGCTCCATAAGTTCAATTGCTTTACGAGCTATCTGTGGCCTCCCTGTCTTAATACATGCTGCCGTCAACAACCACAGCAGAACTGCACAAACCCAAAGTTCACTTTAATATCACTCTACAGAGGAAAAGAACAGCCATCTTGTTGTACAGAAAAGAGATCTAGAAAAAATAGCAAACCAAGTTCCTCAGATGATTAAGGCTTGGACAAGCCCACAAGGTAAATACATGTGTGGCATTGGAGCGAGTATAGTGTGCAGGATAGCTGTAACATTCTTTTATTGCATAACTTCAAAATACCATTACGTGAGAATGGCATGTAACAGTAATTGATGATTTAAGTAGGGCATAGTTGAGGGCTTACTTAAGAAATGAATTACAAGCATATTTGTGAGGTACAAAAGATGTAGCAGCTATGACATATAAATAAACAGGAAAATATTCTATATATGGCATACCTAAAAGCCAAACCACCATGTGGTAAAAGCTGTAGTAAAAAATAAAAGAATGAAGCATAAGAAATGGCTTAGAAAATCAGAAGAAATCTGAAACACGTCTAGAGATATAGTAGAAATGATAGGATCATCTTTTGTGTAGGAGGCTAAAACCAATGAAATGTCAAATCAAACCAGAAAATCAGAGAGAGATTGACAAGATACAACAATGAATAATCACCAAGAAAGCCTCAAACAATTAAGATAACAATTATTATTCATCGTGAATCTCTTCCACGATGAATAGTCGCCATGAAAGCCTCAAACAATTCAGATACGGTAAATGAAAGTACAAAAAAAATGCCCTATAACATTTAGGCTTATAAAGATGAATCAGAATAAAAACAGGAAACATGCCCTACATCATGATCAATGCTAGGTTGGTACCAATGCCAGGAATATTGCACACGATTTTTCGAATTATACATATGGCAGGTCACTATGCACAGGTGATGGAGATGGAAGATTATGGCATTGTGAACTAAATTACACGACAACAGAAAAGCATTTTCTTTAGATATCAATTCAATCCAAACAAGGTTTTTCGTCAAGCAAACATTTCGGAACATCAATTCATTCAAAAGAAGCATGCACTTAGACTTTAGTGTAATAGAATGCTACTCTCCACACTGCACAGAGACATGCATCATTGCCCACAAGCAGAATCTACAGAAGGCAGATAGATGACCAAAAATTTGGAAAAATACATATTACTTTTGACAGAGGAGTTCACTCACCTGGCCAAGAGCCACCATTATGATAGCTCCATCTAGTATTTTTTGGATCACAACCTGTCACAATGCGCCAATCATGGTTTTCTAGGGCAGGGTATGCAATTTTGAGAGGCATGTCTCCAATCAAATCTTCCCATCTTTCTTCAAACAAATCCATAATTGCAGAGGCTTGTTCGGGAGTTGCCAATGAGCTCAGAATTGCAATGCAATTACCTAGACAAAACCACCTAAAATCCAATCGGGCAGGGCTGACATTTCCTACAAAGTATCCTCCTCTCATTGGCATAAAATCAAAAACCCAATCAGGGATAGAATCTGGAATAACATTAAATTTGTTGACAGCTGTGTGGGAGTATTCTTCTGTCTTGTACCGATAAATATTGTTTAGTTGTTCGTGGTCAAGCCAGAAGTATGTCCTCATATGATAGCTTAAGGCATGAAGCCGTATATCTATCCGTTCAATAAATTCCTTGCCTCCATTCTCATGTTTGAGCAAAAACCTTGCACAGCGTAATGCAAGGAAGAAAAGTGCTTGAATCTCAATTGGATAACCATATATCCCCTGCAGAAAACAAATTGTGCCTCATAAAACTATTAAAAAAAAACAAATGAAAGACAACATATATACCAAAGAACAGAAAAGTCCTTAGAAACGCAAGATCTGTATAGCAGATCACCCTTACATCACAAACATTCTTTTGTAGGATAAATAAAAAGTATCTAATTAAAAAGCATAAGAAATCGAGGTAAGATTGCTGACCATTCTTCTATCAATCATAGAGCAACCATCTGCACAAAGAAGTGTTGGGAAGGTGTCAAATCCTTCTGAAAGACAGAGATTCAAGATAAGCTTTATCCCACGTTGTACATCAGGCATGTCTGTAAGGCTATGATCTCCTGTACATTTGGTGTAGGATCGGAGCAGAATGATCCACCAAAAGCCTGAATCAACGGGGGCAACCCTACCAATGGCACTCTCCCCAAAATCAGCAATTAAGGTATCAGAGTTTCGCTCTGGATCATGAAGAACCTTAAAGCTAGCAGGCATTACACCTTCACCAAGAGTAAAACAGTCAATCCGTTTCTCCCAGCCTTGGAGATGCAGAGTTTTCAACAAAAAGTTTTTGACAATCTCAGGCTCCCCATTCATCAGAAATGCCAAAGCACTGGGAACAAAGTCCCTAACGAACACCTGGTTATAACAAAGAAACAGCAATCAAGAACACAATTTTGGCAGCCATTATCATCAAACAATCTCATCTCATACCAGCACAATTGCCCAAGGGTTATATAACGATCAAGGAACAAAGTCCCTAACAAACACCTGGTTATGACAAAGAAATAGCCAACACAATTTCGGCAGCCATTATCATCAAACAATCTCGCATTGTGACAACACAATTTACCAAGGGTTATGTACCAATCAAAGAACAAAGTCCCTTACAAAAACCTGCTTGTGGCGAAGGAAGAGGGATCAAGAACACAATTTTGGCAGCCATTATCATCAAACAATCTCATCTTGTTACAATGCAATGGCCCGAGTGTTATAAAACAATCAAGAAACGAAGTCCCCAACAAAGTCCAGGTTATAACTAATAAATAGCAATCAACAAAACAATTTTGGCAGCCATTATCATCAAACAATCTCTATTTTAACAATCAACCAACCTCCATGAACAGATCGCAAGTGATAAAATGTTTACACATAGCAAAATGAAAACATGTGCAGGGGGCGAGATCTACTGCATGGGGAAACAGATCTTGTCCACAAATGCGTAGTGATATGCATTGGTAACAAGGTCCTCTGTAAAATGACAAGGTCTCAAGCACCCCTGTGCATAAATATGTCAGAATATGCATTGTTAAGGTCCTCTGTCAAATAGCAAGGCCTGACACACACACACACACCAATGTGTCACAATATATATTACTTACAACGTCTTACGTAAAATGAAAGGCTTCACACACAAGCACAAATCCAGGGGACTAAACTGCATCGAATGCCTTGGAGGGTATTCATACACCGCTCCATAAATGAGAATCGGGCGATATGCATCGCTAGCAAGGTACCCTATAAAATGAAAGGTTTAACACAAACCCACAAATCCAGGTGACTAGAACTGCATTGAATGCCTTATATGATATTCAAATACACCTACATAAATGAGAATCCACGCATAAACTGAAGCCTGTGTAGCCATGATGTTATTAAGAAATTCATATTTGATGGGAAAATTATACATATGGATATTTTAAAAATTTGATTTTACCTTACCTGATTATAGTTTAAGGCTTCTTCCGTAGAATCCAGAGCAGCGATGGTACCCACGGGCTTCCCACGAAAATAAACCAGAGATTTTCTAAGATTTTCCCAGGCATCCGCCACCATTGGATGGGTAGCAAAAGGGGTTTGGCATGACGAACGAGGCGTTCCCATACCAGATCGGAAGCTCATGCTGGGAGAGTTCGTTGCGGTTGCCAATGCGTCAAGCCGCTCGTAGCTTTTTATAGGCTCCAATCCCCCTTTACTGCTACTGGAATTGGTCAAATCATTGAGAGTTTTTTCTTCCAGAGATCTGCGCTCCAGATTCAAAGGCCTCGGCCTCATTTCCACCATGAGCGTGCCATCGGAATAGCCCAAAGACATGGACTCTGTCGTTACCATACTCGAAGGCATTTTCAACAAGATTATGTTCTGTTTCAGAACTTTGCACGCCGACTGTTTGCCAAAATGTCCTAAAAATTCAAAGGCCGAAACCAGGGCTCTGTTAATCCGTTTATGAAGATTTCAGTGCCCGAAGGAATTGTATTAATAGAACCGGCTCTGAAAATAAAACTTTCGCAAAACAAAACCAAAGAAAAAACTGGAAGACTAAGCCAAGGCGAGGGTGAATGGAGGTTCAACGAAGTGGGTATAAACAGAATTTAAAGGGGAAAGGGGGTCCAAAAATGTGATTCAATGTTGGTGGCAGTGCAAAGGGGAAACTTCGCGGAGTTGCAGGAGGGTCGTGGGCCAGGCAGGCAGGGGACTGAAAATGAAATGGATCACGTTTATGCACAGTAAGTCAACAGAATGGAAACGCAATGGATTGGGCAGTCGGCGTGTTTCTTAAGATACTTATAAATGCAAAATTCGTGTGTTAAGTATAGAAATATATGTCGAATTCGATTGCAGCATCCGCCGAGTGAGGTGAAACCTATGGCTGCGTGTTCCAGATTATAATTAGTTTTTCCATCGATTCTGGATTTGTGGGGTCCGTGTGCGGGTTGGCGACTTGTTTTCGCCGTTAACAGGTGGGTACCTTCCATTCCTCGCCAACATTTGTGCGGTTTTTCATGATGGATTTGGATTTGCGTGTGTTCACGGGCGGTCGTACATAGTGATAGAAGAGGTAAGTAGGATTGACCAGCGTGGCACCGTTGTAGATGGATTATACCTAACCACGTCGGCCATTGTTCTTGCCGGGTCGTACATATACGGAACTGCTTTCTACAGTGGTATATATTGGTTCTGCTCCCGTATTAGGGCAACGCCTACACCCTACCTACCCCACGTTTTTTTTCAAAAAAAAAAAGATAATGAGCAATGTGGTGTTTTTTCCTTCGGGGAACAGGGGTACCGGGTACCCACAACTATGTGGGACACAAATGAGGGCCTAGTTTTTGTCTTGGGCATACTTAACATGTGTTATTTAAGGAGAGTTCATGAATTTTTGATGGCAAAAGTAATTAGCGTGATTGTGTGCATCATTGTGTCTAGTGGATATAATTAAAAACATTTCATTTCATCGTGAATTGTCTTTTTTTTTTTTTTTACCCACAATTGTCACGTTTTAATTAAAAGCATGTAAATATATTTCTAAAGATTAAAAAATATGATAAGTTTTCTATTCAATTAACCTAATTTCATAGCACCTCACATTAGGTTACCATTTCCATAACAAACCCTCATAGTGGGAGAGGGGACATATTTATACTCACTTCTAAGTGACTAAGTGAGTTTGTGTGTCACTATTGGCGTTAAAGATTATAGATTGACTTATTATACTCTGAAATATCAAACCAAAGTCCCATTATCTTGGCAACATGCCAAGTCACTCCTCAACATAGTCTCCCAAGGAAGCAGGAGCAATAGTAGTAGTTGAATCTTCCACCGATACATGGACCACTGTTTAGACTAGTGGATTTACCAATCTTAATCATTATAAGGGACGATGTTATGATATTGAACCCATCCCTGGAAAGGAGAAGGAATATGTTATTTGTGTAGCTTACCCCTTAAATCATTTTTAAGAAGGTTTTGTTACTAACTTGTTCATTGTTATTTTAGGTAATGTACTTGGATTCAAATCCCTATGAGCTCTACATTTTAAAGATCTATGAATTCCTCCTACTTATTTAAAATATTTTTATGGCCCATTACCTGACATACATTGCATGTCATTTAACCAATTGGTTAAAATCTTGTGAGCATTGTTAGACAGGGAAAATGTTATGGATACAGTGTTAGTACTCACATGAAAGTATGTTGTAGTGTGTTGAGTTGTTAGTAACAACTCATAGTTAAAACTAGTGTGTGTGAGTTAGTATAGGCTAAATAATAGCCATTAAAAAAGTTGTTGTAATGTCTCTCGTAATAGTCTTGTGGTGGGAGTTACGATCAAGTAAATGTGATCTCCTTGATTTGTGGAGTTATGATCCTATATACATAAGGTATCTCGCCACAAAATGGAATAGAAAAGGAAGCAATGTTATTGTGTTATTTGTGCAATTATCACGTGTTATTAATGTTAAGAAGCTCTACCAAATTTATCATTAGGTATCAAAGTAGGGAAGAGTTAAATCTATAATAATAATGGAGTTTTGAGGTAGTCAAGGGGTAGACAAGTTATTCAATCATCCCATGTAATGAAATTCTTTTCCAAAAAGCATAAGGCTTATTTTACATTACTTAAGGTAGTTCTAAATTTTAAGGCTATTAATAATTCTATCACAGTTATATGACTCTTTTTAGATCTTGTACTTCACGAATCTTCTACAATTTCAATCTTAACAGCTCAGGGTATGCTCAAATTTTGGGGCCAAGTATTATTATTAGGAGCACGAAGGCTTTGAGGATTGGTGCATAGGGGTACATGAGTCACAAGGAAGAGCGTACAAAGTTGGTGAAATCATGTTGTATTTGAGCATGCCTTTCACATGCATTCTTTAAGATCTATTATTACTACATCCTATTAGGAGATCACCTCATGTCCTCCACTCACATACCTATGTTGTCTTATTGATGACACGTGTTCCATCCATTCAAACAATAGTGGTATTCCACGTTCGATGTGTCTCAACAAGGTCATACTAAGCCCTAGGAAAACTAGGCAGTTACCTAGGGCACTAGTAGTTAGAGGGTGCCTAAATCTAAAGATTTCCCTTATTGTTGGCTATTTTGAGAACTTTGCATTAAAATAATTTACTTGAAGATTCAATATTAATTAACCTATTGTATTTTTTTTGTGAGGTCTGGAGTTAATCCACCCCCCTATAACTTAGATGTCAAGTCTGATGGGTATCCATTCTGCCAAATTTTCCTGAGGCACAATCCCGGCCTCATCCCTTTTGTTTATACAGATATCTCCTGGGAGTGGAACCTTGGTGGATGGCTACGCAACACCTTTTACACCATCATCGGCACCACTACACCACAACCCATTCAATAGCCTATTGTAATTTCCCTTTTGAGGGCTATAAATATATTTAATAATAGTAATCAACCAAAAAACTTGCTAGAAATAATATAGAAACCCTTCAAAATATTATTCTTCAAAGTGGGAATTAATTGCAAGGAAAAGTACTAGACAATATATCTTTTTTTTCCAATTTAATATTAGTTGGAAATTAATTATCAACAACAAAAAAAACCCTTTACAAATATCGCTGAAAAAGAAGAATTCTAAGCCCAAACTCAAGTACAAATGAAGATTCTAGTTGCTAAAAATAGGAGGAACACAATGATGATTGAATTTGAAGTTGTCGTGCCCTTGAATATCCCAAACTCCACCTTAGGGCAAGTTGTCACCCTTGGGAAGAGTTAGAAATGCCTTCAAAATTGAATTTAGCTCAATGCAATCTCCATGTGAGATCACTCTTTACAAGTTTGAGGGGTTTTATCCTCAAACTAGCTCAATATTGAGAGGTTTCGTTCTCAATAGGCCTTCCAAGAGGGTTTACGTCCTCAATGGATGAGAGAGAAAGCAAAGTGTGCTCCAACTCTAAGAGAATAAATTCCAAAAGCATGAATAAACATCTTCCAAGCCAAGTGAGCCCTTTAAATAGCTAGAGGTGGTGCTAATGACCAAATAAAATCCTCCTAAAGAGGATTGACCCTCCTTGGGGACTTAGTAGTTCCTTTTTCTTTTATTTTTCAATTGGATTTTCACACTTTTTCCAACCGACCTAACTATACTTAGAAAATTACTTGAAAATAATGCAAAGCTCACAAAAATAACTGTAAATCATGATAATAACTTCCCTAGCTTGATCATTTTTAGCTCACGGGAAGTGGAATGGGCCTAAGGGATTCAAATGAACTATCATGAAGAAGGGGACATTACAGTCCTCCCCTCCCAAAATTGCTTGCCCTCAAGCGATTGTAAGCTCACATGCTCAAGTACCATCACACTATAATAACTAAAACATTTAAATCCCATAGTTTTCAAGTGGAACAACCTCTGCCAACAATTATCATGGTGTCTACTCCATTCATCACCCATATCTATATGCTCTCCCTCAATAAATCCTTCTACTCAAAGCATGAGAACATCTTTCATACACTCCCTTAAGGATAAAGGCTGCCCCAAGTGTTCCCTATCGTCTTCCGGAGACCCATTTTCTCTTCTCTTGTGATGAAGGATCTCGTACACTTGCTTCATGACTATATTTGATTTAACAAATAATGACATAAATAAGTGCTAAATCTAAATGTGTACCATCACAATGATATAAACAATTAAGTACATAATTGATCCAAGCAAATAAGTAATTTAAATTTGAAACGCTAGTTGCAAGAGAGGGGATAAAGTACTTACCTGATTCTCTGTGATGTTGAAGTTGTGCCAAGCTAGAAAATTGATGGAACATGAACTCATAGCGTCATGACTTAACCCAAAAAATGTAGAAATGTCGAGACTAAGGCACCTATGCAAAGTTAGGACACTTAGGGCACTATAGACCTATTATGGGCACATGTGACTGCTCAGAAGCTGCATAATTCAATTTCACAAGGTCAAAGATATTTACTGTTTGTTGTTTTTTATCACATATACTTCGCTAGACCTCGTTGTTATTCACTTGAAACCTGCAAGAAGAAACAAGCACCTGCAAACCCCCAAAAAACATCATATCCTAAAAGGAAAAAGATGCAAATGGGGAGTCAAATTGACCCCAGTTGTCACCCGATTGAGTGAACCTACGATCCGGGCGTTTCACTACATTTCAGACTCCATGTAGTTATACGCATGTGTGTAGAATCATGCCCTAGGTGGCTCTTGTGCAAGTCACACTTGAATAGCGAACAATAGCTAGATGTAGATAGATGTGTTCATGGAAAAATGAACTTCCCGTCCTATGAAGTGTATGCAAAAGAATGCAGTCCCGTGTCCCTTGTGTGAGAGCTAGATGGATGCTTGAATGCTCTTGTAATGGCCTTTGGATGCAACCTTAGGTGGTGATCGATAATGTTTATTGTTTGGTCCTTTATTATGATCGCATAGCTTTATATTTATATGATTCTCTTGTTTGAATTTCATAATTAACCACTGAAAGGCTGAATAGTAAGAAATAAAGATACCCAATAGCTAGAAAAGACACAAAAGATGTGAGCAAGATACAAAGAGGTCGAGGCACCTAGAGGTGAGGAGGGCACTTGTATGCTGGCATCCTAGATGGGCATTGGTGTCCAAACTCAGAAAAACTAAAGTGCCAAATGTTAGACTGGTAAAAAAGGCATGTAAGACCAAAATGGAAAACAAAAATCAAGCAAAGAGGCCAAAGACAATGATCAATTAGTACTTTTCTCACTTAGGAATCATATGAATAGTAGTATGTGATTAGGACTAGAAATATACCCAAAGTATGTGATTTAGTGTCTACATTTGCCCCCACTTTATGTTGCTGAGTGAATGCTTGATAACATAAAGTAGATAAGATATGCATACCTGATAACCATGTAGATTGATGGCGAAAAGCATGTCGGGGAGACAAGAAAAAGCATGGAGTGACAAAAAGTGAAGCAAGGAAGCTGGAGAAGAGGTAGTGAAAATGATTATGACCCTAGGGGTGAAAGCGTATGTGTAGATTTCGTGTTATACATGTTGTTGATGTCACTAGATGTTTGATGATGTGTGATTAATGTGAATATTACTTCCCGTAAAGACGAACCTATAAAATAGAAGAATGAACAAGTAGTCAAATATGTGTATATGAAAAATTCGATCAAAACGCGTAAAAGTATGTGAAAATGAGAAAAGGAACATGTGCACCTAATCCGTGATGAGTACAAGAGATAGAAAGGATCTTGAATATGTTCTAGAAGAATGAGTTTTTTGGGTGATCTCGCATCAGTTACGCTAAGTGTGAGTTTTTTGTGCGATCTCATGTCAGCTGTACCAAATATGGAAAAAGTGTAGGGAGAAAATTCCAGTGTTGTTCTTGTTATCCAAAATCCCCCCCAGGGAAATTTTGGATAACTTGCACAAATTCCTTCAGGATAGAGTAAGCCTAAATGGTGAAGGGCCAAATTTTGGATTTTTGGGTACCTCTTTGCTTTCCTCTAACTTCCCTATCAAAGAAAAAATCCAAGGAGTTAGTAAAATTTGTAAAAAACCAAAAAAATGAAGTCAAGGGTTTGTTTTAATTCATTGCGGGTCCAGAGCCTGCGGATGGTACTAGTGCGGATCGTACCAAGGTTCGTCGTACCGAGTTCGGGTCCGATTTGCAAAGGAAACAGTGTATTGCAGAAAAATCAAAAAAAAATTATCCCAGACAGTCCATGGGACATTGGGACATTCGGGATGCAAAAAGGTGAAATCGTAGTAGGTTAGTGCATGTGGGTGGCATGGAGAAATTAGTCCAGGGTAGTCAGCACATCAGGACCTGCACGACGCGAAAAGGTGAAATCACCACAGGCAAGTGGGATGTGGCAAATGTGGAGGTCAACGGCCCCGACGGCCCAGTCAACAGCGGGACAGTTGGGACAAGAAAGCCTAAATCGGGCAACATGGAGAAAGGAGGCCCAGACCATCCAAGTACGTGCGGGACATGAGTTCCCTAAAAACCTGCAATAGCCACAATACAAAGGAAAAGTCAGCGCCTGACCTCTTGAACTTCAAACGGTCAGAACTTTTGACCCAGAGCTCCAATTTTCATGAAATTTGACTTTCTGGAATGAGCACGACGTCCTCTATGCCACAAAAACTAGATTTATTATTTTTAATGAGGGTAGGTATATGAAAATAAAGGAGAGATCTCCATATCCAGTCAATTAAATACCCAATCCAGTTAAATGACAGAAATCCCTGGCAGACCCAAAACAACTGCCTACACTCAGAATGCCACATCTTTTGTAATTCTCAACAAAAATGCACAAAATTGGTACCGTTGGAATCATGGTTATGAGCCCAACGCATAAATATCAAGAAATCTGGAATTTTATGAAGAATTGATGGCAATTTTGTAGAAAATGTGCCTAGTTCGTAATAGTGTTTTATGTGGTGGTTGGGATGCATTCGATGAAGCATGGGCAAACATTTCTCACTGTTGCAAGTTATGGGACATTATGGGGGGCCTTTTGAAAGTAACATAACATCATTTCACTTCATTTACTATCTCTTGAAAGTGGTTGAAAGATAGATTTCAGGATTTTCATTTCCCACTCTCTCTCTCCTCTCAGAATTCTATAAATTGGAGTGTTAGGCTCATTGTAAGGGGAGATAGTTTTGGTTAGAAAAACTTTGTCAAATTTGTTTTGTGAAGCCAATGTGCTAAAAACCCTTATAGTGGACTCCTTGCATGATGATCCAGGCCCTTATTCTGTGATATATTGAACTGTGTAATTCAATGAAGCAATAAAAAAAAATTGTGGATGTATCTTCCCCTAATGTGTTTGTTTGCATTCTACTTGCCTCTTCAACTTCATTGCAAATATATCGTGTCTATCTTGTGTTGTTGCAAGGATTCATTATCATTGTGCATATATGAAATGTAGTTGTGAATGCATTTGCTAAACTGTGGAGAATTGTTATCACCCCTTCTAGTATGCATTTTGCTCATATTTTTCACACATTGGAAAGCTATCGTCATTCCCTCCTTTTCTAGTGTATCACCGCTTTAGTTTAGGCTCTGCTTTCATACAGTCTCTCTCCATGGTGCCTTGGAAAGATAGATTAGGACAAAATAGTTTTGCCTGCATTAGAGTATATTGTGGCAGGTAGTTTAGGAGCAAGAACCAACTTTCTCTAGAGGTCTATCTCAAGTAGCAAGTCCCACAACTTGGAGATAGTACCCATGTTATCCAGTCACACTGTGAGCTCAAGCACACACACTTGTGCAAACCAAAGGGTGTTGTGATTCGGAGATAACATCTCTCTAACCTTCGGTTGCTTCTCGAAGTATAAACACCACTGTAGATGGTGTGTGCAAATCCAATCTGGGTCGATCTAATGCGAAAGTAGAAAAGAAAGTGTAACGCATGCATGTCGAGTATTAAAGGATTGTGTGTCCTATAAAAAAATTTTGTGCATACTACTGAAAATTGTACTAAACTGAGAAAAAATGTGTAACTTCCCCTAGTCACAGGTGCCTAAGAAGGGTCAGGGGCGTCCAGGTGCTAGTATCTAGTGTTGGGTGTTGGTGTCTATGTTGTGTTAAGGACCCAAGCTAGATTCTAGGTCATTATCGTGACTAAATTTTGTGTTGTGCTGGTACTAAATTGTGGTGAACTATGACTGTAAACTGCTATATGGGGTGACTTATTCACCCAATTATTCCCCCCTTGTTTGTGGTGCATACGACGTCACCAGGAGTATGTGGCCCAAAGGAGGATCAACCTTTGAACTAAAACTAATGCCCTATAGGGGGAGGGAATGTGCTTGGTAGAAACTAAGGCACATGCAAACAGAATGATTGGAAACAAGTGTTAGTGCAAACATGATAGACACACATATAGAAGACAATATGTAAACTAACAAGTAAGAAGACAAAGTTGACAAGTAATAGTGTAGACAATGTAGACTGCAAAAAGAGGGTTACAAACATGAGACATCACTCACGATGTCGCAAGAAAATTGAGGCTGACATGACCAAAAGCATACAATGTGCAATCAAAGAACAAACAAGACATAGGGCGAAGCCCATAAACAATGTTAAATAGTAGTAAACAAATAATAATAGACAACCATGGTGGAAAATAGTTCATGTGAGACAAATGTTGCACATGAAACACTTGTTAGCATGTTAAAAAGATAGAAAGTATGTCAAAGCGTGTATAATTCGATATGATGTAGTGTACTAATATAAATAGGAATTAGTATAAAATGAAACAATAACACCTGTGATGTGTACGAAAGTGTATGCCCTCAAGATCCATTGTAGGACCGGTAATAGGTACTATGCCAAACATTCATGTTGTGTGTATTGATTTGTGTAAATTTTGGGATCACAACTAGAAGGAAAGTGAACGTGCATGTGTATATGATAAATATAATGAAATACATTATATCCAGCTAATATAGTAAGCAAAGTGTACATGCAAAAATAAACAAGACCAATGTGTGACCAAGATATGCAATATGATGCAAGTGAGTGAGATGGAATGGAATGCAATGTGAGTGTGATATGGGCAGCGTGCCCCTCGAGAAAATGTGAATGAGTATGCATGAGATGAGGTTCATTGATAAATGAGCCCTCAACAATCCAGAATGAACCATAGAACAAGAGTGCCTCATCGGGAAATGGTTGAAATTGTGCGCTAAAAAGATATATTCATCAAAGTGTATAACGTATAGAATGAGCGAGTGAGTGTGGTTAGGTTCATTTCAGAATTTGACCCTCATTAGTTTAGTATCAACTGTGGAACTAGAGTGCATCATAGGGAAGTGTGATGTGATGAATGTGCATGAGAAAGATGTGTCGTGAATGCACCAAGTGCGTAGTGTGTTGTGTGATGTGATGTGAGGTTCATGAATGTAGTGAGCCCTCAACTGTCAAGTGTGAACCATACCAAATAAAGTGTGTTATTGGGTAATGACGTTACATGTGTGTACCAAAGGGTTTGAAAGTGCTAAGAAAGATGAATCATGAAGCACAGAGTACGAAGTGTGATAAGACATGCTAGAAACAATTGATAGTGCTAGAAGGGGGGAGAATAAGTGTGATGCCCCCCAAGTGTGCCAATTATGGTGATATATGCGGTGATGCGAGAGGTACCATGCCATTGTGGGAGAACATCATTTGTATCATGATAAGAGAGAGAACCAACACAATGGTAGGCAGAAACAATAATAGGACCATTGCATGGTGGTGGAATTTTAAATGGGTCTTGAGGATCGAAATAAGGAATAGTTTCTTTGACAAAAATGATTGGTTGCTAGAGTGGTGGGTTATTGGGTAACATTGTAGAAGACTCAGTAAGAGGAGGCGTTGAACTAATTTTTAGAGAAGGTTGCTTAGGTTGACTTGATAGTGATGTAGATTACTTGAGAGGAGGTAGAGTGAGACTAATTTTGAGAGGTGGTTGCTTAGTTTGAGTGGATTGCATAGGTAGTGCTTTAGTGACAAAATAAGAAACATTAGAAGTGATGACATGATGCTCATTCGACATAAGCGAATCAAATTTAGGAGCCCATTGAGATGTAACAAGTGCAGAGGACTGTGTAAATTAATGTTGTACGATGAATGAGATAAAACCTTGATGCTCAAGATGTTTGATTCTTCATTGTAAAGCATAACAATCATTGTCGTTATGCCCATTGATTCGATAATAATTTCAATATGGAAGACCTTGATAGTTTGCAAGTTGATAAGGAGGATAACAATGAGTAGATGAAAAGCTGATTAACTGATGAGTTATGTGCCATGAAAGAGTATCTTGTTGTTTAACATTGAGTGCAAAATTGAGAGGCGGGAAGCGGCAATATTTGAGGTTCACTAATATGAGAACATTTTGAAGACATAGAATGAAGATGAGATGTAGAAGGAGAAAAAAACATGAGCCTGAGAAGCATCCTTAAGATGTTGGATTTCAGATTTAAGAGATATAATTGTGGATTCCATAGCCTTAAATTTATCTTAAAATAAAGAATGAAGAACTTGAATGGATGTGCAAATAGATTGATTAGAATTAGAACCAAGAGAATCGTCATAAAGATGATCAAAGATAGCACTGAATTGAGCGGGTGGCATATCTCTAGGAAGATACATGGTGTCTAGGGATTTTTGAAGAAACTATTTGCAAGGTGAATGCATTTGAAGTAATTCAGACAAAGAGTTTTTACGAACCTTAGGAGCCATGATAGAAAATACGATGTACTAAAGAAGGATCCAAATGAACGATCATGAGTGGGGTTCACCAAATGATTTAACAAATATTGAAATAAATAAGTGCTAAATCTAAATATGTACCAGCGCAATAATATAAACAATTAAGTACATATTTTATCTAAGCAAATAAGCAATTTAAATTTGAAACCCTAGTTTTAAGAGAGGGGGTAAAGTACTTAGTTGATTTGCAATGATGTTGAAGCTGTGTCGAGATGGAAAACTAATGGAATAGGAACTTAGAGTGTCGGAACTTAACCCAGAAAAATGTAGAAGTGTCAAGAATGTCGAGACTAGGGTGCAGATGCAGGGTCAGGGGCACATGTGACTGCTCAGAAGTTACGAAACTTAATTTTGCAGGGTCTAGGAGATTTTCACTAGATTGTCACCTTTATTCACTTGTACTGTCGTCTGCACATCATTTTTATTCTCTTGAAACTTGTAATAAGAAAGAAGAACTTGCAAAACCCTAAAAACACATCAAATCCTAAAAATAAAAAAATATACAAATGGGGAGTCGGATTGACCCCATTGGTCACTCTAACTGAGTGAACTTACGATCTGAGAATTGCTCCACTACATTTTAGACTTCATGTAGTTCTATGTGTATGTGTAGAATCATGCCCTAGGTGGATCTTGTGCGAGTCACACTTGAATAGAAAAGCAATAGCTAGATGTAGAAAATGCAAATAAATGTGTGCATGGAAAAACGAATTTCCCCTCCTATGAAGTGTATGTAGAAAGAATGCAGTTTCTTTTCCCTTGTGTGAATGCTAGATAGTTTCTTTAATGCTCTTATAATGGCCTTTGGATGTAACCTTAAGATGAAGATAGATATATGCTTAATGCTTGGTACTTTATTATGATCAAATAGCTTTGTATTTATATGATTCCCGTGGTTGAATTTTATAATTAACCCACTAAAAGAACAACTAGTAAGAAATAAAGATGCCCAACAACTAGAGAGGACCCAAAATATGAGAGCAAGATACAAAGAGGTAGGGGGCACCCAGAGGGGATGAGGGTGCTTGGGTGCTGACATCCTAGCTGGGCACTAGTGTCTAGGCTTAGAAAAACTGAAGTGTCAAATTTCAAACTGGGAAAGATGGTGTGTAAGACCAAAATGGAAAACATAAAGCAAGAAAAGAGGCCAAAGACAATGATCGATTAGAAATTTATCACTTAGGAATCATATGAATAATAGTATGTGACCAGGACTAGAAATATACCCGAACTGCATGATTTAGTGTCTACAATAGCCTTGAGCTCCAATGGGTTCCATAATGTTACCTTTGCTCACTCCTATGAACTCTGCAAGTGATATGACATCATGAATCTCATCTAGAAGAGCCATATACTCCTCATAGTTGGTTGATTTAAAGAATTTTACTTTTTTATCAAAGGATTGAGATCAAGTGAATATAACAATAATAAGCAAGATCTATCATGAAAGAAATAAACAAGTGTAAGCAATATTGAGATAAGAATTACTTATCATGTATCTAGAGATCTGGGTTAGGAAACAGGAAGAAAAGGCTAGATCTAGACCATGTATGCTCTATCTGAGAAACTAAGATCTGGAACCTCTTTGAATAGGGCCACCCAGATGAGGACAGGACCACTCGGGCATTGGTGTCTGAACTTGGTGTTAGTTTCTTAGCATGAACTCTGCTTCTAATCTTTTCTGTGTCTGAGCTTGTCTTCTTCCTTTCTCTCTCTATCATATCCATTTCATTGTAGGTTTCTTGTTTCGCACATGAACTTGAAAAAAAAAACCCTAGATACTTGCAAAAGGCTCAAGAAAACATTAGATGAAATAAATAATGCACATGTTTTAGTCAGAATAACCTCAGTAGTCACCCTAATGTGATTGTCACTGAGCAATGCATAACATTTCAAACTATATGTAGTTCTTGTGTGTGTGTGATTGAATTGTGTCCCTTAAAGCCAGGTTTCCCTTGTGCCATTCACACCAAGATAACATGCGACAACTAAATTTCCCCCAAGATGAATGTGTGAGATGGAATTTAGAAATAGTCCCTCCTATGCAGTTAAATATGCAGTCCTTGAATGTTTCTCTTTACCCAAGTAGTAGATAGTAAGTAATTTCCCAAAGTTATCCATCCCTTGATGAAAGTGAATAAGTAATGTATATATGATCCCCTTGTTTGAATTTTGTCGTTAACCAGAAAGGCTGACCCAAAGTGATAAAAGAGACTTTATAAAAGAAAACAAATGATGTGGCATTTCAAACTTGAAAAAAGGTAGGAAAAGGACAGAAGCACCCAAAGGGGACAATAGCGTCTGGGCGCTCCTATCCCTAATGGGTGTTAGTGTCTAGGATGCTCAAAGGATAAAAAATAAAACATAGAACTGGGTCACACGTTGTCCAATGTTCATAATTATAGTAGTCATTCGATAAAATCAAATGATAAGAGTACCAAAAGGGATAAAGCAATTTAAGAGAAAAACAAGTGTTGTTAATGTCTAGTCGTCTTGCTTAGGAATCATGTATATAATGGCATACTTAGAGGCATGATGTAAATATAAAGTGTGTGATTTTATGACTACATTTGACCCCACTTTATGTCGGTGAATGAATCTTTGATAACATAAAGTAGATAGGAAGAGTGTACCTTGTGGAGAGCTAAAGGGAGTTGTAACTGATAGTGAGCCAAATGAGGATTGTACTTAATATCATGACAAATAGAGATCATATAATATATATCATGGAATCAAGAAGAGGATAAGGATCCTAGGTTGACCTTGTATGCGTAGTAGGAATTATGCTTACATTTTTCCTTGGATATTACCTTTTCTACAGAATTTTGTGCTTGAGATTTTTCCTTGTTCCATTTGTGTGTTTTCCCTTTTTCAGAGTAAGGTCGGACATGCAAAAGAAAATAAGCGTAGTCAATGGTGATGATAAAATGAAATTGAACTTTAAATTAGTAAATGTGAGAGTATAAAAGTGTAACAAAAGACAAATGAATCAAGGATAGAATACACCTATATGCCATGAGAAAAGAGATAGAATTGTTCATATATGTTTGTTGTCGTTAAGATGGTTAGAATAATACTGAGGATTTAGGCATCATGTCGCAAAACTGAGGATTTAAGCGTTCTATTTCCATACTTAGGATTTAAGTATCCTATCACTTTATTGAGGATTTAGGCTTCCCCACGGATAAGTTTCACTACATATGTTCACAAACCCAATAGAAATTGGTCACGGATGATCCTAAGACAAACTAAGTAATTAGTTCCCTTGCTCAAAGTGTGTAACTTGCCACTGATTTTTTTCATGTTGTTCCCGACTGTAATTTGTAACTAAGTATTTTTTGGTGGATTTTGGAGAAACCTATCATTGGAAACCTATTGGTCTTGTACTATACTTGTTTTTTCCGAAGGACAGGAACGCCCAAGTGGAACACTAGAGCCCACTGCTCCTGTTTCTGTTGGGTGCTTCTGTCCCCACACTATTTTTTCCCAATTCTAATTCTAAACATGTTTCTTAACTCCCTTGTATCCATATGTTTTCATGTACCATTTTGTGTCTGGTTTATGAACTTCTTAGAGGGTTAAATAGTCGTCAGATGATTTCCCCCACTCGTTTGGGGTGCATGAGAGACTCAAACCACACATATACACCTTTAGAGACCCCTAGATCACCTAGCCAACATACCTAAATCACCTAGCACATACCTCGATCACCTAAACTACAACACTTGACATCAATAGACTTGACATCAATGAAAACACAAGTTACACACACTTCCAACAAAATCCCCCTTTGTCATTGATGACAACCATCCTAGAAACATTGATAGCAACCATGAGTGTAAACACACTTAGATGACCTTATTTGCACGTTTCTTCAGACTTCTCTCCCTTTGACATCTATGAAAAAGGTGACTATGATGAATCCATATGAGAAATGATAACCTAATGACTAAAAGTGACAATAATGCACAAACTTGACTTACTTAACTCGAGATGCTCCCCCTAGAACTGTATTAACTTGACTTTGACTCTAACAACAGCGTACGAAGATCTTCTAGACCTGTACAAAAATCCCCTTGAGCTGATACTCTTTTCATTTTTCCTTCATTCATGTTTTACACACCTTTCTAGGTTCATTCATGGCTAATGACCCCTCTAAAGCCTTGTAGAACATCAAAACATCTGTTAGAAGCATGAACCCAGGCTCCCCCTGTCTCAATTCATCTTATCATCCATGTAGAAGGTCATGACAGTTCTACACATTCTTATTTTGACCTCATATATATAGCAACATAGTCTTTTAGGCTCCAGATTATTGTAACTCTGTACTTGTGCATTTAAATCTCTTCCTTGATCTTCAAAGGATTGAAGCTTTTATCAACCTTTATTAGGCATATACAGGCTTTATGAATTTTCTCAAAAATGTAGCCTCATTATTTTGTCACTTTTTCAGTCCTATGCAATCTTGTGATCAATCTCAGACTTGAGACACATTTCATACCATCTACATTTCTTTTGGGGCATTGTGGCACATTACATTGAAGCAAGGACAATTTATAGTGTTCTGAGAACTTCTCATGCTTCAAACTCATCCTTTCATGCATGGTAATGCCCAAGCTCTTATCATTATGGTCCTTTTACACCATACCTCACACATTCAACCTGTACAGAGCCATTAATAGACCCTTGTATACCTTCTTTTATTCTTTGAAATCATACTTCAATCATAAGTATATATGTATATAGTCATATTCTCACATGTAGATCACAGACTATCTCTATTTTGGTTGTTAGGAGACCATTATACTCCTCTTCATTGGTCTCATAGACTTGTACCATGCTTCATTCACCTTTCAGTTGACATGATGACTTAGATGTCATACCTTGATTTTTCTCCTTAGAACACACTTCAATTTTGAAAGGATTGGCTTCTCATGACTGTACATAGCACTTTCAATGTCTTTTCTCATTAATTCTCTTGTCTAAGGGCTTCTAAAAATTTAGACTATCTAGAGTAATACCATTTTTTAGACGCATACCTCTGTTACTTCATGTCTTAGCTAGCATTTTTCATTTACCATCACAGGCCCTTGAAGACCATTTTATCACCTTGATTATGACAAAAACTACCTCATACACAACTATAGATATATAACACATACATGTAGGCCTCCTTTTGGTCTTCACAAATCTATGTTACATCAAGATGGAAGCATCATTCATCATTTAAAACACTCTTCAAGTCTTCTCAGCTCCTTATATCAAGATAACCAATCATTAGGGTTTCAATTCTCAAACCCTTCTAGAGGCTTACATTGTTTTGCATAACAACATACATATATATTGAGGACAACATCTACCATGGTCTCTGCTCCTTGTTCTTCATCATAAACCTTGCTTGACCACCAGAGGTCTGTAGCATTTTTCACAGTCATGTAGCTTCAAAATTTTCTCTCACTTTCATATCTTATCTTTTTACACACCTTGCAAGGATCATATGCCCTCTGTAGATATTCAAGACCCATCTTCAAGATGTAGCTCTCCATATTAATTACGAGTGACTCATTAAACCTTATCTACTCAACCTTTAAGTAGTTTGAGGATCTATTAGAGTACAGTGCACTCATTTTACACAAGAGTTCAAACCTCTAAGTCACGAAGTCTCCACACACCCAATTATTCATACATCATACACACAAAGAGTGCCTTGATATTCATACATCATACTGTTATTCTTATCTCAAGTCTTTTTCAAAGAGATTATCTCAGACTAACCCCTCTTTTTGTGTATTAATTTTAGTTTCATTCCATACAAAAATCATCTCTTCTCTCGTAAATTTTCTTTCTAATGTTTCATATCCACTACCACTCACTATCTGCACATTTTTCATATTAACATTATGATCCACTCATACTCCTTTTTCACATTTTCCTCTTTCTTTTCAACTGACACTCTTCTTTCACTCAATAAAAATTTCATGACATACTTTTATCAAGATCAACAACAAAATTGAGACCTTTCAACTTTCTTTCACCTCACATCTCATGTCATTAGGACTCAAAATATTTCTCAAACAAGTGAAAAAATTTCATCTTCTAGGTATTCTCAACCTTTTTCAGTTATGTGACACTTCAACTTCTAGTCCTAGCTTGAACAAGAGAAACAAATCTTATAACTGATGAAGAAACCTTTGGTTTTCTATTCATGTTTACTTCACAAGGCAGTTACATAGGAAGATCAATCACTTTAACATAGTTTTGAGAGTACACCATTCCATTTATCTTCCTTGGATGACAAGAGGACCATAAATTACTATTGAAAACAATTCTTGAAGGAAGAATTTAGTTTCACAGTCAACTAGGATAGAAAAAAGGTAGTGAGGTCTCCAAACCACCATTGTTACAAGCTTTTTATATCTCCAAATGAAATTGAGCTCACACAAACTATCATGGGACCTTTATCATTGTCTTAGAAGATTTGAATAAAGTTTTTGAAGTTCAATAGTGCAAAAGTTTCACTCAAACACCCAATAAATACTTAAACTCGGAATATTGTACCTGTTCTTAACCATTGTTACCAATTTTTGCACTTTGAATCCAAACTACTCACACACTTCAAGTTGGTAGAGGAATTTCAAGGTATTTTGACTCTTGCACGAGGATATAAGTTACTAACACCCAAGAAATTACATCAAAACATAAGTTTCTATCTCTGCAACCAGTGAGGAACGAATTTGACCAAAAACTGTCATCGAGTTCTCCTGAGATTCAATAGGAACCCTTCTAATTATTTTTTTATCTTCTTCGTGCCACCAAGACATAGATAAATTTAAAATTTCAAGATTTTTTGTTGATTGAAACACTAGATTCAAGCAGATTTTTTTTCAAACCCTAATATCAGGGTTTTATGTACTGTGAAAGCCCTAGGTATTAAAAAAATATATTTAACCTTCAATTCTCAATGAAATTTAAAATTTCCACTTCCCATGGATCAGATACTCACACACACCTTTTCCATGCATTCAATTTTCTTGATATACATCAAGAAGCTCCCAGATTTCAAAAATTTACCTATACAGTGTTTACCATGTTGACAAACTAATGCATATTGAATTCAAGAAAAAATTCTTCAGGGTTTAAAAGTAGTCCTTGATTTGCATGGAGAAACTCAGTACCATCTTCATTACTATGTCATTGTAAATGCATGAGTGCTTCAAGGAAATGCACTTATGTTGAGAAGACAGAGTATGACACTAAGGAGAGGGCACACAAAATATTCGCGCACAGGAACAAGGCGCATTTGAAGGTGCGAAAGGATAGGGAAGGAAACGTGCGCCAAGACAAGATGATTCGGAACTTAGCTATTTTTCATGGATACGGGCTATTTTTTAGAGATAGCGTGCAGAGCACATAACGAGATGAAGAATTGCGTGACACACAAATGCTATTTTAGGGATGAGCGTTTATTAAGCACCATGCATGAGTTTGGGATAATAATAGGATTACTACTGCTAGTTAACTGTAGGAAATCTATTATTAGCGCACTTGCATGTGTGCATATTATTGTAAAGGCGCATGGCTAATTTTAGCATGTGACCTATTTTGGGAAGTGTGTAGGTGGTGAAGGGAAAGTCCCCACCTCTATAAGTATGTATTAGTCTGTGTAGTTAGAGAGTGATACCGAGACACTGTGTATGAATTACTGTAGAGTTATGTTGTTGGATCTGATATGCGCATAAACTTATGGTCGTGTTATATGATGTAAGAAGCTTATGTATTTTGTAGTGTTTAATATAATGGAGTATATTGGATGGATAATGTGTTAACATGATTGTAATTGGTTCTCATATGATCAATCTTGTCATAGTTATTGTTTAATTCATGATTCCTTAAGATCTAGATCTGGGTATGCACTATTGAATGGTTATGCTCTGTGGAATGTTTGTGCTTATTATGGTTCTGAATATGCTCTATCTTCAACAAGTTAACATCATGCACAAAAAACTCTAAAGAGGGGCCTGGTACCTTTGCATGCTTTGGGTGAGCGCTCAACTCAAGCTGGGTGATGTGTTAGCACGCCTGGGTTGTTTGTGGTAGATTCTAGGCTGCATCACTTAACACCATTCAACCTTACAATCTTATTCACTATCAACACGTGTCTTTGGGGAGACTTCAAGACTTTAGTAAAAGTTGAACTCACTATCCTAGTGAGGCTCCAAGTAAGATGAAACTTCCTTCATCTCTTTGCTTACCATCCTTCAATATTGCCACACTCACCATTTCTAGGAATATAGACATGGAAACCAACTTTGGCTAGATTATGAACATTAGCTTTCAGGGTAGTCCTAGTTTTGAAGAACCTTTCTCAACAGAACTTCACATACCAAGCTAATCATCTCACTTATACAACATTGAGAATACGATTAGTCCTTTCTTGACAACAAGATCAATCCTTACTTGCTCAAACTCTAGTCTACTTTGAGAGCCTTAATATGACTGTCTTGAACCTATATAGATTGTTTATCACATAGCAACATCTGATAAAGTTTTTTGGCTTGAATGTGACCATTAGGACTAGTCTGTTCTTATGAGTACCATATAGTTCAAGAACACCAACAAGTTCTTTCCACCTTTTGTAAATACCAACCTTTCACACCAAACACTATACACACTCTTACAAGGATTGAAATTCAATTATATAGTATAATGCACCTTGAAAAAAAAACAAAGCCTAAAAATGTGACTTGGTGAAGTTATTACATACTTCTGAGTAGTTTTCATGTTATTCTCAATCAATTCAAAGAACAAATAAATCACTTTATGCATATCATTCCAAGAAGTTGTCTTAAGGAGAGAGGAAACATTCTAGTAAAATGCTCATAGCTTTCTTAAAACAAGTCCAATTGATTTGAAACCTTTTACATTACCTCAAGATTGGAGTCTACTATAAAATTTCTTCTATTGTTTATCCTAAGGATGCAATATATTTTTTCTTGAGTGTTAAGAAGCTAGACAACTTTTTATTCCATTTCCAAAAATCATGTTTTAAAAAAGTTAACATAACTTCCACAAACCTTCTCAGAATTTGATGAAATTTTTCTTGGAGCATCAAAACTCACCCTTCTACATGGTCCATAAGATTATTTTCCACATATATTCCTGAATTATTATATTTCATCTCATTTACCTCTACTTACACTGTCATTTCTCAAAGCCAACTTTTGTGTAATTTTGAAATCTGGCTCCTGGGGCTAAGTTGAGCCTATTTTTTTTGCTCACACATGTTGTAGACAATCTTCTAAGTCTTCTCCCATGCTCTTATGAATATTCCATGACTTCTATACCATGAAAAATACTCATACAAACCAAGATAGCTCCCCCTCACTCTAAAGCTTCATTTGCATCTATATGCCAAGGAGGAGCTTGATGAGAGACCTAAGAAGGTCTCAAGCTTTTTTTAGTTGCTTGACTGGTTCATTATTTTCTAAATCTTCATTTTTCACAACACCCTCCTTTTTAATAGTCACCTTCTTAGAATCCTTTTCAGCACTTTGGCTAGACTCTCCCTTCTTCTTGTATCTCTAAGCTTGTTGTTTGGGTCTTTGAATCTCTTTCTTCAACTAACCTGCATCACAAAACCTTGCAATGTGCCCTACCTTGTGGCACCTAAAGCATTCCACTTGCCTTCCTTTGCACTCAAAAGCCCTATGTCCAAATTCATTACAAGCATAACAATAGCCATTAAACATTCTTACATACCTTCTTGTGTTTGATGGCTCATTTGTGCAATACTTTGCAAGATTTCCTTTCTCATGACAGTGATAACACTCAACTCCATATCTTTGTCCAAATTTTTTCTCTTCCTTCTTCCCTTCAGAGTGATGTTCTTGAGTTTCTTCTTTAGAATATTCTTTATTTTCCACATTAGGATTACACATACTAGCTATGTGTCCATAAGCACCACACTTGTAGCAATTACCATGAAAAGAAACATGCCTAAAAGCATTTGGTTTCATGACAAATGATATTCAATGAGATGTAAGCTTTAAACTATTTCCCTTGCTTAGCTTCATTTTTCCATTTGATCCTTGACTTGATTCACCTTCACTTTTCTTTGTACTACATGAATTTTCTATAAAACCTAGACCTGTTCTATCACCATATGCCTTTTGTTTTTTCCTAACATTTTATTCAGTGTTTTTGAGCTTTCTTGAAAATATGATACCTTACTTGTCATGATGTTTAACTCTTTTTTTAGTTCTTCATTCTATTTCTTCAGTTCTTCTTTCTCAGCTAGGGTTTCCTTGAGTTGAGTATGTACACACTTGAGAATTTTTGATTTTGATTCAATCAATTTTTCCAGCTTCTCTTTACAGAACTCTACTCCCCACTTTAAGTGATAAATATCTCCCATCCTTGTCACCAAAGATCTCCCTCTAGCTTGTTAAAGTTGCTTCCAAGGGCCTGCTCTGATACCAATTGTTAGAATTGACAAAGGACTGAGAGGGGGGTGAATCAGTCCTGTAATAAATTTTTCACTTTTCTATTTCAAATATCAAATATACACTCTCATAAATTACATGCATTAATGTTGGATCACAATTAGATAAAGTTCATCAAGAAATGCAAACATATCAAGAACACAAGGTGTACTCAAAAATATTCTTTATTAGAATTCAAATAAGATTAAAACTATTTGAATAATATTGCATTCAACAAATAATTCACCATTTTTCTTCACTCACATCCTCCTCATGAAACTCCAACCAGCTACTGACCTAGAAGAGACTTCTAGGGGTTTTTGCTTTGCAGCAAAGGTTTTCTTCAAAAGAAGAGAAAGGGATTTTTTCAAAATTCAACACACCTAAATGTGGAACACCATTTTAAATAACAAAACCTTCATGAATATGACTCTTACACTTCATTTTCCACTTGACTCTTCAACTTCCTAGCTTTGGATTCAAGATGGAATTTGATTGAAATCATATTTTGTCTTCTTCTCCAAATGAGCTCATCTTTTGTCTTTTAGCTCTCAAAATTGTCCACAAGGATTCCATATTTTTATTCACATGGAACATGGTACCACCAAGTCAAATAATCCTCTTGTATTCTTATAAAATTACCACATTAGCCAAGACATTCATTTAGGCTCATAGGTGTGCCTAAATCAACTTCTACAAATACAGTCTTGAAAAACCATCTAACTAGACCACTTCCACCCAGCTTCATGACCCAATTAATATATAAAAATGAATCTTAGGATGTATAATTTCATTAAAATTTACCACAAAGATCCAAATCAAGGCTTAACACATTAAGAAACATCACTTTGCAAAACTTGTCTGGCTGGTTTCAACATCTTTGTATTTTGTCTTCAAGAATTGGGCTAATACATACCTCAAATATCTTCATCATGAGGCAAGTAACCTATCAATGAAAATATTATAAATTATAATATATCATCCACTTATCATACTGCTCCAATTCATTGTGTAAAGCTTCCAAAAACTTGGATCTCTACAATTGGTTTGGCTAATCTTGAAGGCACAAAAACTAGTCTTCCATACAATGTGGTCAAACACCTCCAAAGAAATTTTCAGAGCTCCCTATCACCTCTAAAACTTAAATTTGGATGTATAAAAAATGTTCAATCATTTAGAATCATAGGTCAAATGGATAAAGTCTCACCTTCATACCCATTCAGACATGCTTCTCAAATAGGCCTAAAAGAGTAGTTTTGGCTCAATCACCTTTAAGAAAGAAATGAATTTTCCAAACTAAACCATCAATTTTCACACATCATATTACACATGAAAATATTGATCAAAGAAAGAAACATCATCAATTAAATGCAATTCAACATGGTTACCTTCATTCTTCTTCACTAACTTCTCAAAACAAGCTCCTTTTGCCGGTAAGCTCAAATATGCAACTATTACTCAAATTTTATCCAAATTAGTAACCCAAGTGACTTCATGAAGTCAAATAACGCATTAAAAAATATCATCCAACTCAAATTTGAGCAAGTTTTCCTTTGAAAGTTTCTCATATACACTGAATTCTTCACAAAATACTTGTTTTTCAATGGGGCCCACCACACATCATGAACTCAAAATAACATGGAAATGTGACTTGAGGAGTCATCTTCATGTTAAAATATGTTTCTGAGAAAAATAGTTGAGTTAGGACACCTATCCAACTCAATTTTCCAAAACTGGTCCAAACTGGGGTTTGGAGGGCTACAAACATGCTCACAAAAATGGATAGAACTTCTAAAATACTCACCCAATCACCAAAATAATTTTTGCACCATAATTTTATCCCAATTTAATCCATTTTTGTCTCTTATGAATTATCTAAAGGAGGGTCCACAATTTTTCTTGACTACTAAGAAGTTTGGTGCTCAATTTACATACTTTGAAAAACCCAGTTTTGGAAAAACTTGCATAACTTGCAAAATATTCATCCTCAGCTTCTGAAAATTTTTATCACACCTTAATGACACATCCCTATAACACCTCTAAGTGATATTTTTCTTTGCTTCATCTTGCATATTTCCATCCCATCTCATTTAGGTGCCTTTTGGTCTTTGATTCCCAGTTGTTGAACTATGTTGACCTGCACAAGCGCCTAAAACACCTCAAAAACTACTTGAGAATACTTTTACAGCCCATACATCATCATTTTGTGCTCACACTATGTTTTGTTTTTATCATCACACCTTGGGTCAACATTTCACACCTTGTTTGCTTGTGGATTGGCTTAAGAAAGCTCCATACTGACTTGTTTCAGTCTCATGAACCTAGTTTGTCTCTTGTATCTCTTTATGAACCTCCTGTTCCACCTCATAGTGATCCAAAATTTATTTCCTTTCTTTGGTTTGAGTGAATTCTCATGTTTTCTTGATTTACACCATGTATTTACACTAGACCAAGACCTAGAAAGACTTGACTTGACTCATACAATTCATGAATAGACTATGTGGACATGTTACAGACTCATTGACACATCTCACTCACCTCATGGAACTTGTTTGACTTGCATACCACCTTTAAGAGACTCAAACCACACATATGCACCTTTGGAGACCCCTAGATCACCTAACCAACATTCCTAGATCACCTAGCCAACATACCTAAATCACCTAGCACATACCTAGATCACCTAAACCATAGTGACATTAATTGCATTGACATCAATGACAACACAAGTGACCCACACTTCCAACAGAATCCAATAGTCTTCACTCACCTAATCACTACATACATTCACAAATTTTTGATCATCCATTCTAGCCTGATCTTGAAGGAGCTTTGTTAGAAGAACCAGTATATGATGAGTTAGAGAAGTATTATATAAAAATGATTTTTCTATATATATGTTTCATATTTAGATTCAAAGTCACTTTATCATGATACTAATAAACTAGTGATGTTTAATGGAAATGCAAGTGTTGTTTTTTAGCTTGGGATTAATCTTCATGGTAGTGAGTTTCCTCCTTATGTTGAAGCTAAAAAATTTCATGTTGATGTCTCGTTTCTAACCTTGTTGTTGAGCCTTTATGTTTTGACATGGATAAAGTATTGGAGTAGGAGGATGACCTAGATGAATATTTGGAGACTAGTTTTTTACTAGAGCAATCTACATATACTGATTTGGGCATTAATAATTTTTTTGGGTATGATCAGAAGCTTAAATCTTATAAACCCAAAATGATTTTTCCCCAAATTCACTTTAAACCAAATTTTACGAGCTTTGAAACTTTAGATGACAAAATGAGAATTGATTCTTCTTGTTTACATGATGACACAAATGTTTATTGGTCACTTAAGTCTCAACTGGATCAAATATTTGGGAATAGACAAATAAGTGTTGTTTCTAGCAAGAGCCTTGGTTTGATTGGTTTTTATTTTTTGAACCTAACTCCACATTTGGTACTTCTATATTCAATGAATCATTTTTGGTTTTTCTTTAGAATGTTTTGTTGATCTTTTGTTACATTTTTTTAAAGAACTCTACTTTTCTAAGAAATGGTTCATACTTGTCCATTCCCATGAATGGGTTTATTAAATGAGGATTGGAGTTTTATTTACCTTGTAAATTTTGTAGATATTTTATATAGTCTATGCTTTTGAATAAGCCTTTGGCACAATGAGATCTCTTGGGTTTTTGAGAGGTTTTGATCAAATTGGTTTTATAAAATAGTTTTGGAAATTACAGAGTTTTTTTATGCCTTTACAGCCTAGGTTTGACTTGGTTATCTCTTGGAGGAATTGGTCTACTTCTAAAGATTTTTTTGCGATCTCTAGTTACCCATAAGGGGTACCTATCTCATAGATAGAGCCAATGTTAGCACCAAAATTGGTTCCACTCCATTTTAGGGCACTTTTGATCAAAACTTGGAGTTTAAAGATTTTTATGGTGATTAAAAAAGAATTTTTTAATGCTCGTGTAACTAAAATTCATTACTTGTCCCCACTTGATATATTTGTGTGCAATCCAAATAAGGAAAAACTTAGAATATTTGAGAAGATTTTAGCCTTGGAACATTCACTTGATGGTCTAACCTTGTATTTTCTAATTGATTTGAAACCATCAAGTTTGTGCTAATAGTTGAACTCTATGGAAATTTTATGGCTACTTTGAATAAAGCCAAGTGTCCCGCAAGGACACATGTGTCATATCGATGTTTGATTTTTTTTTAAAGTGGGGCCAAAGTTTTAAAAGATTGTGAGAATACATTTTACCGATGGGTGACAACCCATCAGCTCGCCTAACCAAGGTAAAGCAAAAGGAAAGTGGATCAATGTTAGCCAACTGGCAATGATCGATGATGTGGGAGACACATAGATCGAGGTTATATAGGCTTGCATTAGGTGGTGGATCCGATGCTCACCACATGGAGAATATTGGTGAGACAACATACAAAATCCAAGGTTTTAATGTCTTGTGAGGAACAAGAACATTGATGGTGGCCATATGTCATCCATCGGTGGCCTGGGTGTACAAACTCAAGCCTTAATCCTTGCGATAAGCAGTTTAGTCAGTGAAGGCCATGTGGTGTTCATCAAATAGAATTATAGTTTAAGGCATAAACAAAGAAATCTATCTGAAAATAGGTGGTTGGTTGCAGACATTTTCATAGGTTTAGATTTGACGTCATCATCCAATGCAAAAATGAGCTTGAGGATGTCTCGGTTCGGAACAATGACACTATACAACAATTTAGTTTTTTGGCCATATATTTTAACAAACAACTTTGTTTAACTTATAAGTGGTACCGTTGGATAGATGATTAAGGGGGATACACATCAATTCTAGTCTTGGAACAAATGGTTTAGATATTGGTGATATTTTATTTTTCAACCTTTATCGCCATTTGATAATCTATTCCTCTAATTTGTTGGATTATACAGGTGTGTGGGACCTTTTGGATGTTCTTCAAGTGTTGTGTGCTTCATAGAGAACTCAATTGAATCCCTTGGATCATTTTTGAGCTCATAATTGTTTTTTAATTATAATTTGATCCATTAATGATCTTTGTGTACTCTTTTCTCCTCTCGCATTGGTTCTCAAGATCTAAATTTCCCCCCAATTCCATTTCTAGAATGTTCTCTCAATTATATAAATGGTGAAGTGTATGCTTTACCAAATCATCTTCCAACTTGGCCAAAAATCTCCTAGCTTGGCCCTTTTTGGTATGGATCTTCGATCCCTTTAGTTGTTTAGTTCTTAGGTGTTTATATTGGCCTCATTTTAGGTGTTGGATTCCAAAATAGTTGAAATGAATTCAAGGATATCATAATAAATATTTGTTAGAGTGGTCTTCCATTGTTAATTAAGTCACATGTGAGATAATAGATTAGAAAGGAAGCTATCATTAGATTTGAAGTGTATGCACTCTGATCACTAGAATTGTTTTTGGTCATTTGGTGTTAAATTATAATGTATAGTTAATGAAACATCATTTTATAAAATTCTTGTGTAATTATGGTTTCATTTTCACTTATTAACATTGTATTTTCCATCTTTTATATTCTAAGTTGTGGTGGTTTGATAACCGATTAAATCTCAATGTATGTGGTTTGGTAATTAGGTGGGAGATCATAGTGTTTAAGAAACTTAGTTGGATTCATTACGTTATAATTTCTTAATCCTGGTCATTTGATATAACTTGGGTTTCTAAAGAGTCTCTCCTTTAGGTTTCATAGAGCCTAAAGAGTTGGAAGTTAACCACCTTCCTATTTGTTGACCTTGAATCTTACATTCTTGGCAAAGAGAACCACTTTTATTATAATTGACTCATTCTTCACCTTCTCTTCACTCATCTAAACAAGTGGAACAAATTTGAGAGACAACACCATCAAATATCACTTATGGTCCTAGGATCCAAATTCGGCATCCTCTTAATGTGATCAAGAGTTCTCTCATTATTAAGATGTGTAGTATTGAGATAGAAATAGGTTTTTGTTTGCTTAGCTTGTGGAGTGGTCCATTCAATACAAATATAAATGTGAAGATGGTTTGAAAGGGTAACATTATCAATGACACTAACTTGTTGATTAATAGAGGATGAAAATGAAAAAAGCTCTTACTTTTAAAGAAAAGCATAGTCTAATATCTTGAAAACTCTATCTTGACCTTGCCAAAAATTACACCAAGTGAACCACATTGAAACATAGTCTCTTCATCGATGATGGTTGGGGTCAAAAAGGTCAAGCTTGTTACACATGTAGAACCATGTTACCCACTCGTCAAAAAACCTAGCAATCAAGTGTCGAAATAAAAAAGGTCAACATATCTCAAAGGGCGGGGTATAAAACCCATTGAATGAAAACATATGGAATCTATGACACTAGCAACATGATAATTTGTGCATAACTAGGATTGTGACTGGACAGAAGGAAGAGGGTGTCAGGCCAAATAGTGTAAGTGTCAAAATGAAGAATAAATCATATGGTTTCAATCTCCTACAAACACAACACTTTCATATTACAAGAATGTTGACAATTGCCCCTCCCACATATCTATGGATCAACTAAGTAACGCCTCATACTTTACAAGAATAAACTATTATGGGGGAAATATTGAGTTACATATAGGTTCCCTCTTATAAATATTTGAGGGAAAAAACATTTTAATGAAGGTAAAACTTTTTTTTTGTCTCGATTGAAATCACTCAGTTTAAATGAGCACTATTTCTCCTAGACATATTACCTTTCCTCCAAAGGTGAGATATTATGTGGCTGATGAAACACAAATGTTACCGAGTTATCTTTTGAATCTTTGGATATCACCCAAGAGTGGGGATGTGCTAACTATGAGGTGAAGATCATAGTGTGGGTGGGAATAATGGTGGTCAGTGCCTACAAAATGTGTGAGAGGTGGCACCGCTTGAGTAGTGAATAACATGACTTGTTTTCCATTAACATCTTCAAGTTATATGACCACCTATGGATCTATGCAAGATAGTTGGTAGTTTGGTTGTGCCATTAGGGGCCTAAGAGTTTCTTTTATTTATAACAATGGTCCAACCATTACTGTTAAAGGTGGCTATTTTGATTTTTGAAGTAATTTTATCCTATAATACCAATTGAGAGTTAATCATTATAAGGCATTCTCAAATCATGTGGTTTGAGGATTGGCAGCTAAAGTATGTGTTTGGGAGGTTAATATAAAGCAGATGATGCGAGAAGCGTGTATCCCCAATTTGAATGTTTATGGTTTCCTTCATGCCCTTGGCTAAATTAATTTCTACACATACTCGCTTATGAGGACGAGATGTGTGGAATTTGGCCAGTTACTCATGGAAGATAAAGTGCCCCGAGAGTTTGATGAGCTTGTCAAAAATATCTAAAGGGGAAGAGGGGTACTTGGAAACTCAATAAAAAATATGATTTTGAGTTTGGCTTGCTTCAATACTTGAAAGTCCATGGTCCATTAGGAAAAACAATAAGAGTATTGTGAATAAACCACATGCCACAGTTGAAAATGGCATTACAGTGGTCAACATCAGCAAAACAAAACAAAAAAACCTTTAAAGTCATGTTTTGTGCACCCTCAAGCTTAGTGTTATGGGCTTGAGATTGGTTTTGAGCATATCTTTTGAGAGGGCTCGGCTAACAAAATATCCAACCAAAGTGTAGTATTTAAACCAATGACAACCTTTATCAAATTTAGGCAACTTAATAATGTGTTCAAGTAATGGAGTTGATGTGTTAGAACCAACCTTGTGAAATACCTCTAGGACAACTTTTCTTGTTCACTTTGATGCCATGGTTGTCCAGAGGTCCACCGATGTAATCTACATTAATTGATGAATGTGACGTGGAGGTGGTTGTTAATATAACAAGATTTTAATAAATATTTCCCGATGAGCATATTAGAGACCGACTCAACACAATAAATGTTTAATAAAACTTAATAATTAGAACTATGGATGATCGACAATGTGACAACAAGAATACTATAGATAGAGTAAGAAAGCCTAACATAGCTAAAACGTTGCCAATCCAATAGCTATCAAGCCTAATATTTTTATATGTGATACTTTTACAATATGTAACTTTCTTTATTTATTAATGTTGCTTAACATATCAACGTACATAAGATTCCGTATAAATGTTAATATTAGGTATTTAAATAGAGTGTTGTAGTTTGTTTCTTGAAGATGATGGTATGTTATAATTGAGGATGATGGTATGCCGTAATTGTTATACCATGTATCAAGAGATAAATCCCTAAAAATATATGAAATGAAGGAAATGAGGCTTGATTTAAGTCCTAAATAAAGCTAACAAAGTAAATCTCTACACTAAACTCAAGAAGGTTGATTATTCACACACCTGAATAAAAATATTTATCCTTCAATAATTTTAATTTTCTATATCTACCTTACATAATGTTTTTTTAGGGCAAGTTAACATCATAAATGATCATCAATTTATATATTTTGAAATTCAAAATCCATATTTATTTACTGAGTTGAGCTGAATTTTATAACCAATCATTTATGAATGTCATTTCATTACAATAAATATCAATGCACTCTTAAAGTAAATAAGTTTTTTAAAGATGGAGAGTAGTCGTTATGCTACTTATAATTGTTTTTTAATGTATGACTAATTGGTATTAATAAAACATGTGTGTTACATAAAGAAGAACATGTCAAAAGGGAATAGGTGAACATTATGGCGGGGTGTAAAATATGTGAAGAAACACAATGATGTTCGACATGGGCCTCAACCTTACATGATTAAATCCATAAAAATCCCTTACCAAGCATGCAGTGACATGGGAATAATAACAATTATGAGGAGTCATATTTTCGAACTTGTTTCTTTCAATTATTCGTACATTTTAATGTTGTATTTTTTTAATTAGAGGCGATTGAGACCATAAACTAATATCGTTAATCATCTTACGAATCTTAACAATACTCGAAAAGGAAAGAAAAATCTTTTAAAATCCACAATACACAATGCACCACTATAACTAGACTCCAAAATAACTTACAATATATGAGATGATCTTATATTCCTTATCTAAAAAGCACCTTAATGTACTTCCATGAACACAAATTCTTTGTCCCTCAAAGCCCAAGGGGTACACCATCAAATCCACATGGGCATACAAAAGAGTGTCCTAGGGCTACAATGTCAACACTAAAACCTAACCGGCAATAAGTATTCTTATTAAAAACAAAATAGTGCAACAACTTTCTCCACATTTATTATCAAATTTAATCCCACTCCAACGGAACAGGCGTCCGCGTTAACTCCGTCAACGTAGTTACGCGACCCAACAAAGCTGAAATAAAAACATGCGCACGTTTTAGTCGCGACGCGGAGTTAGTGGTTTTCCGGTTTCCAGCGGAGCTTACCAGGCTGTCCACGTCACTGTCAACATTCCCGCGTTTTGGGAGGTTGGTTAGCGGTTGGAATTTAGATAAGAGTGCGTGGAGCCCACGTCCAGCACAGCAACACGGTCCTTATCCAAAACAAGTTTTATTATTTTATTTCCTCCCGTCTATTTTCCTACGTGGACTGAACCCACATTTCAAACTAGGTATTCCTGTCAAGTTTACTTTTGTTGACATAATATATGTATGATTAATAAACTATGTTTTTCAATCAGTTCTCAGTTTTATGTTGATTTTTTTGTTCTCGGTTTTATGTTGAATTTTATTTGCTTCTCGGTTCGCTATTTGATGTCGTATGTTAAATAATGTGGTTGTTGGGAGAGTCGTCATCTTTTCCAACTATTTTTTATTGCAATTATCTTGTATTTTTTTGTTAGTATATTGATGTGTTCTAATAATTAAATATTTGACTTTTTTTTAGTATTTAAATTTTAATTTATTGTATAAATAAATATAGAATATAGTTAGTTTAATATATTTATTTTTGATTAAAAAACTTATTTTTATTAGAAAAACTTATTTTTATTAGAAAAAAATAGTACAATGTTGATTGTACAAAAAAGATGGGTGGAAAGAGTCACACTCTAGAATGCCAAACAAAGCCAAAAAGACCACCAAATGGAGGCCAATTCACCTCAAAAACAAGAAAGTGCAAGAATAGGAAGAAATGCGAAAACAACAGTGTCATAAGGAAATGGCCTCAATTTTTCTTTTTTTCCCTTTCTTTTTTACTACAGTCCAACCCCCAGAAGGAGGTGGGGTGATAATCATTTGGATTAAGGGTTGATCTTTGTCATACTCAAAATTTTCAAATTCATGGGCTCTCCTTATTCCTCCTATTGAAACTTCATTAACAACTAGTTCTCTTGAGCAAGGATCCTCTATAGACATTGCTTCTTTAGGAACCTAATTTAAATCTTCATTTTGGACTTATGTGGCTTCATCTTTCTTATTTTGGACCTCTGAAGTATGAAAATATTATGTTTTCTTACAACTTTTGCCTTTTGAAAGAGGGGGCTCATATGACTGCCAACTTTTAGGTTTGATAGGTTGCCCCTTTCAGCTTTTAGGAAGCCATTGAGCTTGAGGACATGAATTCTGCATATGCCTTATTTGATGGCAAAAACGACACCTAAACACTATATTTTTGTAGTCCAATAGTTGGATCCATTTGGAGCA
This sequence comes from Taxus chinensis, assembly GCA_019776745.2. Lineage (NCBI taxonomy): Eukaryota > Viridiplantae > Streptophyta > Pinopsida > Cupressales > Taxaceae > Taxus > Taxus chinensis. Next base: position 24,394,309 of record CM034150.1, on the reverse strand, counting down.
ACCATGATTTAAAATCGCACTGTCTTGTAGACCCTTACTAAGGTCAATCTCCACACATATTCTAGCATAGGTGAATATATGTTGCATAGATCATTCATCATCTAGCTTTAAAAATTTTCCCAGAGCATTGGCAATATCCTAAGAGACCAAATGATGCCAAAAAGGAATAGGCAAATTTGGGAGCCAGACTCAAACCGACATTTTGGAGAGTACCATATTAGAGGGGTCAAAATCCAAAAACCTAAGGGTAATGAAGAGCCTTACTCTTCCCCAAAACCAGGGCCCATCCGCAAACACTTTATGGTAGTCCTCATCCTCATGGAGTTGAACTATAAAGAAACATTTGGAACATAACATAATATCACATCTTGAGGACTAGTTGTAATGAACCTATAGGTGAAACTCTATAACCTTAGACCAACATCCATTAAACCTACATATTACAGCTAGAGACTGAAGTGATGTAGAGATTCCTTTACCACTCCATGTTTGACCTCCAGAGAAGGAACCTTCTCTCATCTCTCTATAATAAATGGACCTGACAATACACAAGATTGGGCAAAAAGAGGAACCCCATTAGATCATGCAACATCTTTGTATGAATATGAGGATGTCCCCGATCTGTTAGCTCCTCTATGTTGTACCTGAGAAAATGGTGCCATGGACAGGACTATATGCATGCCTATACATATGTCTACCTCTGCCATCCCTATGCAGCTCGGTTGCTAAGATTTGACTCCCTGCCCTAGGGTTTCCTATCGCTCTTACTATCTTCTGTCTTCCACTTTCCATCTCCATCTTACGCTTTCCATGTATTTATTTTATATTTCATATAAATTGTTCTATTTTTAATATATTTGTACATATGATGTTAAAGATGGAAGCAATATGAACTAACATTTTAAGAAAACAAATTTATCTAATTAATTTAAAATAATTTATTTGAAAAATATATTTAAGTTATATTTTAAGGATATTGAAAATGATTGTGTACACATCTTTTATCAACATTTTGGATTAACATTTGTTATCCATCGCACCAGTATCTTCCATTGATAGTGGATCAAACATGTTGATTTGAAATATCGATGAAAATCTTGTACATAGTTATTTCCAAAAGCCTTGAATATTAATTTTATGGATCGTGAAAGTATCAAATATCTAGTATGTTTATGTTCAATAAATATTAAAAATAAAAGATAAAATTAATTACAATAAAATCAAAGGAATTAAAAACTTATTATATTTAATCTAAAAATATTTCAATTTTATTATTAATTATATCCTTCGACCATAAGTGATTATCGGATCTTTCATCGTATGTATGAAAAGATCTTGCTATGTTTCCACATCTTTCTCATCCAACTCTCTACCATTTTTGACACAATCAACCAACCAAGCTTGTGTTGCATATTGCTGGACCAAATTGTATAAGGTCACACATAATTCATCCATTAGATTCTTTATACTAGAACTCACTTCCCTTGATCTGACATGACTCCCCCCACCAATAGTAGGATCAAGGAGATTTTGTTAATAAGAGACTTCAATACAAGGACAAGAAACTAACAAGCAAACATCCTAGGAAATAATGAGGATCTTGATATAAATCCACTCTTGATGGCAGAGGAGGAAAATCAACAATGGTCCAGGGTTTTTGACAATGAGCATGGGGTATCACACACTTTTAAGAAGAATTATTAGGCTTATGCAATACTCACAGCTTGATTATATGTAATGGTGTGAGAAAATGGGAAAGATCAAGAAAGCATACGTGTAAGACTTACAATGGGCAAATTGTGAATGACTATGTTATTTACTCTCAAAATTATGTGGCCAACATAGAAGAGCTAGAAGTTGAAGATTTTTTAGTGGAACTTAAATCAAACCACAACCCATTTTTTATGAAACTCCAATGTCAGGGAGACAAACATCATGATGGTCACATTGGGGTCAAGCAAAGAAACCTATTTCCAAAGGAAACATCCTCTCGATAGAGCAAGTCAACATACTTTCAGAGCGACCCGAGAGAGAAAGCTCTAAGAAGAAAGTAAATGAACACCTGTCACTAGCAAAGATTACACTAAAAGTGAGAGGCTAATGTATGTCATTCAAGAAGCCCTTATTTAATTAAATCTAATATTGCAGAGTCGCTACTGAAATAAATGATGTATAAATACTTGAATATAGAAATGACACAAGCTAGCTAAGATTTAAAACATGAAACCCTAAATAAAAGGAGAAGGAGAGAGGGCTTAGTTGATTTACACATAATCTAGATCTGATTTGGGCAAGGAGAAGTGATGAACAGGATGTCAATAGTGCTGTAATTAATTTCTATAAATACTGCAATGCGCGAACAAGGCCAGACATGAGCGCCTAGGACAGGGCAAGGACGCTTGGGGCGTTGGAGACCGCTTCTGGGCATCGGCGAGTGCACAAGAGCCTAGGATCTAATCTTTGATGTGTCGCAGAGGTGTCGCAATTGTTTCTTATTGATCATCTGATAGTTGCACTATGATCGCCAAAGGTACATGTAACCTACAAGACAAAGATTTACCTGCACAAGCCCACAAACTACATCAAACCTAAAAAATAAAGATGCATAATGGGAGTCAGACTGACCTCGACAGTCACCCTGAGAGTGAACTTACGACCAAGTGTTGCACTACATCTTAAACTCCATGTAGTTCTTGTGAGTGTGTGTGAGAATGATGCCCTAGGATGCCCTTGTGCAAGTTGCACTTGATAGCGAGATGTAGCTAGAATGTAGCAATGCAGTAGAATGTGTGGATGAAATATAATTAACTTCCCCGTCCTATGTTGTGTATGCAGAGTATGCAGTCCCTTGTCCCTTGAATGGATGCTAGATGGACACTTTAGAGTGTTTTAGGTGCCTTTTAGATGCAAGCTTAGGTGATGATAATAATGCTTAGTGTTTGGTCCTTGATTTTGAACACAACTATGTATTTATATGATTCCCTTGTTTGAATTTAGTAATTAACAACTGGCAGACCGACCCATAAGTGAAAAAGATGCCCAAAAGATAAAAGAGACCCTAAAGAAGTGAGTAAGGTGAAAAAGGGTCAGGGGCACCTAGGCGTTGTCGTCATGGTTGGGTGCTGGTGTCTAGAGTCATGAAAGATAAATCGGTTAAATTTTGACTGGGCTATAGGGTGTGGAAGACCAAATAGAAAACAACAAACAAAGAAAAGAGGCCAAAGAAGTTGTCAACCACTAGTTTTTTGCTTAGGAATCATGTAAATGCTAGCATGCTTTTAGGACCTAGAAATGTACCCAAGTGCGTGATTTTGTGTTTACATTTTCCCCCACTTTATGTTGTTGAGTGAATACTCGATAGCATAAAGTAGATAAGAGATGTGTACCTTATGATCCTATAGAGCGTGTAGTGTATAGTGTGCGTAGTGGACAAGTGAAGCATGGAACGATTGTAAAAATGAAGCGTGGAAACCAGGAAAGGAAATTGACCCTAGGTGTGAAGCATATGCATTGCTTGCACCTATTGTTGTGCTTGTATTTGTTGTTGTACGTTGCTTCTTGTTGTGTATTAAGGACGAACCTACAAAAGAAAAGTGAGAGAGTAGTCAAAGTCCTGTATATGATTGATCAGAGGAAAATTATGCAAAAGTATGTAAAAGCAACAGTAAAGGAAAGTGTGCACCTGATGTATAAGAGTGTAAAAGGATAGAAAATGAAGAGAGGACACATGTTCTATGCAACACAGGGACAATCGAAACATATGAACATTTCATCCTTGAATGCCCAAGGTACGTGGATATCAGAACCAAATATGAGAAAATTTCAAGAGTTGATTCCATAATAGAGCAATTTGAGGAAAGCAAATTAAAAGGGTTAGGGGAGATGTCAACTCAATTCAACAAGAGAAGGTACAACTTTCTAAAAGATATCACTAAATAAATTTAAGTAGTTGGTGCTTTTAGTGGTCCCTTATGGACATAATTAAAATCATTTCTTTTTATTTCCTCCCTAGTACCTCCCTTTTTGACAAAGGGGAGAATACCCCAGACAAGGAAGTTATGAGGGGTATCGTCATGGTCTTCCATTCCATACCACCCAGTGGTTCCTATTAATTAGAGGCGACCACTACTCAAGACAATTTGAAATGAAACCCTCATTCCTAGGTTGCATAGACCCATTATTAGGACACTTAAATAATTTTTTTATTTTTTTTTTAAATTACATAAATAAATAATCAAATATTAAAATTGGCTGAAAATAACTTATTTTTGTCTTGGAATGGGTGATAAATGGATTGAATAATATATTTTGCTTCTTATTCTACATTGATTACCCATTAACTTTTTTTACACGATGCGGATGATGTGGGGATCTATAATTTTTTGCTGTGTAACTCACGCATTACAATATTAAAAATTTGGAATCAAACCAAAAATAGTTAATTTAGTGATGATTTACATTAACATACAAAAAGAGACTCCGAATGCCCATTTACAGATTTATTAAAAGAAAAAGAAAAAGTCGCTAATAACAAATATTGGGATATGCAGACGTGGCACAATCCACTGTTGTTGTGGATAATAACAATTAAGAAAGCGTTGGACATGGCCTGGTCAAACATAGGAATATTCCGACATCCAACACAAGTTCTAAGTTTTCGGCGTGAAAATCGTGGTGCTAGTCGTAGTGGGGGCCACAGGCAAGACATCGTTGTCGTCCAGGTGGGGCTGTCCAATCGAACCCTTTATCTTTTGTGCACGGTCTTAATTCTCTATAAACAAATTTTAGGAAGCCTAAAATAGAGGTAATACACTCAATCAAACTTAATTAATTCGTCGGTAGGCGTCCACCTTTGAAAAAGCCTTAGTTGGAAAGTGTCAAATTCCGGCAGTCTTAATTTTATAGGTTGTCGGATTTTAGATTTTTTTTACAGTCTTATCTTAGATATCCACAAATTTTAGATATTTCCTATAATAATATCTAAGATTTGATTGTTCTAATTAGATTTTTTTTAGGCTACAATGTTTATCTGTTTTTTAGATTGTATATAATCTTCAATCCAATTGTCCATTCTTGACTTTGTAACAAGAGAAATCATTTCCTTCTTAAATGCAATCTTGCAATATACACAGTCAAATTCAATTTTGACGATGTTTGTACTTTGTGCCGCAAACAGATAATAAACTAGAAGGTGGGCAAGACTTGCTCACTGTTGTAGGTCATCGTGGTTCCGGCAAAAACAAAGTTATTATCAGTGGAGAAAATCCTAAGGGTAGACCTTCTGTTATGGAAAATACCATAAAATCTTTGGTGCAAGCTGCAAAAAATGGTGTAGATTTTGTTGAATTTGATGTTCAGGTAACTTATGGTTTTCATTCTGTGGTGCATTCTGTCATTTTCAATGTCTCTCCTCATATCATAATTCATTGTTTGTTCAATTTTTTTTTGTGTATTTTCACAAACCCTGACGCTGTTTTGAATTTGTTACAGGTGACTAAAGATGGGCATGCTGTAATTTTTCAGGACAACTATATCATAATAGATGAGAAGGTATGTTTTTCTTTTCTGTTTTTTAAGTTCATATTTGTTTAAAAGTTGTCTCATGATATGAAGATTGATATCAACGCCCTGTTTCAACGTTGCTAGCAAATCTCTCAATTTTTTTAGTGCTAAAACTTGGAAGACATTTAGGCATACAAATATTTCCGAGATTTTGGATGGAAGCATCTGGGAATTCTCTCAGCCAGAGAAGTGCCAACAGTTTTTGTAAGAGCACATGGCCCACTTCATCCCTTTCTATATGTTTTCACTGTCTGACCTCGATCGGATTCAATCCTCCAAGTGCTCTCAAACTAGACTAATTTATAACCAGACATGCAAATTGTACACAGTATGCACAAAGTATGTGTGGAGTTGTTCAATGGCATAAATGAGAGGAAAAGAATGCTCGTATTTTGTGGAATGCAGAAGAGATGAGAGCCATTATACTTTCTACCATCAAATTTTAGCTCAAAACCACAGTTATGACTCAAATAGCTCAACATAGAAGAACATGTATGCATCAACAAGCATTAGAGATTAGTATTTCAGAAAATTTGTTGGATCTAAAATTATATCCATTCAAGAATGGTTTCCATCTCTCATTGGACATCATAGATTAAATTATGATGGAGCTTCAAAATAATAAAAACCAGGTATGTTTGTCACAAAAATCGCCCATCATAGACGCGGAAGACACAATCATGAAAGCTTTAATCAGCTAGATATTATCAACCATCTAAAGAAAAACCAAAACACAAAATGACATACAGTGAAAGCTCTAGGTATTAGATGTCAAGAAAACACATGCAGAGTAGAAAATCTAATCAAGCTTTGAATCTGTAGCACCTATGAATTTATTTTTATATGTTGGTCCCTCTACAGAAGTGCAGAGAAGGCTCCAAAAATAGGCGTATGCCACTTTTGGTGGCCCACACACGGTATTCTTTAGTAAAAGGCGAAAGAATAGTTCACTATGTGCTGACCACGTGGCTCCGTGAATTATGTCATCATAATGACATTACTATTTATAGAACATCTTGGTAGGGAGTACTTGTTTCGCCATCCATGTGGAATTAAAATTAATGATAATATCCTCGTGTGTTAGTTTGCATTCAAAAGGGAAGCAACTCGATAACACACATCATCCAAGGAGGATTTAACTTACAACTGCATATAATCTACGTATTCATCCAAGGTATAATGTAATTGGCCAAGGAGTGGTATGATATTTATTAATGGGGGTTTGATATTCATCTACTCAAGGTATACTTTCATTATTGTCAAATGCACACACTTCTAATAATTAACATGACGATAAATCAATTTCTCTCATTCGAAAACACAATAAAACAATTATATTTTGCTTCTCGCCCATTCTAACTTTTCTTTTTTATGATCCTTGTTTCAGGGATTACATAATGCGAGGCACATTGGAGACCTGGCACTCAAACAACTATTTTGTTTGTAGACCATCCTAACTTATTTCCTTCATTTTCCAGGGCTTTTATAATGTGAGGCGCATTGGAGACCTTACTCTTGATGAATATCTTTCGTTAGGATTTCAAGTTGATGGCCTAGAGGTGAGCTTTTTTGAGATTTCTCTAGATGGCTTGGGGTTTGGTATTGCAACATTCTGATGATTGTTGGTCTCTCTGTCTTTCTTTTATTCAATATTCTCATTTTCAAAGCTCTCTTTTTTCACAGCAGTGATGTAATCATTTTTTAATGGTAACTGATAATGGTAATTGATTGTTCTGACCAAAACCATCTTGGTTAAAGTACTCTTCGGTGTTTGTAATTGGGAAAGCATTTCTTTCTTTTTTTTCGTTGACTGCACCTAGGTCATCCATGGGGTATATCTATCTACCCCACGGGTCTATGTTATTGTATTTTTCTTTTGATTCAAAATGTTAACCTTACGAGATCTATGGTTACATTGTGCCGATTTTTGGCATTTTTCTCAAATATGATTTGATGAACGTAAACTAACGTGGGTCTCCCAATCGTTGCACAAATAATATTGTTATCATGTCTTGCAACCATTTTGTATGAAACTGTTTCTCACTTTGATGATGTTTACATCTTTCATGGCCTGAGATTATTGTTGAAGTCGACATACAAGCATGTTTGGATTTTCAAGGCTGCATTTATAATTTTGGAAAAACTCTACAATGGAGTTAAAAGAGTGATGGAAAATGCCAATCCCTAGCCTAGAACAACACATTTCTCTCATCAAATGGTCAATACTCCCTTTGGGGTCAGTCTTCACCGTACGTTGGTAAGGATATTCACAAAATGGGGTTATTGAATACACCTTGGGAACATTTAAATGCCAAAATAGGAGATTTAGTATTTAAAAGCCAAGTGTTCGAATAAATGATGAAACGAGATATATTTTTGGTAAATATCATAATTACAACTTATAGAAAACATGGTCATCTTTAAGAGCCAGTGTGATTGTTCTATCAAATGAAACAAACATATATTTACCGATATCAGATCACTTTTGTGATGATACTCATGGAAATAAGAACTTTGCAACAACATATGGACATCTATCAAGGCATAATAGGCAGTGACAACTCACTACATTGTTCTCTCCTTCCCATCACACAAACATCAAACATTTTAAGATAACATACATTTCATCGCAAATTACAACTCCAACAAATTAAAAAATGTTATACAGTCCGGCGTAAATTGCAACCCATGTGCAATTGCTAGTTAATAAATTAGTGAAAGAGAGAGTTTCTTTGAGAATTTTATATTTTTGGTTGGGCCGCTAGCGGAGTAGTCTTCTTCCTGTTTACCCTAATTTGACTATTAGATTTAAAACTTCAAAGAAACTATTGAGTTTTGGGTTATGCCTCACTACACGAGAGAACCATTAAGCTATATTGATATTTTTCAGACCCCTTAACATTGTATGGTATAAAAAACAATAATTTATATTATTCATTGTAACAATTTCTTAGCCAAATAAAGTGGGGAAATGCAATGTCTCTACTATGATTTTTAATGTTTTAATAAATGTTTTTATGATTGTTTGGCTTGTCTAAATGTGTGTATAATATATACCTTCTCTAATTTTTACTTGAAAATATCTTAAATGTTTTGATAAATAATAGAGTCATGCTTAAATGCATTATGATAATTCTGTATTTATAAATAGCTAAAACTCAAACTAGGACAATATTGGTGCAAGCCAACCTTAAAAGATTGAAAAGGGTGAAAATGAGATGAGGGTCAGATGGGTCCATTGTAACCCAATCAGGGCTGTGAACATGGAGTCAACATCCAAGACATGGAGGATTATAGATAAATGGGTGGTGATAAGTGAAGGGTGTAGTGAGATGAGTGAGGACCATTAGAAGTCAACAATTTTGTTAATATAGGTAAATTTGGACCCAAAATGCACAAACACTCTTAATATATATAATTTAACAACTAACAAATGAACACGAACCATTTTCAAGGATCTACATTTGGTCCCACTTTAACGTGCTTGTGCATACACATCAAAGCAAATGAAGACAAGACATGGATACATGATTTTGTGTTATTGAAGGAAACTTCTATGTATGTGCAAGGACCTTTACACCTGGATAAGTTCCAAGACCAATAGTTTTCTCAAACCTATAAAAGAAGAATTGAAAACAATACACCTGATGTGACTAAAATGTGGGTTCTATGCCCCTTTGAATCCAGGTGAAGTCAAATGCTTCCAATTTGTGTTAAATGTTGCGTGAATTTCTGAGCACGTTTTTTAGTGAAAAAATTAAAGCTAAAACAAAATATGCATACAAAATTTTTGCTAAACCAAAATATGAGTATGAAAATAAAACAAGGTGTAACATCAATGGTAAGTTTAGTTAGCTACCCTTATCAGATATGAGCCTTTATATTCGAGAAAATATGAAGTACTGGAGCTTAGAGTTAGGCACCCTTTGAGTCACATATCCAAATCCATCACACTTAATGTGGTGATGATGTACATGTCTTACTAACATACATATGAAAATTGCAAATGGAATATATACCTAGTTTTGAGATCAGGGACAAACACATGAAGCACACATCTCAAGAGAAAGGGTCAAAACACATCATATATTTGATAAGCTATAAAATCATTGATGTATACATATCTATGATATATTCTTGGTAGCATGCATGTTATGAATACATTACCCACATGTGCACATGGCATGATTGATATAAGGGCGATAAAAAGGTCCCAATGCATGAAATATATAAGCAATGTATCACAGAGAGTAATATACCCCATGTGAGTAAGATGTGTTTAGTATACTGTAAACATTGTGAGCTATATCAATGGGAAGCATGCATATGAACCCTTGCCCCCAATAGATACATGATAGGAATGATGGCAATGTATGAAAAAAACACCATGCATGATATGTATCGTGATACCATAAACACAACAAACACCTAAAAAAGCTAAGCAAAGTAATGTATAATTAGACATGGAGTGAACATATCAAAGTTGTCAAACATGTAGAATACATAAAAAATTGAGCATTCATAAATAAATAAAGGCACATCAAACACGATGTAAGCAAGTTAACTATGTGATCAAATACATAACAAACACTAGAAATATAAATATAACAAGCATGATGAAGGCATTGAAGACATGTCAAACATATGAAAACACATCAAACATATGCATATACAATAGACACATGATAATATCAATCATACGAAAACGTAGTTAGAAAATAAGGTACGAAAACACATCAAACATATATGCATAAGCAATATACACATGATAATATCAATCATACAATAACTTAGAAAATAAGGTATACACAACCTTGAAGAATACTGATCATAAAGAGATACACAAGTATGGAGACTAATCATTGCAATATAACATCACATTGGTGGCATGAAACATTTTATGAAGATATCATACTTATTAAATACTTATAACTATCACTTGAAATGTAATGAACTCTGTAACTGATGTAGTCTAGAATTCACTGCAAATCACCCAAGGCGCATTGGCACATCACTCAACCTGAACTGAGTGCTCACCTGAAGCACACGAAGGTACCAAGTCCCTCTTTAGACCAACTTATTCAATATATTAGTGTGATTGAAAGTATAACTCAGATCCATAAAAAATAATAAATTAAATCACAATGCATAAATAAGATCTAGATCTTAACCATATGAAAGATTGACTAAACAATGACTATAATGAGATTTACCATACAAGAACCATATTCAATCATGTCTAACACCAATATCCAGCCAATATGATCTATTATATTAAGTACTGTAAAACACAGAAGCTTCATACATCACAAAAGTGTCACCATGAGTCATGCGCATGAATAAAACCAGTAGCATAACTCTACAATCAAAATGGGATGTCTAAACCATGTAAATCAATATATATATATATATATATATATTATATATATATATATATATATATATAATATATATATATATATATATAGGGGTGGGGACTTTCCCTTCACCACCCATGCACCTTCCAAAAATAGGCTACATGCTAATAATAGCCACGTGCCTTTACAAGAGAATACAAAAGCATGCAAGTGCTAATAATAGATCTTCTACAATTAACTCTAAGAATAAATTATATTACTAGACCAAAACTCTGCATGGCGCTTGAACTACTGCTAAACCCAAAATAGCCTTGCGTTAACTACAAGTCTCCACATCTTTGCGTGCTCCGCACTCCAACTTCAAAAATAGCCTTAACCTGCAAAATTTGCTAAGTCTTGTTTTCCTCCGTTCCTGGGCATGCCCGTACTCTGTTATACTTCTATGCACTCTTATGCGCCCTATGTCCACGCGCCCAAACCCTTCCACGCTTCAACCTTGAGCTATATTCCATTTGCTCAACAGTAACAAACCATATAAATTCCTAAAATAAAAAGTAATACAATGAATCATATGAATTGAAAGTGCTCCATTTCCATCATAAGGGATAGGTTCACAAAGCTAACCATTAATAATGCCAAGGGAACCATGATGATTGTCATGAAATATATAGGATGAGGAACTACAATCATCCAAAACATGTATAAGGAATTGAGATTCTCTTGACTCCAGAGATAATAAATTATCTTACTAGTAATTATTATTATGGCCAATGTATTGCATACATTTATTCAATTTAGGCTCTTGTGATTGTCTAGAAGTCATCAGATATAACAAATACATCCTTACTGCAAGGGAAAATTTACACATTTGTACCTTCTTAATTATACTTTTAGGTATGTATTTTGGAATTTACTTTTGTACCTCTATTCATACAACTTCATTTTTATCTTTTTCTTTTGAAAAACTATTCTCTTAGAATTGCAATGACTTGGCCTTCATGGGGTAAGTGCATGGAAATGGGGGACCAAAAGGGGTTCAAAAGTGGACACATGTTTCCTAAAATCAGTGAAACATGAACTTCATCTAATAATTTGGTATGCATATGCTCAAAATTTGCCAAAGTTATAAGAATAATTACTGTAGAGATCAAAATCTAGTTTCTAAACTACTAATTTTTTTAAAATGGTGGAGATTAAGAGGGTCAAATGTGGTGCTCACACCAAGTATGTATATTTTTGTATCAAAAAGATAAGAATCTATTGTGTGTGTGTGTCCTCCGATAATTTGAGGTCTATTTTTTTTTTCATATCCCTCCAGTAGAAAGTTAGCTAAGACCATGTATGAGGTCCCATGCTAATTTTTCATAATTTTGGATATATATATATTCAAAGTGCACACATCCCAAAAATGAAATATTTGTGTGTATACCCCTGTAACTTTGAGAAAACAATTCATTTTTAGTGCATGTAGAATGGAGTTTAGAAGAGGTTTTAAAAAAAATTGGATGAAAAAATCATAAATTGGGTACAAAAATGTATGCATACGTTTTGACAAGAAAAGAAGGCACTAGTAAAAGAAATTAAGGATGAAAGCCTTAACCTAATCGGATTTTAGAAAGAAGCATATTGTCACCAAGGTAAAACCGAGTTGGATGTCGTAGTATAATTGTTTTTGGAATATTATGTTATAACGCATGAGTTATCAGGGTGTACATGTGAGATTTTGATGTTTTTTTTGTAAAACATGGATTTATTCATGGATTACACAGTCCAAACCTTAGGTTTGGATATCCAAGGCAAGTCCAAGTCTATGGATTGGGAATTTCAAACCCAAAGAAGATGAAACATGCTCATGTTATAACATGAGGGCGTTATAACGCACGTAAAAATAAAATCTGAACGTGTAAAAAACCAAAAAGAGTTCGTGAATTTGGTCCCACTAGTCATGGGTTATTTGCAAACCACTGCATATTCCTGCACTTTTTTATTCTTATTGAAAATTTTGTTTATTTTATCTTTTTTTGGGATAAGGGTAAAAATGGAGGTTTTCAAATGACCCGCTTCCTTTTACAAAAGGCCCTTAAGGCATAATATAACAATAAAGCAAGACAGAAAGAAAGATTGCATGCAACAAAAGACAAAAAGCCACAAAGGCGCTAACCGAGTGATACAAATAACATTTTGTGAAAAATCATAAGGAAATTTAATGCTTCTTCTTCTAAAAAATACTTGACAACCCTTAAGAAGTGACCAAGGGCACTTTACCCATGAGGATCCTAACCATGGGATCATAATCTCAATTTAGGAGAAGTATTTCCTTTCTTTTTTCTATTTACGATTGTCCAACCATCGCCCCTATTAGGATCCAAGTTTTCATATGGATGGATTAGAAGTCAAATTTCAAAGATCTTCTTTTTTCCAACATTTGACTCCTCCTTCAAGATTATATTTTTAGTATAACCAGATTCCACCTCTGAAGGGAGCGTCAACACATGCATCATCTAACAAGAAACCAACCCCACCGTCCCCACCACAGGAGGGAAAAGTGAGTCACAACCAGTAGTTGAAACTAGCCTTAAACAAATACGAACTCTTACCAAACATCATCTGTCGAATCTTCCAATGAGGAATCTGAATCATCCCCAATAACCAATAGGTTGGGTTGGTGATCCTTCCACCAAGAAGATTTTTCATTCACCTTCTGTGTCACTTTCTAACACTCAGAATCAAGATGACCCAAGGTAAAACATTTCATGCATCTGAAGGGAAAGCCTTCATAGTCAAGAGGTTGAGTCCATATTCTATCCAAAACTTTGAGATTTATGGAAGTGGATAGATCAAGAGAGTTATCAAGATCCACCAAAATGCGAGCATATGTAGTATGGGTGTAAAGTTCAGTTTTAGAATTGATGGAAAAATACCTGCCCAATGTACTACCAATAGAAATATAACTCTCCTCCCCTAAAAATGCAACGGAAGATGTGGTAAATGAACCCATATAGGCTTGACAGTGAAAGTTGTGGTAATTGGATTGAAGGACAGAAACCACAGTTTCATCAACAAGTGATGATTTTGTAAAGCCCAAAGCTTGGAAAGGCTAACATCTTTATCTTCAAAAACATCAAAAACTACAATAAAAACCCCCTTGCATAGGGGTAAATGTCTACTTTACCTTCCATGAGAGGTTGTCAGGTTGAGGAAATTCAAGAGTGAAGAAGCAGAAACCCAGGCCAGAGGCCATTGAAATGGCAAATTAACCCTAGGCTAGAGAAAAAAAATCCACTTGTAATACCGAATCCCCAAAGGAAACCAAAGGAGATATTTTAGTATCATTTATTGGTTTAGTGACTGTAGAAACATGGGTCGCATCCACAACATTTTAAAGGAATGCTTCTCCCTAGCGAAGCCCACCTTCCCACCTCCAAAATCTAGCTCCACAGACCCAGAAGAAGAAATGGGAATAAAGCACCCCACCACAACAGTGCCCCTAGACCCACCTCCAAATGCGTCACTATCCTTAACCTGGAAAGATCTATTCAAATATAAGCCGCACAAACCCCTGCTGCCCTCAATGCAAAGACAAGGTTTGTGATAAGAACCGCTAGGGAGCAGAGCCACTCTACCAAATCCCTGCGCAGGAGAATGTTGAAAGTCGATTTCGTCAAAACCAGAACCAAGAAAAGGGATAGGGGAGAAGAAGGGGAAGAATTTGAAACCATTCGAGTAATGAATGTTAACTTCATTTTGTTTATTTATCTTATATAGATATTTTTTTGTGAATTATTTAAGCATTTTTTGAGATATATGAGTGTGTTTGTATTATTTTTTAATATTCCTAACACTTAATAACATTTTTTGTCAATTGTCTTGTGGTGATAAAGATATTCGAGAATTATGGGGAGGAGACCACGAAGGAAAACACTCGAGAAATTGGAAAAACAAAGGGACCGAATGAAAAAAGGGCGTGAAAAAAAGAAATTAACCATGTCTTTACTAGAGATTAAAGATGATTCTAAAGACAATATATAAGCCTACAAAGCCAAGAAAGAAGAAAAAAGAAAGAAAGCAAGGGAGTGAGTGCAAGAATCCATGAAAAAAAGAAATCAACGTATGGAGATGAAGGTATGTCATCTCTTCCAAATGGAATTGATGGTGCAACATATCCTCAAACACCAATTGAATTAATAAATAATGAATATTCAATGAATGATGATGCAATGCCCAATTTAAACATAGATGTTACACCAAATGACCAACCTATTGAAACCACACACTTTTTACCAAATTTTGAAGATGAACAACAAATAGAAAATAATTTTTTTTTATATCATATTCAACAATCATTTCCATTGAAATCACTGATTAAAAATATGCAGAAAACACTCAAAATTTTACTTGAGATTGATGAAAATATTTTAAACCCAATGACTAACAAGATTAGTCAACGCACTTGTAGAAGAAAACCTAATTAGATATGGAAAAAAATTTTAATGACTTAAATGAAACACATAGATGTCAATTTTTTGTTGAAATGATGAAAAATATTAATTATAGATCTACTACGAAGACCATTGGTCTAAGAACATCTAAGACCAACAGTGAAAAATCTATTGTCAAAAATCTAATGAATGCATATCAATCAATACGTCCAACCTCACGTACCAAGGATAGTAATACTAACCGACATGTTATTACATCAACTATAGTAAGTAAAGCAACAAAAATATCTTGTTTAATTAGAAAAACAAGTAGTACACTAAAAATAAGTAGGAAAACACTATTGTAATCTCTTAGGCATCGTGAAAGAATTGAAGATACAAATAAAAATAAATTATGGGCATTCTCTGATAGACTGCCACGAAAAAACAAAGACATAGTTGAAGAGTTGAAATCAATTTTTTTAGAATTTTGGAAAAAATAATACAAGGGTTTCACTTAACGAAAAATATGTTTTAAAAAGAATAATTTGTTCTTGAAACTATGAATCACATCCTAAACTTTTTTTGGATATGACTATTGGCCCTTGAATTGACTAAATTCCAAGGCAAAAAGTTAGCGCGCGTGGAACACAGTAGAAGAGAAAGACGCTCAGGAGAAAGCGTGCAAGGAAAGGTGTATGGGAGAAGAGCGCATAGGAGAAGAGGTTAGTGTGTAGAAGCAGGAAGGGATTGGGGACTTAGCCACATTTTGAAGAAGGTATCACAGGAGAAACATGTGAAAAACCTAAGTAGGCGTGAGGAATGGATAAGGTGCCAGCCTGGAGCCTTGCAGGTCAAGAAAAGGATATTCCATGTAGGGAATATTCCCAGAATGCATCATTACAATATAGTCGAGGTTTTTGCAAAGTAGATAGGCATTCAACCATGGAGGACCACACTTCCACTTGGCATGTGATCTGCTCATGAAGGGAAATATGCGTGGTGCATCCAGATTCTATTTAAAGGAGTGTTTGGGTCCAAAATATGAGAGGTTAGAGAGAACGAAGTTTGCTAGAGAAGGGAAGGTAGAGAGTGATGTAGACGAGGCAACGAAGGGTTGCAGATTTTAATGCTTAAGGATGTGGTATTAAGCATATATGCATAGGTTTGGGTCTGAACAAGGGTTGTAATGGGGAGCATAACTAGGAACTCTCTGTACATAGTATTTTGTAGGGTTTTGACATGATATTCCTTGATGTATATTGTCTTGTATGACCCTTACGATGTAATGAGGCTACTGTAAACTGTTTATAAATCAATATATGGTGTGTTATTTTGGTTGTTCATATTTAAGGGTATAAACCCTTATGTTATTCATGTTATTATGGGTCAGATCTAATTTTTTTATGCTTATTTACAATGTTCATTCCCATTTGTGATGCATTTGTGTATGGATCTGGTATATGTATCTTTTGTTTTTGAGTGAATTCTTATATTTCTATTCTTGTAACACACCCTCCATTAATAGCGAAAAAATATCACAAAGCTCACATAAAATAGGGAATCAGCACCCTACATGCCTCGGGTGAGCGTCATAGTCCATTGGGGTTAAGAAAAGGTATGGGTGACTACATCTTGGTTCTATTGCCGACCTCTTTTGAAGCTGTTGTGAGAGGATGTGTAATGACAAAGCGCTTGACATTGGACAGTGTCGAAGCGTGGCTCACAAGTCATTGATTTTTCTCAAAGATTTAACACTGACTTGAGTTTGATGCACATAAATGGGTAGAGGATCACTTGTATCATGAGTTGTATGAGACCTTTTTCTGTTGTTTCCCAGTAGAGTTGTATGAATGGTTGTCAGCATATGCATCAAGGTCAAGCTAGTATTATAGACCTCATGTGTGGACCCAGGAAGAGTTTTAGAGGTGACATGATGTTGATCTGACTTGGTCACGTGTTGTTGATCATTGGTGGAAAGGTGTGTTGACGAGTTATACCTTGGAGTACACGATCTCTACGTATTCTTGTCCCGAAGGTTACTGAGTTTGAGTTCTTGAGGGAGCCAAAAGGACCATTCTTGTGGTCTATTCCTCTAGCTATAAAGATCTTGGTTATTAATATAAGTTTGGAAGCATTTCTTATGGTCGGCTAAACTTCCTCTAAGCGTGGGGCACGGAAGCTAGTGTGGAGAAAGATGGCAGACCTTGTAGTTGAAAGGGAGAGAGAAGAGAGAAAACTCAAGTATAATGAAGCTCAGGAAAGGGAGTTAGTGAGATAACATGAGATTGTAGGAGTGATAGATCTATGGAGATAGACGTTGCGGGAAGGATTTGAGGTTCATGCGAAAGGCGTGGGATCCGAGCAGTCTGTGCTACCCCATCTTGGCAAGCGCGGGAGAGAGACCCCCTCGGATTCTGGTGAGAGCTCATCGTTTGGAGAAAGGAGATCCGTATAGGCACGCATCTAAGCCCACTTGGTGACCAAACCCTGGTGCTTAGTTTCCCAAATCTGGAGATAAATATTGTTAACCTAGTTGGTTTTGGTATTAGTGATTGAGTGAATCATAGGAGGTATAATTTTTCATTTGGTACATCTATGGTTGCATAATAAATTCATGTGTTTGGAGGCATATTGTCTGGAATGATATTTGTGTAAAGTACAAGTACACAAAGTTTGGGTATCACATCTGGAAGTGGCATGGAGAAACACATCTAGGAGTGGTGCAATATCACATACTACTGGCATACAAATTTAGCACGATAGTGGGAATACAAGGTGTGACTACTTCAGACCCTTACCTACTATGGGGAGGTGGATTTAGTGGGTCAAGAGGAGTAGGAACTGGTGGACCTAGTGGATCTAGGAGGATCTTGTGGATTAGGAGGAACATGCGCTTGTGGATTTAGTGGATCTAGTGGTGGAGGAAAAACCAGAGGGAATCAAGGTTCTGGATTAGGCAAACAAGGGCCTCAACCACCTCAGCAAGTGTTTTTGAGATGTCTTTGCATTTTCCAGATTACAAGGGTGTTGAGGATGCCGCAGAGCATGTATACAAGTGCAAGTTGCTATGGCACGCGAAGGGTATAACTTCCCCGGAGCGGAAGGCAAGTCAGTTTGCAACTACGTTGCAAGGGCACGCGCATAGCTGGTACCGGAAGTATGACCCTCAGACAATAGTGGATTATACCGCATTGCGTAATGCCTTTTTAGTAGAATTCCATATTCCTGAGTTTGAACAAAAGAACATTAGTGCACTTGAAGGAGATTTAACAAGGTATGGTAGAGAGTGTGCGGGAGTATGATGTACGTTTTAAGACTCTTTTGTCAAAATTGTCTTATGATATTCATCCTTCTTAGCATGCTTAGTGGTTTATTGGAGGATTAATAATGCCTTTCAGGAGAGGGTACATTCCCATAAGACTTTCACAGATTCCGCGCAGGCCCTAGAGGTTTCCTTGCGCGTTGAGGCTGTGGGAAGCGTGGATATCGGCATTAGTCCATTTTTGGAGGCCAGATTGCTACCATGGTGAAGCAGCTAGAGAAGCTATCTGCGAACTTCAGCTCAAGAGACTCACAGTGGTCTTTGTTGCACGTAATGTGAGGTAGAAGGCCATACAAAGGATAATTGTCCTTGGAGGTCGGTGCGCGCAATATCAGTAGATTGTAAAATTTTCCACGAATATCATGATGCAAGCAGATGTTTCGTTGTTGCAGTGCGCAATCTGTAAGAATGTGTCTTGCTATTAAAATATTTGCACTTCTACTACTCATGACACCAAGGATTGTAGATTGATTGACCAAATACATGATGCCATTGATACTGGTGTGCGCCAGACCAATATTGCAAGTAGCTCCAAGGATGATGGTCGTCATTATGAAGGGCGAGGGGACGGAGGAGGTTGCGGAAGAGGCTTTCGGGGAGGATTCAGAGGCTGTGGCAATCGCGGAGGAGGAAGAAGTGAATTTCCTCATGGAACCTGTTATAACTGTGGATCTACAGAGCATTACAAGCGCGAGTGTCCAATATTGTTGCAATGCTCATGGTGTGGAAAGAAGCACAAGTATGAAGAGTTATCGAAGTTATAAGAACACAGGAGCCAGAACCAGAAGAAGGACATGAGCGAGGGGATGGTGAGCATGAAGCATGTTGATCCGCAATGGATGCCGAGGTTGGCACAGAACCTTGAATTAGAACCTGTCCTAGTGACCACATGAGCTAAGGTTGTGCGTGCAAGGGAGATTCCGAAGCAAAGGCCTCTCATTACAAGAGAAGAAGTGTTGCATGGGAAGTATCCTAATCCAACTCATCATAAGGAAGTCTATCAAGAGACCATGGAAGTGATCAAAAGCCTTCAAGGGGAAATTCAATGTCTAAAGGAACAATCACAAAAGTTGGAGCAGAAGAAAAGCGTTGAGGTCCCTCAAACGGATAGAGATGATGTCAGAGAGGTGTGTAAGATGTTGCGCCAAGAAAATATCATCCCTCTGTTAGGAGAATGGTAGAGAGACAAAGTACCAAGCGTTGGAGGAGAGTGCTAGAGGCAGGTCTTGCATGTTAATCTACCTCCTCATAGTATTGACTATGACAAAGAAATCACATTGAACACATTTATTAATGGATGGCTCTTGAGTAACATCTTGATTGACACAGGTGCAGAAGTCAATGTTCTCACTTTAGATGCATGGAATCAGATGGGAAGACCCCCATTGTATCCATCTTTGAATGTGTTGTATATGGAAAATAGGAAAACATATATGCCCATCAGAGTATTGAAGGATGCATCCATAACAATTCAAGGGGCAAAGTTTACTAGAGATTTCAAAGTCTTAGCACTTGCAGAGGCAGATAACTTTCCAGCATTACTTGGGTGCCCCTGGTACTATAAGAATAATGTTGACTTGCATTTCAATAAGGGGTACATAAGTTTTGAAGACAAACAAGAGCGCATCATCATTCCAATGATAGATGGGAAGTCAACGCCCTATACTAAGCCCTTGGGAGAAGAGGATCTGGATAGGATCTATGTCCGCACTATCAAAGACCCTGAGGTTGTTCATCCATCAGGAGAAGGTGTCATTCAATGGGAAGATGCTCAATCTATAAGTGATACAACTAGTGTGGCATGTGATGATTGGGCGCATGGGGCCTATGAGTTAGTGGGGAGACAATTGAGAGGCATTGTAACTCAGTTTGTCAGGGCGCGCTCACTTAGGTGCCCTAGCAGGAAAACAATTACCAAGTTATACTAGGGAAGGTAACCCTGATGTTTTTCTGAGGGAAATGGAAGTTCAGTGGACCTATCAAATTGAAAGGAGAAATATGTTGACTTATACCTTGCGCGGGACAGTAAACACGTTGGTGGGCGATACACATCGAGATAATCTTCTAGAGTGGCATGAAGTGAGGATTGCACTCTTTATTAGGTTTCTCTGGAGCAATGCGCCTACTAAAATTTGTGACTATGATGGAAGGGGATCTGCCTCGGGACATGTTCAGGAATGTGAAAAGACTTGGATGGGAGGCATGAATATTTAACCCCTTCCCTATGGGTACACAAGTTTTATTCCACCCTACAGAGTTGTGCACGCACTTGGTATATTCATTCAGAAATACGATGTCATACAGGGAACTGGCAAGAGTTGATTGTGGATCTTGTTCAAACATTTGAGTATTGGAGTACTAAGTCATTGGTGAATGAGGCATTGCAGGTAGTCAAGCACCTTACTTTGGGAGATAGTGTCATGATGAAGAGGACAGGATTCTAGAGCTATTAGGTGAACCAAAGTAGGGGGTGCGCTTTGTGGAGGAAAAATTAGAGGAAGTACAGCTTGAGCGCACCTTCCTAGAGAAAGAGAAAGGAAAGTTGGTCTACTTGATAGATGATGAAGAGGTGGAAAATTTGGATGTTATCCATATTGAGGGTACGCGCGAGGTTATGGATAGTGCAGATGAGAAAGTGTGCGCCTACCACAAGTCATTGTAGACTAAGAAGGTTAACATTGGTAGAGAGGCGGAACCAAAAGAAGCTATTATTGGGGACTACTGGACGGACCAGGAGGTCTCAAAGATTATTAAGCTTCTGCATGATTATAAGGATTTGTTTCCATGTGGGCACCTTGAGCTTAAAGGATTTCATCCCTTGCTAGGAGAAATGAGGATCAAGTTGAAGGAGGGTGCGCGCCCAATTTGGAAGTGACCTTACAGGATGAATCTGAATTTGTGCATCAAGGTGAAGGAAGAGATTGATAAGATGATAGCATCTATGATAATAGAAGTCGTTAGAAGAATCTGAGTGGGTAAGCCTGATGGTCATCAGTATTAAAAAGGATGGAAGGATAAGGATTTGTGCTGACTACATGGATTTGAATGCGGTATGTGTCATTGATCATTTCCCAACCCCGTTCACTGAGGAGATTTTGGAGGGTGTTGCAGGTGCGCGAGATCTATTCTTTCACAGATGGATTCTCTAGATATCATCAAGTTAGAATTGCCAAGGAAATCAGGAGAAGACCACTTTTACAACTGAGTGGGGAAGCTTTGCCTATACCGTTATGCCCTTTGGGTTGAAGAATGTGCTGTGCCTACTATGTTATCGCGAATCTACCTAGATAGTAGTTTATGGGCTAGTTAAAGGACCAGTTTGAAAATTGATAAGGTTATGCCTTTTGGGCTGAAGAATTCTCCTGTCACAAGTACAAGATTTTCAAGAATTCATTCACAGTTCTAAGTCTACCTGGATGACTGGACGGTTTATGTACTAGTTAAAGACCATTATGACAATATGAGGATGATGTTTGAAAGGTACAAACAACTAAGCATCTCCCTCAACATCAAGAAGTGTATCTTTGCTACTCCATTTGGCACTTTATTAGGTCACATCATATGCAAAGAGGGATTATTGGTAGATCCTACCAAGATTGTTGTTATTTTTGGGTTGGAGGAGCCTACCAATAAAAGTGATGTGCATGGATTTCTAGGGCATACAAGATACTACCGGAAATTCATTAATGTCTATGCCAAGATTGTCCGTTGTTGGAAGATTTGTTGAAACATAAAGGGAAATTTCATTGGAATGAGGTGCAATAGACAAATTTTAACACATTGAAGGACAAAATCACTACGGTACCCATCTTACACTTTCCTTCTTGGGATAAAATGTTCCATGTACATGTTGATGCTTCGGGTATGGTAATTGGAGCAGTCTTAGCACATCCTGGAGAGGGGATTGTTGATCATCCCTTGTGCTTTGCTAGTAGGAAGCTTACTCCAGCAGAACAAAATTATACCACCATAGAGCGCGAGGCATTATCAATGATCTACGTGCTGCACAAGTTTAGGTAGTATTTGTTAACAACTCTTATTTTCTACAAAGACCATATGGAATTTAAGTACTTGGTGAACAAGCCTGTTTTGCAAGGGCACATATGTCGTTGGATACTATTATTTCAGGAGTTTGAGTTTACAGGTTGTAGTGAAACTGGGAAAAAATAATTTGGGACCTGATCATTTGTCAAGGATTACTTTAGGTGAGGACGTGCAAAGCATTGAGGATACAATGCCAAATGCACAGTTGTTCAGGTTGCACACGCACCCTTGGACTTAGAAGATATTTCTTTGTTCCTATGAAATGGGTGTGGCGCCAAAGGGGATGAAGGCTTTAGAGAGGAAACAAGTTAGATACATGTGTTGCCCCTATATGTTAATTGGTGGAGACTTATACAAGCTAGGCCATGATGAGGTTTTTGCGTCAGTGTGTACTAGAACATGAGCACACTGCAATCATGGAAGAGGCTCATGGTGGAATTGCAGGAGGACACTATGCAGGGAATGTGACCACACACAAGATCCTTTTGGCTGGCCTTTGGTGGGAAATGGTTTACAAGGATTGTATCGAGTATTGCAAGGCATGTGACCATTATCAGTGCCTTGGTAAACTAGGGAAAAGAGATGAAATGCCATTAAGGCCGATTGTTAGTGCAGATCCATTCGAGAAGTGGTAAATTGAATTTGTGGGCCCTATTTTCCTAGCCATGCGAAGGAAAGGTCCGTGTTATATCATTACATGCACAGACTATCTTACAAGGTGGGCAGAAGCAGCACCTACAAAAGGATTACATGGTGGCAACATCAGCTAGATTCTTGAGGGATAATATAATCAACAGGCATGGATGCCCGTTGAGTTTAACAAGTGATAGGGGTACTCATTTTCTAAATGAGACAGTTAGAATTTTATTGGTAGAATTCATGGTGGCCCATCACAAGACTACCCCTTATCACCCACAAGCTAATGGGACAATGAAAGCTTTTAAAAAAATTTTGAGTCACACATTGACCAAGATTTGTGATGTGGGAAGAAAGGATTGGGATGACAAAGTTTTTTCTATGTTATGGTCATATATGACTACTTATAAGAGACTGAATAAGGCCACACCTTTTCAATTGGTGTTTAGTGGGGAAGATGTGTTACCTAGTGAATTCATGTTACCATCGCTGTGTATAGCACACACAGGAGGGTTAGATGATGAACAAGCACTTGATGAGAGGATTGATAAGTTAATGCAGTTGGATGAGAGGTGAGCCATTGGTCGCTGGAGTTAGAGAATAGAGAAATCCAGGCAGAAGGCATGGCATGATAAACACATCAACAATAAGCAATTTACGGTTAGGAAGATGGTTCTCCTTTATGATTCCAAGTTTCTATGCCACCCAGGGAAGTTCAAAGTTTATTGGTTGGGGCCGTATATTGTATCATATATACTTGATTCGGCACTTTCCAGTTACAAGCGTTGGATTAAACACAGGTTGTCAAGTTATTTCAATAGGAGTAGGTTGAAGCCCTATTATAAATAAGTCTTCTTTGTGTTTGTAAATAAGGCAATATTGCCAATCAGCCTAGGATTTCCTTTAATGCAGTTCCTTTCTTTTTGTTTTCCTTTCTCGTTGTCTTTGTTCCTTTTTGGTTTGTTTTGGGCACGTGTGTACGTCGATGGCTAATTACATCATAAAGGTTTTATGCGTAGAGGACCGCGCATCTTTTTAGTGTGGGCTGGAATATAAAAGTGAAGTTCAAAGAAGAGCGTGGTAAGAGATGGAGAAAGTGTGCGGAGCAATGTTGAAGTGGTGTCCCAGGTATGTAAAGTCAAAAGTCTGTGGGTTTGAAGACCACGCATAGCAGAGGTGATCATGAGAGAAGATTGGTGTCAAAATCCTTTGAGAAACCACATAAAAGGGTAATGAAAAGTACAGGAGCAACATGAGGTAGGAGAAGGTAAGAACTTGGTAATTAGGACACAGAGGTTGACATACTTTGGCATTGGGAGTGCACGTAAGATAGTATGGTGTCAAATAAGTCTTGTGCACCATAAGGTTACAAAATTTTTGGCATGAGTTTATGAGTAGAGGGAAAAAATTGGGTAAAATGTGCGGAGGGATGTTATTGGAAATCTCTGACTTTAATATGTTTGTACATTGGTAGGGGACATCAGAGTCTGTGCGGGAAAAGCAAAAACCTATAAATAGAAGGTTGGGGGTGAGTTATTCTTTTACCTTGACATTTGTGTTGAAGAGCTCTTGCAAACTAGGGCATCCTTGTGAAGAACGATAATTGTGGAGATTTGCATGTGCATAGTGGAAGATTCGGCGAGTGTGATCATGTGAACCAAAGTGGAAAGGGAGTGCACTGGGCATGAACGTGAAGAAGTTTGGTTTGAATGATTCCTGCGTGGTGTGACTACGTTGTCTTGTGGAAGGGAACAATTTCTAGGTTAGGTCTTGCAGAGCTAGGGCACAATGTTTGAAGGATTTTTCGTAGAGGATTAAGGCCAAGGGATTGAGTAGAGTTTGAGCAAGAAGGCAAGAAGAATTTAAGAGAACCCAACAAGGAAAATGGCACCAAGGAAAGGATCTAACGTTTCACCAAAAAAGGGCAAAGGCAAGGGCAAAGTGACACCCACTGTATTGAAAAATTTCAATGAAGAATGGTATGTAGAGATGCCATACCCAGATGGTGTGTTATTAGGAAATGAATGGGTGTCTCATACACGAAGTATGGTTGTGAGCGATTACAAATATTGGACAAACACCACGGAGAAAGAGATGGCGTTTGAATTGGTTCGCCCAAAAAAAAGAGGACACCAGATGGGAAGCCCATTTATGATGAAGAAGTAAAGGTTAAGATGGATAAGGTTGGGCTTCTACAACTCTACGAGTTTCCCTATTTTGGAAAACCTAAGCGACTATATCAATGGTTAATGTCGCATGTGTATGAGGATCAATTTTACTTCACATGGGTTAGATGCTAGCATTCATCAATACAAACTTTGAAACTAACAATGCTAAATATCTAAACTCCTCTATTCTCTAACAACAAATAAATGAATGGACCTAAGTAAGCTCCATGGCTATCAAAATAGTTGTCCTTAATGTTCCAAGAACCTAGGAATGGGGGCTAATCAAAGTTGGGCTACAAGACCCTTTTGACACCTCCCATATGACCCAAGCACTTTAAGAAAGAGGCTTAACTCTTCAAGATGATGAACTCTCAAAAGGGCAAGGTGCAAGCTCTTAGTCTCTTTGCTATATGCTTTGCATTTGCTCTCTTAGAAATTTTAGGTGTAAGTAAAAAGGTAGGTGGAGGGCTCTTTATATAGCCCAAAGGATAAAGGATTCAACACATTCTCATGAATGTGGGATAAAGGTAAAACATGATTAGGAATGGATAAGGTTGCTTTATTAAAGGTAACCTTACTTTAGAAGGGTTTAATACATGTTTAGCAAGTCATGGGAGTTGGGGGTATTTTAATTAATCAAAGGTGATTAATTAATAGGTAGGTGTAAGCTTATAGAAGCCAATTAGAGGAATATTAGTGCGATTTAGGCTATTATAAGGGGATTAAATCAATTAAATATTGATTTATTGGTTAAATGGAAGGGAAAGCTAATTAATTATTAATAATTATTTATTCTAGGTAGAAGGCGTGATTTATTAATGGAAGGTCATTAATTAGGGTATTTGTTGGATAGGAAACTTAATTAATTAGCTTAGTGTAATTAATTAATGATGATATGAGGGAAAATGAGTTCTTTTGACGATATGTCATTGATTTGCGAGAAAGGGGATAATTAGCGCAATTTAAGTATTTAAATTGCTTGGGCGTAATTATAGGTGTCTAAATTTGCCCCTCTTTAGGGTGGCGTAAGTGATGCCACTTCAAAGATATTAGATAGAAGAGATTTTGAAGGGATAGAAGAAAAATTAGAAGGAGGGAGAGATGCCCCCTCGAGTGTCGATGGGGTGATGAAGGAAGCCGATCGACGATCGAAAAACATGAGAAGTAGGTAGAAGAATGGGGACAAGACAGGATGCCCCAAGGAGAGGGAGAATTAGGGGTGAAAGGGAAGTGGTGTAGAAGAAATATGTATGAGGGGAGAAAAGAGCTTAACCTCTAGCTGCTTATTTGTTTAGAACAAATTTGATGTCATCATATTGCCATAGGAACTACATCATCTATCCTTATGAAAAATATAAGCATACGACAAATGTAGAATGACATGAAAATCCATACTACAAACAATTTTCCATTGCTAAAAGTACCAACTCCATGCAACATACAATAATGCAATGCAATACGAGAAGGAAACAAGCTCATATAATAGGGAAAACAAGTACGAACGCACATATCCAACCCAACAATGGTCAAGACAATTGTACAAATGTTTTGTTATCAGTGCTGAAGAGATCCACAAGTTCATGATTGATGACAAGGGTTAAAAATGATGCCCCAAGACAAGGATACATCCAAGGGGAAATGAAAATGGACATGAGGTCCATGAAAAGTGTTTGTGCGCAACGAAACAGCACCAGGAAACCAAAAGTGCCCCGGAGTACAGACGAAGCAAGTAGCTAGCTTTTGTGAATGGTTGTGAATCCAGTGATCTATGAGTCGTATTAATCAGGGAATATGTGAGACAAACCAATAGGATATGGAGAAAATACCATGCGCAAGACATAAGTTTCAACCGTAAGAAGCAAGTTACCATTTTGTAAGTGTGTTTTACTTTTTAGGAATTTTTTGAAAATTTTTTGCCTTGTTTTTAGATTTTTTTGATATATATATATATATATATATTGTTTTTGTGGTTTTCTTGAAACAATGTTCTATTGTTTTTGTGTTTTTCTCGAAACAATTTTATATTGTTTTTGTGTTGTCTGAAACAATTTTCTATTGTTTTTGTGGTTTGTGAAACAATTTTCTATTGTTTTTGTGTTTTCTCAAAACAATTTTTCTATTGTTTTTGTGTTGTTGTGAAACAATTTTCTATTGTTTTTATTTTTTCTCAAAACAATGTTCTATTGTTTTTGTGTTTTCTCGAAACAATTTTCTATTGTTTTTATGTTTTGTGAAACAATTTTCTATTGTTTTTGTGTTTTCTCAAAACAATGTTTCTATTGTTTTTGTGTTTTTAACAGTTTTCCAAAGCTATGTGCAGATAACCAAGAAAGCATGGATGCCCCCAGTGTTAGGTGGGGAATATACAAGGGAAGAAGCCATGCGCTTATGAACAAGAAGGTGAATTCGTTGAGTTTCCCCCAACATAAGATGAGAAATAACGAAAGACCACGTCCCTTACAGATGAATAGAAGAAGGAAAAGCCGGATAACAAGGCTGGACTAGATGGTGTGCACAAGGAAACTCGAAGGTAGAACCAGGTCCAGGACAAAGACAACTACCCTTCTAATACAGAATGCTTGTGAACAACAAATCCTCCCAAGGTGCCAGAAACTGGTTTTTACCTAAGGACTTGTCCAAAGTACCACAATTACATGGTTTTCACTAGTGGACGACATGTTTTCTCTTTTTCTTTTTTTGATTTGTTTTTTTTTATGTTTTTATATATTTTTGTGATTTTTATGACTTTCTTGTGCCATGTTTAGGCATAAAACCTCTTAAGATGCATGGAATTCATGGGCTCCTGGAGCTCATCACCATTGGGGTGAGCCAACTTGTATGCCCCTATGCCATACTTGGCAACTATGACATAGGGTCCTAACCAGTGTGGTTCAAACTTCCCTTTCCTTTCTCGCTCTGCTCTAGTGTTGAACTAGTTCTTCTTCATAACTAAATCACCCACCTCAAACTGGCAAGGGATGATTCTCTTGTTGTAGTTGTGGGATATTCTGTGTTGATATACCTTTAGTGTGATTAAGAGCATGAATGTGCCTGTCATCCAAGAGCTCTAACTCAGCCAATCTTGCCACTCGGTAATCTTCATCCTTATCCAAATAGTCTTGAAGAGAAATTCATAGGGATGGGAGTTCAATCTCTAAAGGGATGATAGATTCTATCCCGAACACTAGGGAATATGGTGTCACACCCGTAGGAGTGCGAATTGATGTTCGGTAGGCCCAAAGGGCTGGGTGGATTTGTAGGTGCTAGTTTCGACCAGTTTTGCTAACCATCTTCTCCATTATCCTTACCAAAGTCTTGTTTGTTGCCTCAGCTTGTCCATTACCCTGAGGGTAATATGGCGTGAACCATTTCAATCTAATTTGGAACCGTTGGCAAAAACCTTTCACGATTTTTGTTCTTAAATGACTTTCCATTATCTGTGACAATGGCTGCAGGGATACCATATCAGCAAATAATGTGATTCATGATGAATTTAGAAATCTGTGCTCCTGTGACATAGGTTAAAGGGACAGCCTCCACCCATTTTGTAAAGTATTTTGTAGCTGTGATGATATGTGTATGACCATTAGATGAGGTAGGAGTAAGCTTCCCTATTAGATCAAGTCCCCACTTGGAGAATGGCCACGGGGTAGTGATTGGTTGTAATGGTTGCAATGGGGCATGGATGAAATTTCTATACTTTTGGCAAAGAACACATTATCTAACATAATTATAACAATCAGTTTCCATGGTGGGCCAATAGTAACCTACTCTTAACAGTTTCTTAGCCAAGACCATTCCATTTGTATGTGCTTCGCATACTCCTTCGTGTACTTCTTTAATTGCCTGGATTGACTCCATGTCACATCCAGACAACGTAACAGATCCCCATCGTAGCCACAACGATAAAGTGTACCTCCTAAAAGGGTGTAATGGGCTATTTGGTGAATCAGGATTTTCTTTTTAGAATGGGAGATATTGGGAGGGAAAGTACTGTCCTTAAGATAGGTGAAAATGGGTTCGTACCATGGGGAATAGGGACCAACAACCTCATAAGCCAGGCAAGATTCTGGCACGTCATACACGGGCTGGTGTAGATTTTCTACGAAAAATGGCATATCATTGTTCCCTAGTGGAATACAAAGCACAGATCCCACCATTTCCGTAGCATCTACCGATCTATTCTGTGCACTCTTGGGATCTGCTCAAAGGTAATGTGCACAAAATACTCCTTTAGAGTTTCCACCAACTTCTTGTAAGATATGAGCTTGTCATCCTTAACTTTATACTCATCATTAACTTGTTTGATGATTAGCTGTGAATCACCTACAACCTTAACATGTTAAATATTCCACTTGATGGCTAGCTTCATCCCTGTAATGAGTGCTTCATATTCCGAAATGTTGTTCATGTAAGGGAAGGCCAGGTAGAAATCCTGTGGTATAGGATCACCTGAAGGAGTAATAAGGACCACTCCTGCACCTGAACCATGAAACGTAAAAGATCCATCAAAATGTATCTGTCATACGATAGATTCTTCAATATAGAGCAAAAGATGTATTTGGCAGATCTAGACTCAAAGGTTTTGTGCTTTATAAAGGTGCTTATGCTAGCTGGTCAGCAAGTACTTTTCCTTTAATCGATTTTTGATGGACAAATTCTATGTCAAACTCACTAAGTAGAATGATCTAATTAGCCATTCTATCTGTGAGGGCGGGTTTGGAAAATAAATACTTGAGTGGGTCAACCTTGGATATGAGCTTCGTATTAGTATTTAAGAGGTAATGGCAAAGTTTTTGAAAAGTAAAAACAACGGCCAAGCAAGCCTTTTCAATCTGAGGATAATTACATTCATAGGCGATGAGCATGTGACTCAGATAGTACATTACTTTCTCTTTATGACTAAGGTCGTATTGGGCGAGCAGTGCACCAATAGCATATTACGTAGTGGAAATATAGAGAAAAAGTGGTTCTCTCGGAGTGGGAGGCATGAGGACAGGTGGATTAGCCAGGTACTGTTTAAGCAAAGCAAAGGCTTGTTGTTGCTCAGGTCCCCAGATGAAAGCGATGTCCTTCTTAAGCAAATGAGTGAATGAGTGACATTTATCTGACAAGCTAGGAGATAAAGTGGTGAATGGCTTTAATTTTCCCTTGCAAGCTATGCAGTTTCTTGATATGCTTAGGTGGAGGCATTTCTGTGATGGCAGACACTTTAGCAGGGTTTACCTCAATACCTCATCTTGACACAATGAAGCCTAATAGTTTCCTAGATAGCACACCGAAGACACACTTCTTTGGATTTAGCCTGAATTTTTATTCACACAAGCATTCAAAGATATGCCACAAAATGATAGGATGATCCTCTCTTGTTTTGGACTTTCCCAGGATGTCGTCTACGTAGTCTTCCATGATGTCATGAATCATATCATGAAATATTACTGTCATGGCCCACTGATAAGTTTCTCCCGCATTCTTAAGGCCAAATGGCATCACTTGATAACAGAAGGTGCCCCAAGGTGTTGTGAAAGTTGTTTTGTGTTGGTCTTCCTCAACGATCTTAATTTGATTATAACCCAAAAATCCATCCATAAGTGATAGCATTTCGCACCCTGCGGTTGAGTCAACAATCATGTCAATGTTGGGTTGGGCAATGGAAAGTCATCTTTAGGGCAAGTTTTATTGATGTCCCTAAAATCTATGCAAATTCAGATACCAATATGTTTCTTCTAGATAGGAACAATGTTTGATATCCATTCAGAATAATCAATTGGCCTGATGAATCCTGACTGTAAACAACCTTTCCAACTCTTCTTTAACTAACAAGGCCATTCTTGAGTGCATCTTTCGAAGCTTCTGTTTGATAGGCTTAGCGTCTGTGTGAACAACTAGGTTATGCACAACCAAAGTTGGATCTAAGTTGGGCATGTCTTTGTAAGACCATGCAAACACATCAATAAACTCTCGCAGTATCATAGTGAACATCTTTTATTCTCTGGCTGAGAGTTATGCTCCCAATTTTACTATCTTGGGATCTTCTTCAGTACCAATATTGACATCAATGGTTTCTTCAACTAACAATTTTGATAAATCCTCCATACACGTAGGATCGGGAGGTAGGTTGAGATCTTCATCCAAGGATGTCTCTACGAGATTTTCATCCTTGGCGTGGTCACTTTGTTTGTCCTTTGATTTTCTTATTTGTTTGTCAGCCAATGCCTCAAAGAGGTTTTCACTGTGTGACTTAGACTTCGATTTTTACCGAGGCTTTTCTTTAGAACTCTTGCCCTCGCTTTTCTTTAAATTTTGCTAACCACGAAGTTTAGCCTCCTCGCCGAAGTAGGCTCAGGTGTCTAAGTCGATAAAGAAACCCTTCTTGTGATCTCCAATGGGAATTGTATCCCTTATGCCCATGAACTATGCAATAGCCTCATTGTTCTCGAATAAATCTAATGGCACGTGACGTTGTTGGTCCCATTCAACAAGGGAGGGATATACAAGGTCAAGGGTTGGTTCAGTGGGGGTGATGGTTAGGACAGCGTTATTCATGAAAAGGTTCGTGGAGGCCAGATCCTCATATTGGCTACAACAGGAATCCGTATCGCTGTCTAGATAATCAGAGCTATCCTCATGCTCAGAACAAGTCACATCTTGATCGTTGGGGTGTGCTCCATAAGGGTGAATCCCAATGCCATATCTTTCTGTTTTGAAATGTGGAAGAGGGACTGGTTCTCTTTGTCCTTGTTCATTGCTCCCACATCCTAGGCCTTTATAGCCCATGGAGTACATCATTCTGCTAGATTTTTCATATTCTGGGGTTTGATAACAAGATGGCTGAGTGTCCTCAGGGACCCAAGTAGTAGGTGGACCAAGTAATTTTTCCTCAGCTAACAAGCCTCCAGGTAGGAATGACCCAATAGTGTGTTCCTCTCTAGGTCTCCTGAAGCGGTAGTTGGGTTGACCTCTAGTCTTGGGTGACAAGGAGAGGTCAGAAACCAAGAGCGATTGTTGTACATTATACTCCCCACAACCATAGTCCAGAATTTTCATCTCCCATGAATGAAATGGAGATGTTGAAGTAGATGCCCCATGAGTGCAAGAACTAAGAGAATTTGAATCTACTCGAGATTCCATGGCCTCAGAATGAAGAGGGACAACTATATATGTGGAGGGACATGCGTATGTACCCTTTCGTGCAAAGCTATTAAGAGCTCTACAATGAGAAAAGGGCTCTGAGTCTCCTGGTATTGTTACTGTATGTCCCTCATACTTTAGCTTGATGCATTGATGAAATGTTGATGGCACTGCTTGCATGGCATGGATCCATGGTCGGCCTAGAAGCATATTATATGGAAGTTCCAAGTCTAAGACGTAAAACTTTGTCTGATGGCAAGTGGGGCCCACCTCCATTGGCAACGTAATGGTGCCTGCTGACCCTCTTTCCGCGTTGTCATATGTGGTGATAGTGATCATATGGGACTCAAGATCTTCTTCCGTATGTCCCAATTGTTTGACTAATTTAAGCGTGCAAATGTTCAATCCAGATCAGTTATCCACAAGCACCCGTTTGATTTTCCTGCGGGTAACAACTACCTCAATGTATAAGGGAAGATTATGTGTAGGATTCTCGGTAGGGACCTCCCTATGGTTGAAAGTGAGATGCTCACTTGGTGCAATATTTGCCACCGCGGTTTGAAGGTACGTTGGATCGACTTCTAAAGGCACTCCTGACCCCTAAAGAGTTTGATACAAGATTTCCTTATGTACATTGGAAATCTTGAGAAGGTCTAAGATCGAAATCTTAGCAGATGTCTTCTCAAGTTGTTCTAAAAGGTTATACTTACCAGTATGCGGGGTCGACGGAGAGGGGTCCGGAATCACGAGGCGGGCACGCCCTGTTACCGCAGCGCAGTCCTTTCCCTTGATCCGGATGGTATTGACACGGTCAGTAGGGGAGCGAATACATCCGATAAGTGAATCATAATGATTGTTATCTCTTTTGGTATACAAGTAATTTGCAGCTTTATAGGTTTGGGATGACTCTCCTCGATCCAGTTTTTCCTTTTCCGACTTATCATGCTTGGGGAATGGTTCCTTATAAATCCCCATTTTCTCGTTAGGTGTTTGCATGTGGCTAGGGTTATCCACCTCTATCTCCCCATTGTCAATGAGGTTTGGAATATAGTAAAGAATTCGCAAACATTTGTCTGTTTTATGACCTTTAACGTGATGCATTTCGCAGTATTCATGCTCCTTATACCATGAAGGTTTAGGAGCGTTGTCATCAAACGATTACGTTGTAGGATAGGTCATCATGTGGGCTACATCCAACTATTTTAGTATGACGGACAACGGTTCATTGAGGGAGGTGAATGTTCGTCACTTTTGGTGGTGGTTGGATTGGGCCCTTTGTCAGTTTAAAAGGTTGACTGGTTTAGACTGTTTGAACACGTTTGGAATCAGTGATTCCGTCTCCCACCACGTTTTTGTTTTTGTTAAAGATCTTTGGCTTTTTAGTGGGTTTGACACTTTGGTTGTCTTTAGATTGGGTTTTGAGGGTGCCTTTGGCAATGAGAGCCTTTTCTATTTGAATCCCTTTCTCGATAACCTCCTCAAAGGTGCAGACACAATGCATTTGGAGGTGGAAAGCTATATCTGGGTTGAGATTAGGGACAAAAATTCTGACCAGCTGCTTCTTGGGGAAAGCGCAAGGGAAGCGACTAGCTATCCCTCTCCATCGTTGGAGGAAGCTGGCGAAGGTCTCATTTGGGCGTTGTTTTGTGCCGCACAAGTCTGCCATGGTGATGTCACTCTCTATGTTATATGAGAAATGACGCACGAATCTTTCCGCCAATTCTGGCCAGGAGAAAATTGATCCTCGTGGTAAGCGGGTAAACCATTCCAATGCTTGACCTCCAAGACTCTTAGGAGAAAGTCTGATGAGGTAATTATCACTATAAGACACCTCTTGACATGCCATGTAGAAATCTTTAACATGATCCCTTGGGTCTCCCTTTCCTTTGTATTTTTCAAACTTTGGCATATCAAATTTCTTTGGAAAGGGTTGAAGGGTCATTGTCTTGTCAAAAGGATAGGGGCATAGTTCTTCGTATTGGTATTTCCTAATACTCCCTATATTGCTTTCTTGTATGCTCGCAAGTGTTGCTTTCATAGATTGCACTTCTTGTGCGAGCAATTGTTCTTTAGTGGGAGAAGCGGGGATGTGTACACAATGATACCCTGTGTCTTCTTCTCCTTGGTTTTCTCGATGGAGTTCGTGGATCCTAAACTTAGGCTTTGACTTTTGAACATTCTTGTTTGTGTCTTTTTGTACCTGGAAAGTAAGCAAAGCTAGTTGTCGGCTTAGGTTACTGAGTTGTTGTTGGATTGTGACTTGGTTTGTGTCTTCTTCTTCTAAAGGTTCTTCCTCTTCGTATTGTGGAGGTTCTTCCCCTGTCTCATGTTCTATCTTGTTTCTTCATGGTACTTTGATGAGTGGTGTTCTATGCCCTACCACTTTATCATTTTCTGCGTAAGAAGTGGAAGCATGTCCACCTATTAAAATATCTTCCATATTGATAAGGGGGCGTTCTTTCTTAGTAGTGTCATTTGTAGGTAATATTGGTTCATTCTCGGTGGGCAATTTGGCCCCTAATTCCATGACCCGTGCCAAAACTCTATCTTTATTTCTAAGGAGAAACTCATCTAGTAGAGTGGGGTCAAAATCAAAGTCTGCGTGTGGTGATTCTAATTCGTTTCCACTATGGTCGACCATTTCTTCTATTTCCTTTTCTACATAAAATAGTGGTCCTAGATCATGTCCGATAAATGGGTTTGACCCTTGTCTGTTAGAGGTTTCCCAAGCTTGCGCCTGTTGTTCCTCATATGTTTCTTTCACCGGGCATGCCAAATGTGTGCATGTATACTTTGCTTAATGCTAAATCAAATGAAGCAAGAACTACCACCTAAAATAGTTCTATAATTTAGCTAAAACAAAGCATAAACACCATCATGATAAGAATTAAACAAGGGTTAGATGCTAGCATTCATCAATACAAATTTTGAAACTAACAATGCTAAATATCTAAACTCCTCTATTCTCTAACAACAAATAAATGAATGGACCTAAGTAAGCTCCATGGCTATCAAAATAGTTGTCCTTAATGTTCCAAGAACCTAGGAATGGGGGCTAATCAAAGTTGGGCTACAAGACCCTTTTGACACCTCCCATATGACCCAAGCACTTTAAGAAAGAGGCTTAACTCTTCAAGATGATGAACTCTCAGAAGGGCAAGGTGCAAGCTCTTAGTCTCTTTGCTATATGCTTTGCATTTTCTCTCTTAGAAAGTTTAGGTGTAAGTAAAAAGGTAGGTGGAGGGCTCTTTATATAGCCCAAAGGATAAATGATTCAACACATTCTCATGAATGTGGGATAAAGGTAAAACATGATTAGGAATGGATAAGGTTGCTTTATTAAAGGTAACCTTACTTTAGAAGGGTTTAATACATGTTTAGCAAGTCATGGGAGTTGGGGGTATTTTATTAATCAAAGGTGATTAATTAATAGGTAGGTGTAAGCTTATAGAAGCCAATTAGAGGAATATTAGTGTGATTTAGGCTATTATAAGGGGATTAAATCAATTAAATATTGATTTATTGGTTAAACGGAAGGGAAAGCTAATTAATTAATAATAATTAATTAGTCTAGGTAGAAGGGGTGATTTATTAATGGAAGGTCGTTAATTAGGGTATTTTTTGGATAGGAAACTTAATTAATTAGCTTAGTGTAATTAATTAATGATGATATGAGGGAAAATGAGTGCTTTTGACGATATGTCGTTGATTTGTGAGAAAGGGGATAATTAGCGCAATTTAAGTATTTAAATTTCTTGGGCGTAATTATAGGTGTCTCCAGTATTCATTATTCTCACCTAGTTGTTTCATCTAATGTTCAATTGATTAAATATGGAGGTAGACCGCACAATAAGATCTTGTGGAAAGTCCTTGAGTATGACCATCAAGCAATACTTGAAACCCTAAAAATTATATCATACCCAGATGGTTCACTGGATTGAATTTGTACAAATCACACTCAAAACATCCACAAAGTTGGTTTAGTCCAAAAACACAAAACTGCCCTCAAGCTTGCCAAGTGGCTTACTTTCTCAAGTCAAAAACACTTCAAACTAGTATATATTGGCTTAAATGGGCTCACTTGATCAATTCCTATCAATGGACCATGTCTCTATATCATATTCCATGCCAAGTCACCGATCAAATTGATGGAAAATACAAGAAGTCTTCAACTTTCTTAGCTTAGCCAAAATTACCTTCACTAGCTTCTCAAGAACAATGACACTGGTGAGATGGTGGTGGGAATCACCCATAAACAAATGAAATAAACCAACATCATTTCTAGGTACCCATTAATCTCTTCAAGGTGTGTGACAAATTTTATATCCCAAATCCACTGTTAATTCTCTCTTCCACCATCACTCCATGTATTCTAGCTCCTTGTATCCATGTCCTAGGTCCCTTTCAAGCTTAAATTTTCACTTAGAATATTTTAAGACTAACTAATGGCCTTTTAGGACACCCGTTTGCTAATTTTATTTTATTACCAAGTTTGAAAGCTAACCTTCAAAGTAAGACATCTTTCCACACTTTTTTGTTTATCAAATTATGCCTATATGCCCTTCTACAGGTCTGCAACAATACTGGCATAAATTTTGGTCTTTATGAGCAGCCTTGAGCCTTATAACCTTCAAAATATCCTTCCTTGCACTCCTTAGATTCTTTGTATAAATTTTCAAGTCATAATTCTCTCTTAAACCCATTTAAATATTTCTATTTCTTTCTCTTGGAAGTTGGTTAAGACCTAAAACCTTAAGATTATTAATTAGGGCACTCACCAGATAATATCTTGCAAATATGATTTACTATAATTTTTTATATAAAATTTTCATTATATTTATTGTACTATGAAACATATTGTTGCAAAGTTCTAAGAAATTACCAAGATGAACAAATCTCAGAGCTAACTATTGAAAACTCCTCAAGATCTAATAAAGCAGGGGATAATTGTATGTTGAGGAGAGATACTCCTCCATCAACATTTATGAGCAATGTATACAAAGTATTGAGGAATCTTATAGAAATATTTAATGTCTCTCCATTCGATCCACTTCCCAAATCTATATAAGTCATGAAATATTTTAATTCCGTTCTCAAATGAAAGGAGGGTAGAGCATCCTCTTGTCAAGGAAAGGATCTTGTCATTATATTTCAGATTTTATGAAATCTATTTGTAGGTTTGACACCTAGTGTTAAAGGAAGAGAAGATAGGATTCCCAACCACCAAGTGCTTCACTTGTTCCCATGCCTTCCAAATTGGCTAAAGAATAAAGGACCCATGAGGAGCAATAAGAAATCCCCTAAATAATAAGTCAACCAAAGGTAGTCCTTTTCATCTCTCTTGACCCTTCGGAGCCTATTGGATATTGAATCTCACATGAACTTTCCTAGGTTTAATTCTATTCAGAGAGAGAGAGAGAGAGAGAGAGAGAGAGAGAGAGAGAGAGAGAGAGAGAGAGAGAGAGAGAGAGAGAGAGAGAGAGAGAGAGAGAGAGAATTCTTTTTAACAATAAAATATTCTCATTTCACCACCTATATCATATGAAATCTCTATTTTAACACTCTTTTTACCTTGTACATATTCTCATTTCACATAGAGAGACTAATAGCCCACTCGGACATGTCAGAATCGTTGGTTTGGTGCCATGAGGTTTCCATTGAAAAATATTGCCATAGATGCACTCACACTGACTCTAATTGAAGGTTTTTGCCACGTTTCATTTATTGTCACCACAAAAAAATCAAAGAGAGATGGGAGAAACCAAGATAGAATTTTATAGGTGAACCATATACGCATATGTAGGTTCAAATGATACATTCCCAAGTGCCACCACTTGCTAGTTATCATCCGTCAAAGTTTGACAAGTTTTTTCTCTCAGGGTGCTGTTATCACTATTTTGTTCCCCGACAAAATTGATCAGCCACGACCCTTCATAGAAGAAACCAAAGAAATCATGTTCAAATCCTAAAAATACGTTGCAGTGGGACTCTACAATGGAGTAATAGGGCATGTGAAGGATCAATCGACCCCGTGCAAGAATAAATTCAAGAAATGGCTCTGTCGAGCGAACCCGTGCTTCAAATCTAGCAAACAAATTGCAGGAGGGCTCTAAAATGGAATACCAGGGCACTAACAGTTTTGGCACGCTGGGTGGGATAGGTTTCAAGCACCTTACCACTTCATTTCATCAAGTTGATGTGTTCTTGGTGAGGTTCATCCTTTAGGAGGCACATTCAAAGCACATATGGCGACTCCATCTGGTCAATAAGCCATTCTTTAAGTTGCAGACCTTTTCCATCCATTTCCACTCATTTTTCATCCATTTTCTTCTTCCATCCCTTTCTTTTCTCCCATTCCATGAAGTTATGCAGTCATGACTTCATTCCCTTCATGGAACTCACACTTGCGGCAATAACAATGCAATACACCTCCAATACATTTCCTAACTCCTCCAGATCAGCATTATGATCAAACCTAGGATATTCATGCTTACCCATATAAGCAGGGTCAAAACCAGTTTGGCCATGGAGCTTATCAAGAACAAGGGGGCACATATAATGGTGGTAGCTACATAGAAAATGTTGGTTTGTTGGAGAAGATCCAAAAAATGGAGGTTGGCATGGTTTAGTCAAGGGCCATAACACAAATGAAGGCATTGAAGATTGGTTGTAGGGCACCTTGTCCATGGGAAGGCCCTTTTCCAAGATATTATAGCCCTCAAGATAAGCTTGACTTCATGGTTGAAGTGCTGCCTCAACTTACACTATGGATTGAGGAAATTGAGGCATATGAGCAAAGCACAAGACAAACTTGTCAATGGGTAAGTCCACCACCTCCTAGCTCTTTATTTTCTCTTTCCAAAACTTTATCATTTTAGTAGGATCAAGAGTCAAGCCTCTCACTTGCTGCCCCAAGTGTTGATTTCTTTCCTCCATCTCTTGATCTTCCACCCCACTTCAATTCTTCTCCCCTTTTCTTTCCCAAGCAATCATTCCCTCCAAAGAAACAAGAAGTTCCACCTTCCTCCCCACCACAAACAATTGCAAAACTGGTTGAACCCTAACCTGTCACTCTTGCTTTCCCAAGTCCATGTTGGGAAGAGACTCAAGAATCCAGTAAAGGAAAACAAAAAGAAGAGGAACCCAATGGAGAAGAAATGATAGAAGATCTGAAGAGTTAGGTTGCCAGATTTGGGTTTACAAGGATCCCCTGTATGGTTAAGCCAACAAAGGAGGTCAAGGTTGAAGATACAGTGGTGGCTGAGGCTGAGTTTGTAGCAGAAGAAGACCAAGAACTAGAAGGAGAAGATCAACAATCTGTTTTCTCTAAATGCAGTGTCCTTGATGGCACTTTGTCTGAAGAGGATGTTGATCTAATCCAAGCTGCACAATTAGTCAAGAAGGAAGAAGAACAACCAGCTTCAAGTCCAGTTAAAAAGGAGCATATGGAGGTGACCAAAATAGATTCAGAGGCATTGAATCATGGGCCGATTGCACAAGAGATTACAGACCCCTCTCCCATTCAATCTCTCCAAAATTTTGACTTTTTGGAAGATCCTGAACTCACTAGCTTCATGTTTGAAGATGAAACTTCATATGGTGAAAACAATGGAGATTTTGAGATCACCATGCAAGATGGAGAGACCTTATTACAACAGGATAGTAAGAGTTTGATTTCCTATCAGACTTAAAAGAATGTCTTGATACAAAGGGGCTAGTTGAAATTTCAATATTTTCTTCCCCATCATTCATTCTTCAAACACAAGAGCCTGTTGCCATGGAAGAGAACATGCAAACACAACATACAGTTTGCAACATGCCTCCTAAATCAAAGTTGGAAGATTTTGATCTTCCAAAATTCACACCTGATGTAGAGGAAGAGAAGGAGCATGAGGCTATCATCCCTCTCACTCCATCCATCCAAGAAGGTTCACAATAAGACTCCATTTTTAGAGTTAAGAATCAGATTAATGGGCACATCCAAAGGATCATACCATGCCCAATTAGGTACTTGGCTTAATTACAGCCAAGGGAGAAGCCAAAACTAGTCATGCTTGCTTCTAAGCATGAGGAAGAGCCTCAAAGTGCCAAGGGTCACCATCAACGCCTCCAGGAGTCCAATACAAATCAGATTGAGGGGGTATTTTCCATTGATGTTTATACCTTGTTGGTTTGGGTGGAAGACCGACTTAGTGTCAGTTTTTCACTCATCTAGGTAGCCATATTTAGTGTCAAACCATTTACATGGCTGCCCCGTTCTAGAAAAGGAAGCTATTTCTCCCTGCCAATGGCAAGCTTTGTTTAAGCTTTTCTTTTCTCTCTAATTAGTTTAGGAGTAGGAGTAGATTTGCTTTTAGTAGAAGTTCTCTTGCACACTCTGCATGAATCATTTGAGACATGTATGAATTGATCTTTGTACATAGTGTGTGTTGTTGTCTTTTGTTGCTCCGAGGTTGTATCACCATGTAGTTTAGCATGCCTAGAGTCCATTTTAGGGAAAAATGAAAGCCCCAGGTCAAAACAATTTTCTACTCTCGGAAACTCCATTTCCAAGATTTTCTTATGAAGATTGAGAGTTCAGACATGCGGGCAGGCTCAGGGTCAGGCAGAACATAGAAAGTGCAAGTAGTCAGGGAGTCCATTTCAATAAAGGGTTAGAACTAGGCCATCATTCACAACTCCATGCCCAATGGATACTTCAAGGATACTGGTCTCTTCATCTAGCAGGCAGATGCCCATGCGAGTTGCCAAAATGTTATCACTATTTTGTTCACTGACAAAATTGATCAGCCACAACCCTGCACAGAAGAAACTAGAGAAATTGCATTCAAATCCTGCAAACAGGTTGCAATGGGACTCTACAATGGATTGGCAGGGCCTGCGAAGGATCAAACGACCCCGTGTAAGAAAAAATTCAAGAAATAACTCTGTCAAGCAAACCTGTGCTTCAAATCCAGCAAAAAAATTACAGGTGGGCTCTAAAATGGAATAGCAGGTTCAGGGAAGGAGAAGATAGTGTCAAAGAAACCAGAGGCTTAAAGGAAAAGAAATTGTGAAGGCTCGAAGTCATCGAGCTCTGAAATGACTCAGAACGAGCCCTAAAAATGACTAAGTATGGAGGAGACATTGGACGTTGCCAAGTGTCCAAATGACACACCTCTAAAGATTGAATCCAAAAGGGTAGACTCTAACAAGCGCCAGGCCTCCACGTGTCCCAGGCCCAAAGAGGGGAAAAGTCAACAACTAAAATTCAAAAGGTGGACAGGGTGGGCCTAAAAAAAGACTAAGTGTAAAGGTGCTAGCGGGAGCAACCATGTGTCAGCCCAGTGCATCTCCAAAGGAAAATCCAAAAGCGGAGACCCAAATGAGTGCGAGCTTGCCACATAGTTCAAGTTAAAAAATAGCACAAAGTGGGCCCAAAATTGACTAAGTATAGAGAACCAGCAGACAACACCATGTGTTGCATCAACACAATTTCAAGGTGCGGTCCAAAAGGTGATTCCTGAACGAGCACCAACTCGCCACGTATTCGAGACCCAAAAAAGTAAGAGCGGCTGTTGAAAAGTCCAAGAGTGTGCAGAGGCTTCCACGTGTCAAACCGATGCTCCTTCAAAGGTAAAATCCTGAGCGGGTTTTCAAGTAAGCGCAGACCTTCCATGTGTCCTAGGTCTGAAAAAGGGGATAGAGTTAGGGGGCTG
This sequence comes from Taxus chinensis, assembly GCA_019776745.2. Taxonomy (NCBI): domain Eukaryota; kingdom Viridiplantae; phylum Streptophyta; class Pinopsida; order Cupressales; family Taxaceae; genus Taxus; species Taxus chinensis. Next base: position 24,351,970 of record CM034150.1, on the reverse strand, counting down.
AATAATCAAAGCAGAGGCAGGCCAACAGAGGGAGCCAAGTGTCAGCACGACACTACTTCAAAGGTAGAGTCTGGAGCAGTTTTTAGACATGTGTGAAGCTGCCACGTGTCCCATGGGTGTAATTTCAAGAGTGAAAGAAGGAGCCAGATCTCGAATGAGTGCAGGGTTGCCACATGGACCCGGTACAGATAGACTTTCAAATACTGTGTGCCTGCGACCCGAAATTTCAAATGGCCATATCTTTTGATTGGAAACTCAGATTTGGGCGAGAGAAGACTTTTTCGAAATGTCTCGACCCCCTTTATGCCATGGAAACATAAAATATCATTCTTAGCAGGATTTGGTGGGTGAAAATTGGGAAAACATCTTCCATGCCATTAATGCAGAATCTGATTTCTTCAACTACCAGATTAGATTTAATTTTATCCATTAGGGAGCCAGAATTAACATATTGTAGGAATATTTGTAAGGGGCACTGATTAATGGTGGTTGAAGCTTTCAAGGAAAGATTTAATGCATATGCTGTGGTGGTTGAAGCAGGATTCGAATTTTCCCTCCTCTCTCTCTTATTCTTTCTATATATTGTAACAGTTCTCATTTTTGAGAAGGGGCAGAGATTCTGGGTGTAGGGAGACTCTGTCAAAGTTGTTTTCTAAATCCATTTGAGTTGTAGGCCTTCTCCTATGCTTAGAGAGTGTATTTGTGCCTCTGAGCACCGCATGTAATAGTCTGTGCACCTTATAAAGTAATAAAACCTTGTTTCGTGGCGTCTTTCAACCCTTAGCATTTTTCTATTGTTTCTTTGTGCCTCTCTATCTCGTGTTTGCTCCCTGTGCATGTATTTCACGTTTGCAAGTGCAGGACATCATGCTTCATGGAGTTTCTATGGCGGATTTGGATATGGGTCTATGTCACTTCTGTCTGACCTCCCTTAGTATCCTTTCCCCTATTTCATTCTCTCTCAACAAAGTATCTTGCACTCCCTTTTCTGGTGTATCAACACTTAGTGTAGGCTCTTTCACCCTCTCTCTTTCTCTCGGTCACCTTGGAACGGTTAGATTAGGATTAGTTAGACTCTACCTACACTGGAGTAGATTGTGGCGGGTAGATTAGGAAGCAAGAAATGGCTTTCTCCAGAGGTCAATTTCAAGTTCTACAAGTCCCACAACTTGAGAGATGGTCACATGTTGTGCAATCACACCGAATTCCCCACTTCACACCCAGGGCCATTCGGGGGTGTTGTGATTCTATACTAACAAGTGCTTAAGAGACTTTGACGGATTGGTGTAGCCTGGAAGGACCGAGAGTGTTTGGTAGCGGAACGATGCCACCAGTAGTGTCTAACATCCCACTAGGATGTGTGGGAACCATCGGCTCGGTGCCATGAGGTGTCCATTACAAAATATCACCTTGGATGCCCTCACACTAACTCTAATTGAAGGATTTTGCCACATTTCATTTGTTGTCACCGCGAATAAACGAGCAAGAGATGGGAGAAACCAAGATAGAATTTTGTAGGTGAACCACACATGCATCCGTAGATTTAGAAGAGATATTGCCAAGTGCCACGACTTGCTAGTTATCATCCATTAAATTTTGACAAGTTTTATCTCATAGGGCGCTTAAGAGACATTGACGGACTGACATTGCTTGGAAGGACAAAGATGGTTTGGTAGTTGAACAACACCATTGATAGTGTCTAAAATACCACCCAAACATGTGGGAGCCATCGGTTTGACACCATGAAGTGTCTATTGCAAAATGTTGCCCTAGATGCCCTCAAACTGACTCTAATTGAAGGATTTTGCCACGTTTCATTTGCTGTCACCATGAACAAATGGGTGAGAGATGGGAGAAACTGAGATAGAATTTTATAGGTAGACTATATGCACATCCATAGGTTTAGATGATACATTCCCAAGTGCCACGTCTTACTAGTTATCATCCATCAAAGTTTGATAAGTGTTTTGATCTCGGGGTGATTACGAGAAATTGACAGATCGGTGTAGCTCGGAAGGACAAGGATGTTTTGGCAGCAGAATGACACCACCAATAGCTGACCCAAACATGTATATTTTTATTCCCATGTTTAAAACAAAAATAATTAACATTAATAATACATATTAGCATAACTTACATATGAAATCATATTAATCCACTTAGATACATGTATAAAGCATGTTTCATCCACTATACAAGCTTTAAAACAAAATATTTTTGTCTCATACATTATATTGATTCAAAAATCCTTGATAACATACAAAATTTGAACAAAATTAATGTCTTAGCAAAGGCATGTAGGCATATATAATGATATACATCGACAAAATATAAATCTACGCCAATATGCCACGAAGGAAGACAACAAAATCCGTATACATCTAAACTATGGAGAATCATCAAATAATCTAGTTCTCTTCTGCCACCAGGAATACGACTCAGTCACATCAGTGTAATGTCCCTTATGTCGACCAGACCACCTATGCTTAAAGGATGCTTGTAGCTCCATCTATTAATACAAATAAACAACATACCCATTAGCATATAATTAATGACATTTAAAATGACACTACTTACAAATAAATACTTACTGTAATCTGATGATCACTTGAAATCATCCTCTGTCTCTCAAGATCATCAAAAACATCGGTAGGATGTGCACAAACTGGAGTTGTCAACTCCTCTTGTGACAAGCACGATGACGAAAATTAGAATATGCATGAATGTCATTTAATTATACTACATGATGTTATTTAATACAATTAATTCATTATGAAAATTGATTTACTAGTGCATACTTGTGTAAGAGGCATGACATAAGATATGCCCATAGTGAATCCAATATCTAATGATTATCAAATTTTGACAGGAGACTGTAATGACATCATCAACTAAAAAAATGAAAAAGGTAGCACACATACAAGTTACATGACATTATCTTCATACGTTAACTATAGTTCATTCTCTTCATGTATATGATGAATAAAAATAATAAAACTCACATTTATAAATTCACCAACATTAAAACTCATACCAAAATTCATTTGTTCAACATCAAATTATAATTTTAGGATAACATCTCTATTTCGAAAACAAATTAACATAATATATTTACTAATTTATTACCAATTTATACCTGATGGGTTGACGTGCCTGCAAACAACTGTGGAGAAGGGGAATGTGACACTGGATGTATAGTTTGACCCTATAATTTTATAAAAAATACACACATGACTCATTACTTTTCATTCATAATTGATTAACATTGTTAATTATTAAATTTTGTTCTATATATATTAAATTGAAACTAACTTCATGTAAAATTACTTGTTGGTCAATACCAAAGTTCGAATCCATTAGAACATCTATGATGATGTGCCTCCTCCAATCAAACACCATGCTCAACATGTGGAGTATCCTGACTAGCCCATGGAGCTACCTTGCGAGCTTATGGAGCTATTTCACTAGGTTGTGGAGGTGCCTCATCAACCATGTAGGTTCTTATACTCCCATAAACATGAAAAGTTATGCTATTTGATGTTTGATGCCTAGAAGGACTAGCCTCATCACCCTGGGAGAGATGAGTGGCATGTTGAAGCAATGAATGTGTCAATGACTTGATAGAATCAGGAGTCTTAACCTCCACTGTCTCCTTTATAACAGAAGGGACTGAAACATGATGAATAGATGGGTGAGAAATGGGTCTAGATGGTCAGTTCTGCAAACACTGTGCCCCCACTCTATCATGTGCAGATCCTTTTCCTCTGTCTTAAAAATATCGAATGTCAAAATAGTTTGGTATTTCATTGAGGATGAACTCACAATAGAGTTTCCTCAAGAAATAATGTGGCACCTCAAAATTGTTACAAGGTGGTTGGTCAAAAACCATCCACCACCTATCCCAAAAATTATTTTTTATCCCCTCATGATTACACTAGTGGATGGGGAATCTTTTGCAACTTAATAGTAACAATGCATTAGTTTTAGGATTAGTAAACAATGCACACAATTTTTCTTTTGTGATTTTTTTCTTCTTCACTACAGCATAAGACAACTTGTCTGCATAAAAATTGTGAAAATTGGTTTTAAAACACTCCCATGTGTTTATTTAACCAACCACATTATCGATATTAGATAATCATGATTCTAATGATGTAGCAAGTTTTTGGCGATGTGGATTGATCACATTGGGGTTTCTTAGGGTTTTTATTAAACCCTCAATTTGAACTTTGTTATTTTCAATCTCCCCTAAAATGTATTGTTGGGTGTTTGGAGGACATCTTGCTATTGAAGGGGGTGTTTTTGGAATGTTTTCTTCTTCATCTTGGTCTATGGGTGAATGAGGGGTTTGAATTGAAGGTATTGAAACCTCTGAAAATGAAAATAAAAAACAAATCAACAACAATGAAAAAAAAGATTAAGAAAGAAAATTAACATAAAATCAACAAGAACTGAACTTATGAGCTTTCCTTAAATAGTTGATTTGAGGTGCCAAAGGATTTGGATGCCATAAAACACGTTCACATTTTTCCCCACTTGCATTTTACTCTTCTAATTTTTTTTTGTTTTTTGGAATGAAAATGAGCTCTCGGGTTTCGACTGTGTTTTATCTCAGTCGAAACACACCTGCATTATAATGCGACCTCAATTTTTTCCTATCGCATTATAATGTAACCAAGCCATAATGTGAGTGTGTTATGTCAAAGATGACCAAAAAGTGGAATTTTTTGCCGCTTTTTGGTCCCCCATCTTTGTGTACTTGCCCCATGTCTTATTCAAACATTGATTGACATTATAAGGGTTTGCTTGCACTTTATATATTTAAAGTCTATCATGTAGAGCATTATATGATCCAACGTTAAGGACCACATAAAATAAACTATTTTCTTAGGTCCCACTTTTATAAGAAAAATAATATAACTAAGGGGTACTCTTCCAATTCATCATCATATCTCATAATAACAACATGAACACATGCTAAATCACTAAGACCAAATCCAATTAGTTATAAATGATTTTTTCAGTGCATATGTTCAAGCTTGAGGTATTATCAACCATTATGAAAAACATTTCCTTAGAATTTATGAATGTTACAATGAATAAACATGTACATCATATGGAGTATTAAGTGAAACATCATTCTCATCAAACATAATTTGAATATATCTCTTATTTTTCTTGACTGAATCAGATAATCCAATAAATCCATTGAGTGGATGCTTTACATGGTAGTGCAGACACCTAACTTTTGTAATTACATGCTTGAAGGTATTTATTTATCTTATATCCCTTAATCATGGCTTGCACACATAAACATAACTTAAATTTACTATCCTATTCTCTCCTAAGGATTGTGAATAATTCCTATCTTATTCACTCTGCCGCTCATATAGCTATAAGAATAATTTCATTGCATATAAGCATCATACATCTCTTGTTATACTTATCCATATCTCCACTTGGTACATTTTACATCCCTAGACATTGTTGTATGGATCTAGATAGAATTGCCATATGGTGATATCCTTGTTTGATGGATCTATCTATAGTGGACTAATAGCCACATTTTTTTATGTTTATCTTATTTCTATTTTTGAGTTGGACTTAGTGAAAAATAACATCATATGGAATGATATAAACGTAATTTGGACACACTCATTTACTCACTTTGCATTCTCACAAGATCCTCTAGCAAACACCTATCAAGTCTTAAGAAAAGTTTCCCTAATCTTCCCCAAATCAAGGGCATACATTATGAGTGGCCTTTATACACATGTGAAGAATTTTAAACAAGGTCAAGAGTAGACCAAGCGAAGTCAAAATCATTTCAATTTCAAATCAAACACTATCACACACCTATATTTCAAAGGTCACTTCAAGGGGGTTTTACTCTACAAAATATTAGTCTACAAGTAATCTATTCTAGCACTCATTTTGACATTTTATTAAGCACTCACAAAGTGTACATCTAAAGTATACCTATTTAACTCACTATTAGTGTTGAGGCATGAGGGAAAACATATGGGAAGGGAACTCTAGACTTCTAGACTTCCATTCACTTTTGCATGAGAACTATGAGAACTACATGAAGTTTAAGCCCCTCATATTACAAAAGTAGTGCAAAATTTGGTTAAACTGAAGAAAGGTGTTAGCCACTAGGGGAATTTAACTCAACCAAACAATTTTTTTTGTTATCTAATGGATTTTTGAGTGTTAGTGCAAGAAATTCGGGGTTTTGATCTCCATAGGTGCATATGCGAACAATATGGAGTAAGCTAAAGTATAGGAGGAAACCAAAGATAAATATGAAGCGAACCAGATTGGAAAAGAAGTGTAGAATAGTGTTAGAAACTATCATGAAACTGGACATGACCATCATATGTGAATGTCTAAATGTGATGCAAGTGTCTAGGAAATTTTTAGAGATGTTTTTCAAAGACGAAGCATATCTAGTATTGCCTCAACTTATTCGATCCAATTCTAGACCCAGATCACTCAATAGAGAGCCAAAAAAGATAATTACACTCATCTTTTTATGTTTTACTGTATGTAACACATGCCTTGATTGAATCTAACTTCTCAATAATATTTTTAATGCACAGTCACATCTGAATGTTGGAACATTTATCTATTAGTGTAATTACAAATTAGTTTCTAATATTTCATTCTTAATTTGGGTATAAATAGGTAGATTGACACATTGTTATATTTTGGTTTGTCTACCATATGGAAATTGGTATAATTATTCAATTTTTTTTTGTGTGAATTAGTGGATCTATTGATGTACTTGAATTGTTAATTGTTTCGATAAATTAAAATTTGATTATAGTCAATGAAATCATGTATTTGATGCTTCAAATGCTTTCAAGACCCTCTATATTTTCCTTGGAATAAATTATAGTCACAAAAGGCATTAGAGTAATAATATTTAATCAAGGGTCTTAAAGGAGCCAACTCCTTTATTGGAGGTAAGGTAATCCTATTATGTGAAAATGAATTTCCAAGATTTTTCGTGGGTGCTCATTAAGCTTAGTAAAGTATTTATGCCCCCTTTGTTAAGTAAATATGATCCATTGATATGGGTTCTCATAACATTGGCTTCATTTTTATGATCATTCTTAGTTAAAATTATATAATTATTTATAGTCCTAAAACTTGGCTTGTATTAGTATAGTAGGATATTTGCATTAAGAATATGATTTCAAATTCTAAAAAAACCAAATAAAACTCTCCAAAAGAAGCATTCTAAGAGTCATACATACCATTTTTCTTAGTATTTGAACACAAAATATTAACAAATATGATTTTTATCCCATTATCAGGTGGCTTGCAACTCACCTTGGTAACCATAGTTTTGAACCTAAACATATAATCTCTAATTTACTCATTGGATTATTGTCTAATTTGATTTTGTTGCACAAATGTAACCTTTTGATCAATTTGATTTGAAAATAAGCTAAAAAATAAATTAATTTTGTAAATGAATAGATCCACATGGTTAAACATAGAATTTATCAAGTACACAATCCTTCAAGCTCCTTGGAAATAACTCAGTTAGCAACATATAAGATCATAAGAAAATTTTAAATAAGAGGAATAAAATGATCTAATGTGATGAGATAGTGCTTATGTCCTAATTAAATTTATGTTATGGAAATGCAAAACAAAAAATAAAGATGTATAGGCACAAAAAGTAGAGTATCAGAGTAGGAGATTGTTGTTGACATCCGTTAGTAAGTTTCATTTTGCAAAAAATAAATTGTATATTCATATATTTGGGATTTGTTCATATTTTGCGTGTATTTTTTTTAATGAAAAATAGAGCCTTCCATTGGATTCGGAAGATGGCAAAACCCTAATATCGACTGCAAAATCGACCATTTCTAGAGGCAGTCAATTTTCAGGTTATTTTGTTATTGCAGAGATGTAGACTGGTTCGTCTTGGAATCTGCATCAATCAAAGAAAACCCTAGAAAATCAATTTATGGGTTTTTTCAAGTTTTTTGAGATCCGGAGTGGGTTTCACCCATTGAAATGCATAGCCCCTGGTTATATGGTATGGTTGTATGAGGGTCCTACTAGAAGGTGCTTAACTCTACCCCCCTTTCATTTTATTTGTGTGGTGAAGGCAAGAGCATTTTATTTTATTTTAGTGGCAACTAAAATAAATAGTAAAGCATACTATTGAAAAGCTTGTATCTTTTGATTGGTAACTCAGATTTCAATGTTATTTTTTGGAAAATTGCTTTTTTTTGTGCTCTTTTCATTGGAAATATTTATTTTGAGAATCACACTATAATTATAAAATGCCATATTATAACACACACTTATTATAAAGTGCCAATATTTAGGGGGCTCTTCTTGCATTGCTTGGTTCTTGCATTTCTTTTGGTGATTTTTTGAGAATGACATCTTTATTTACTTCTGCATAAGATCATGTTAAGCCATTAACAACACATAATTACCACACATGGAAACCAAGAATGGAAACAATAATTAAGTGGAAAGTATTATGTGGTTTACCTTATTTAGAATAACCATTGTTCACTACAGAATACGAGAAATTTCAATACCAATGCAAATTTGATGAGTGTATGGGTTTGATAGGAACTTATGTAAGTGATAGTCTTTTGTTTCATTTGGAAAAATGTGACTCTCCTTTCAAAATATGGGAGAAACTGGAAGATTTATTTGGCAAGGTGGATCATATGAGAGCCATGCAACTTGAAATTGAGATCACCTCTCTTAAACCTGAAGATTTTCCAAAAATTATAGACTATCTTACCAAGTTCAAGCATTTGTTGACGCAATTGAAGGGGAGTGGAAGAGATAAGAAAGATGAAGAGTGTGTTTACTTGATTCTATCTAAGTTGAGAGGACCATTCCAAATTTTTACTTCTACCTTTTTCTCTAGCATGGATGCCTTAGGTGACACCTTCAAAATGTCTGACTTAGAAATATTTTGTGAAAGACTTACTAAGGAAGAATCCAAATTATCTAACCTTGAGTATTCCACCTCTCAAAAGGCATTAGTTGCATCTAATCCTAAGGGCAAGGGAAAACCAAAAAGTAAAACCAAATCCTCTCCTTCTCCATCTCAAAATACTCTTAAACCTAAAGAAAGCAACTCAAAACCCAAGGAGTTGTCTAAATCCAAGAATAAGTCTAGCCTTTCATGCTCTTTTTGTGGGGGTATTGGTCATGAAGAACATAACTGTTATAAGAGAATCCAAGCCTTAGAAGAAGCAATCAAGAAACACAAAATTTTTATCTCCACTCCACCTCCTTCTAATCAACATGGAAAAGTAATTAATATTGTTGGAAGATCTTAGTCACCACTTGCAGACAATTGAGTTATAGATTCTGGTGCTTCTCATCACATGACTTCTTCTAAGGAGTCTTTTGTTTCTCTAGGTTTGAGTTCTACTTCCAAAATTGAGGTTGGATATTCTTCCTTCCTTTCTATTGAGGGAAAAGGTGATATACACCTTGATGGTGGTAGTATCCAAGATGTACTGTATGTTCCTAACATCACCACAAATTTGTCATTATGGTCAAGGAAAAATAATGACTTTTACACCACATGGGGTAGAAGTATGAACTTTGTTGGAGCCTTATTCATTTGTTTCTCAAGGTATTGTTGATCATAGTTATAGAATATATCACTTTGAGGGTTTTGAGACACTTCCTCTATAGGAACAAGATTGGTTTCTCATGCAGATTCAGAGAGTAAGATTTGGCATGAAAGATTTGGACATCTCAATTACAAATATTTGAAGGAGTTGAGCACTCATGGTATGGTTGATGGTTTTCCTAGAGTTTCTTGTATTGATGGAGTTTGTCATGTTTGTACATTAGGGAAACAACACCTAGGTACTTTATTGACCTTTATTGTATTAATCCTTACCCACTTCCTGTAGAATGTGTGTGATGATGCCTAGTGGGTGGAAGATCCTGTATGAAAGGTGTTACCTCATAAACTATAGTACGAGCCCACTTAGGCATAGTAACAACATCAGTGGGAATAATATCCTCAATGAAATCTATAACATCATCATCAACCTCCTCAAATAAAGAAACCTTAAGATGAGATGAAGAAGGAGGCATGGAAAAATATGAAGAATCATGAGGAGTGAAGCACTCATCAAACTGGACATGTGTTCGAACAAGAATGTCATGAGTATAAGGATCTAAAATTCGATAAGCTCTCATGTCCTCACAATACCCTAGAAAGATCAAGGGTTTTCTCTTCTTATCTAAGGCTTTCCTTTTTTTCTTTGGCACAAAGGCCTAAGCATGACTCCCAAATACTCGAAAAAATGAGACATTTGGCTTAGTGTTGGACCAAGCTTCCTCTGGAGTCAAATGCTTAAGTTTTCTGTGTGGTGTGTGATTCTGAATGTAGTTAGCACAATTAATTGCTTCTACCAAGTAGATAGGAGGTAAATCTCTAGAATGCATCATATAGTTAGCCATTTCCTTCAAAGTTCTATTCTTCCATTCTGCTAAACCATTTTGTTGTGGAGTATGAGGAACTGAATATTGGTGAATAATGTCTTGAGTTGCCAGAAAGTCAGAAAACTCATTGCTGAAGTACTCCACCCCATTATCAGTACAAAGGTTCTTTAGGCAACTAGAAGATTTTTTATCGAGCAAAGCCTTGAAGACTTTGAAGTGTGAAAAAAATCACTTTTGTACTTGAGAAAATATACCCAAGTATGCCTTGAGAAATTATTAATAAACGTAAGTGCATACGTAGCTCTATTGAAAGAGGGGGTAGGAAAAACCATCAAGTCACTATGCACAAGCTCAAGTGGTGAAGAATCTCTCTTAGAAAAATTCTTAGGAAAAGGATCTTGGTGTTGTTTTGCTAATGCACAGCCATGAAAAAATCCCTCAAGACAAGAAACTCTAGGAATACCATCTACCATACCATGAGTGCTCAACTCATTCAAACATTTGTAATTGAGATGTCCAAATCTCTCGTGCCAAAGCTTACTCTATGAATCTGCATGAGAAACCAATCCTATCCCTATAGAGGAAGTTTCATCAAAATCCTCAAAGTGATATAGTAGAGAAATATGATCAACAATACCTTGAAGAAGTGAATGAGGCTCCAAAAAATTTCGTACTTCTACTCCATGTGGTGTAAAAGTCACTATTTTTACTTGACCAGAATGACAAATTTGATATACACAAAGAAAATTTGTGGTGATATTAGGAACATATAGTTTATCTTGGATACTACCACCATCAAGGTGTATATCACCTTTTCCCTCAATAGAAAGAAAGGAAGAATCTCAAACATCAATTTTGGAAGTAGAACTCAAACCTAGAGAAACAAAAGACTCCTTGGAAGAAGTCATGTGACGAGAAGCACCAGAATCTATAACCCAACTATCTCTAAGTGGTGACTGAGATCTCCCAACAAAAATAAGTGCTTTTCCATGCTAATTAGAAGGACGTGGAGTGGAGATAGAATTTTTGTGTCTCTTGACTGCATCCTCTAAGGCTTGCACTCTCTTATAACACCTATGTTCTTCATGACCAACACCCCACAAAAAGAGCATGAAATGCTAGACTTATTCTTGGATTTAGAATACTCCTTGGGTTTTGAGTTATTTTCTTTGGGTTTAGGAGAATTTTGAGATGGAGAAGGGTTGGATTTGGTTTTACTTTTTGGTTTTCCCTCGCCCTTAAGATTAGATGAAAATAATGCCTTTTGAGAGATGGAAGAGTCAAGGTTAGACAATTTGGATTCTTCCCTAGTAATTCTTTCACAAAATGTTTCTAAGTCAGACATTTTAAATGTGTCACCTAAGACATCTATGCCAGAGAAAAGGGTAGAAGAAATTTTTTGGAATGGTCTTCTCAACTTAGATAGAATCAAGTAAACACACTCTTCATCTTTCTTATCTCTTCCACTCCCCTTCAATTGTGTCAACAAATGCTTGAACTATGTAAGATAATCTATAATTTTTGGAAAATATTTAGGTTTAAGAGAGGTGATCTCAATTTCAAGTTCCATGACTCTCATATGATCCACCTTACCAAATAAATCTTCCAATTCCCATATTTTAAAAGGAAAGTCACATTTTTCCAAATGAAACAAAATACTATCACTTACATAAGTTCCTATCAAACCTATACACTCATCAAATTTGCATTGGTATTGAAATTTCTCATATTCTCTTGTGAACACTAGTTATTCTGAAGATGTTAAATCCCATAATCATTTCCACTTAATTATTGTTTCCATTCTTGGTTTCCATGTGTGGTAATTATGTGTTGTTAATGTCTTAACATGATCTAATGCAGAAGTATATAAAGACTCCATTCTCAAAAAATCACCAAAATAAATGCAAGCACCAAACAATGCAACAAGAGCCCCAAACAATACAACAAGAGCCCCCTAGATTAGTGTGTGTTACATTATGACACTTTATAATTATAGTGTGATTCTAAAAATAAATATTTCCAATGGAAATATCACAAAAAAAGTTCTTTTGTAAAAAACGACACTCAAAACTGAGTTCCCGTTCAAAAGATACAAGCTTTTCAATTTTATGTTCTGTTATTTGTTTTAGTTGCCACTAAAAAAATGATCTTGCCTTCACCACACAATAAAATGAAAGGGGGATGAAGTTAAGCACCTACTAGTAGGAATCACAAACTTAAGCCCTCATATGACCATACCATATGACTAGGGGCTAAGGATTTCAATAGGTTTTAAACTTGAAATGATTGATAAATGACCAATTCTTGCTCAAAACATGAGAGGAGAGATAAACTTAGTTGTTCATAGTAGGACAACGAGAATCTAGATATAGATGTTTAGGATAGTGTAATAGGATGATATGGAATTGTATATTCTACAATGGAATTTTTGGAATTTGAATTTGAGTGGGGACAAGACCATAAAAATCATGTATAGTCCATGTTAGAACTATACTATCATGACCTTGAGATATACAGTTTCGTGGCCTTTGATAGCCTTGATCCAAAACTTCCTGTGTGCTTTGCTAATTTAGAAATGATGTTAATTATACGTTGGTCTTGCTTGCAAAACTTTAGGATAACTTGTTATAACGAAGTAAAGGTGAAAATGTGTGTATGGTTGAGGCTGGACTACCATTGGTAGCCAGACTCCCAGTTGTTGAACCAAACCAAGTGTTGCACTACATGCACTCATTGTGCGATCAAACCTCATGTAGTTCTCCTATGTGATCGTGTAAGTGTGTATAGTTAACCAACCCTTAGGGGTTCCCTCATGTCTCTTGAAACCAAGATAGTGAGCTAATTACATAGTGTAAAATGTACCTAGTCCGATAGCAATGAGATGTGGTGTTCCTTAACTATGTGACCTAACCCTTTGCTGATTGAAACCCTTATTTAATGTTTGAAGTAAATTTACTCTTGCTAAAACATGGATCTATGATATTTACATATTTTGAAATGGATGAAGCTAGAATATTTGACCTAATTGAGTGCTTAAGATTTGTATTATGGATTTCTTTAGATGATGTGCAACTTATTTAGGATCTTTGAGTGCTTTTGGAATGATCTTTGTAATAATATCTTGTGAGATTTCTAGGTGAGTTTCAAAGTGATAATGAATTTTTTATATAGCCTTCTGTATGTGAAATATTCTAATAAGGTTGACCCTAGGAAGATGAAACAAGCCAAAGAATGATATGAAATTGAATTGAGAGTTAGTTATTGTGAAGGGACAACACCATATAGTTCAGTCGAGACTGAAGCCTACATCTTAACCCTACATTTTTAGATTATAAAAAGAATTACCAAAACTAAAAGGTGTGTCATGAATATCAATTTTTTTTATCTTGTTTTGATTAAATAATATTCCTAGAATTAATGACATAACAAAGTGTAAAGATAAGCAAGTTATAGAGGAGCTGAAGAGGCAGGTATATTAGATGTTGAATGTGAGCATCTGTCTTAGAGATGAGATAGGATAAAACTTGGTTTTGCATAAGGAAAAGTTACCAAATTTCAGTGTCTACAAATGGATCTCCCTCTGCATTTAATGATGAAAATTTTAGAGTAATAAATCCTATTATAAATAGGTGCAAAATTACTTCATATACAATGAGGCTTAAGATAATATCATTATAAGGTACCCTAATGTGTGGATTTTTATATCGTTGAGAATTAGATTTAATTTGATGTCGCAAATCATGTAATATATGCATTATGGAATTCATTTTAATATTTGAAATTGAAATAAAAGTAGAATAAATTGGAATAACAGATTTTGTAAAATAGAAAAATTAGAAATACGTTTGAAAAGATATTTTAAGAATGGTAGAAGCAAATATTTCTCAAGCAATAGAATGGACATTAGTAAGAGAAATATGTTGAGAAGTTTAAATATTTCGAGAAGCACATTGAGGGATGTGAAAACATTTAATTTCACTTGTAAACTTGCATCACCCACAAATAATTAGAGTTTGAACAATAGAAACTTGTGTAATTTTGTGTAGCCTTATACAATCTTGCACTTTTTGTTACTTTGGAATAACAAGAGATAAGGCATAATAGGTTTATGTTTTTTTGTGCAACCTTATGAGTTGTGATTTTAAATTTTATTTCACAAGGATAGTGCACAATTGCACACCCACACATTTAAATGGATCTGTGCCTCATGATTTTCTTAAATATTTTCACCATGTGGAATTTGACATGTTGGTAGTTTATGTATTCTTTTGTGCTTGATGTTGTACAATTTTGCACCTTTACAAAACCATGCTATTTTATACACCTGTCAATATTGATATAGTTGAATCTACACACATGGGACTTGCTCCATTTTATTTTTATTTGGGATAACTAAGAAAATGAACATGCTTTGATTGGAAAAAGGTTTCCCCATGAGAGATTACCTACAAACTAGAAGGATGAAATCAATGATTCTTTGTTCAAGTTGAGGAATATTTATAAATTTATATTTATTTCTCCCACCATACTCTACAAATAGAAATGATAAATAAACATGCAAAACACCCATCAATATGTGAAGAAAATAAGATTTATCTTTTTGAGCCAAAAGGGATTCAAAATTGGGAGGAAAGAAAGAACTTCCAAATTAAGTGTTTGATTAGTGTGATGAGGCTCTATTGTTTGATGATCTGAGTATGGTTATATAAAATTTTTGTAGAGTTTACAAGCTTAGCTATAATAGGTCATATGATTGAAGATCATTTTTGCAAATTCTTGCATAAGAGTGTGAAAAAGTGGGAATGTTTATAGTGTGCCCGACTTTGTAATTCTTTTCTCATAATAAAAGTGGAAGCCTAATTTTTTCTAATAAGATGTGTTGGAATATTACCTTGGTGAGATATAAATCAAAAAAATTGTGGATTGTCTAGTCTAAGGCATCCCTTAATTGGGGCCCCTAACTACAATTGCATTGAATTGAGAAACTCAAAGATCTTGAAAAGTAATAGAAACATGTTGAGAAATCAATAGATTTTGAGAAGGTGTTGTAATAATAAATGTAACATTATAAGCAAGATAAACCTTTGTATGATTAAAATAATTTTGAAAATTAAGCCCACAAGGAGGTAAATTTTGATAAGTTATTTCTTTCAATACATTCAATATGATCTTAGTGAGTAGTCACTAACCTAGCGACAATTTTCTTATATATTTTTAATAATAATTACAATGTAATGAGAGCCTCTTAACATATACAGACACCTTAAAACATTTATTAATGAAAAAAAAATGGTGAACGTAATCCACCACTTTGTGTTTCTTAGTCTATATCCTCTTTCCTTATTGACAAATATATATATAACATGTATGTGTAGACACCTAAAAATGCCCCCTTCATGTACCTTTAGTGTAGTTGATTTTTTTTCAATTATTGGTCTAGATTTATTTGTAATTTTAGTGTGTTTCTATACCCATTTGTTGGTCAAAGTATACATCTCCCCTTTTATTTTTCTTTTAGTCAATAAAATTTGCTTTGCTAGCCAATAAGGTTTGAATTTTAATTCAATTGTTTATAAATACACAAGAGTTGTATTTCTTGTAAGAAAAGACATCAATAAGCGTAATAAAACACTTACTAAAAAGTCACAAGAGCAATCAAGCAATAATTAGAACATTGATTATTATCTAAGCCATATTATCAATTGTGGAGCACTTTTGAAACCCTATTTAAAGTCACTTTCATTTATACATTTTTGTTTATGTATTTTCCATTTATGAAAATTTAAACATTTTTTTGTGAGCTTTGCTTCCCACCTACTTGGTCTTACACTACTCATTAATCCTAACACATATCCCTAAACTCACTTTGTTTTCCTTAAATTCTCCAAGAAATATAACATTAGATATTGTAGGTACACATGAGTTGTGGTGCACAAACCAAATCAAGGAAACAAAATATCTAAAGCATGTGAATCTAGTCACCAACTTAGTTTTTATATGTTGGTAACTTATCAAAAGCACCGTAGTGTTCTCGATGCATATCAAAATTGTCTTGTGGCTTATAACACTAGATATCATTAAATACATATTTTTGGGGGAGGTTGCATGAATGCTCAATAATGCATTCAAGTTGACATTAAGATAATAGCTCTATGAAAATGATTCGTTCAAGATGTGCTTTCTAAACTTATGTGTTTATCTTCATAATTAAATTGAAAATAGTAATTATACATTGTTATATATTGCATTTACAATATTTACGTATCTTTATCATGTCTAATTAAATGTAATTATTTACGATGATAAACACAATCTATAACAACAACCAAGGGAGTGGTAGCAGAGTTTAATAATATCATATGTCAATAAAATTGGCCAACCTTAAATTCAATACCAATTTGAATGTTATAGAATTTAACTTTTCTTGTATGAACACTTAATTTTTGAAAGTGATAATTTACTATAAACTCTTATCATGGATTGTATGGGTTTGTTTTCTTGGATTAAAAATAAAATGGATAAGTAATGTGAATGAAGAAAAATTTGTATCCTTATGTATTATGAGAAATGGAATTCCAAAGTTGCCACATCATCCTCGTGTCTCCTTAGCCAATGAGTAACTTTATAAACTAATTTAATATCAATTTTCCAACAACTACGGTTAATGCCTATCTTTAAGAAAAAATAATTCCTTTTGTAATAAACTTATCAATTAAGAACTCAAGGTCTTGGGCTATTCATGACCTACAAGAAGTTTCTAATCATCAACCCAAGTTCCATTCCCATTGAGTTCATTGGATGCTTTCAATAAGTGGTCATGGGGATACTTTGAGGTAGGAGTCGAACCTCTCCATATGGACCAAACAAAACATAGCGGGGTGCTCCAAATGCGGATCGCTCGGTAGACATTAAGGACCTAAGTGTACCCCTATGTCCCACTTAGATAAAGTGCTCCTCCACCACTCCAGTTCATAGCTCTGGTATAATAAAAGCGTTTACCATCTAAAGGTCGACACACCACTACGATCCATAATAATATAAAAAAGCTGGAGGGATGGCAAAGTGGGGCGCACATGCCTCAAATTTTGAATGCGAAAATCACTGGCTAACTAATGAGCATCAATTTATGTGGGGTTTAGTTTCCAATCAGGTTCAAACAACTGGCAGTCCTCTCTCTGGTGTCAATATGATCCCAGTTGGATGGTGTAGTCACTTGATATGGACAATGAAAAGGTGGATGTTAATTTCCCACCAGAACACAATCAAAATTTTGAATTTTCATGCCAGGATTTTCTTTCCACGAATAAAAATTCCCAGTCCTCCTCCTTTCCAGAAGCCCTTATTCCTCTTTAATTTCGAAATAATTTTTCTCAGCCCTTCCCCGGGGCTCATGGATCTGGGTTCTCTTCAAACCATAGTCAAAAGTAGAAGGCACGCTTCTCCATTTCCTCTTCAGACGAAGCTTATTCTTCATGGAACTCCTCTCCTAGGGTTGTTAGGGATGGTTGGGAGGTTACTTTTGAAGATTTTTCTCTAGTCTCTTCGGCTCAGGATGGCAAGGTGGAGCTTGTGGAAGAGGATGGTTTGGAAGGCCAGATCAACCTATTCAAGAGTAGGGTGATTATTACCAAATTCATAGGAAAGTGGCTCTCAACCGGGGAAATCACCACCTGGTGCAAAGATCAATGGGGGAAGGGCCTACGAATTCGATTATTAGCCAGAGGTTTTTTTTCTGATTCTCTTTCACAGTGAAGCTCTTTGGGCCGATGTGCTCAATAAGAGGGATAATATTCTTCTTAATTTGGGACTCCTTCTCCATTCTTGGAATCCCAATTTCAATCGACTAAATGTTGAAGAAGAAGTTCATTAGGTTTGGATTCGTCTTTATGCTTTCCCTATCAAATACTGGAACCCCAAAATTCTCTCCAAAATCTATAGTAGTTTGGGTAGAGTTGTTTAGATAGATTCGAGAACCTTGGAGGGATCTTTAGCCACATTCGCTAGGGTATGTATCGCTTTAGACCCCTCAAAACCTCTTCTGGACTCGATCTCGATCCAGAGTTCACTTGGCACTTTAATTTAAGCCATTGAATATGAAAGGTTATCTCATAAGTGTTCCAAATGTAGTCAATCTGGTCATCTATAGAATGATTTCAAAGCTTCCTCAAAGCCCTTTGGATCTAAGTGGATTCCCAAGGAAGTTTTTGCTTTCCATCCCACGGAGGAAAACTCTACTTCATTAATTATTGAGGATCCTCCCCTCGAGTATTTTCCTCTTCTTTCCCCACAATCCCTCATTAGAGATGCTTCTATGGTTACAAAAGAATCAATTTGGCTCCTTCATCTCATGAAAAAAGGTGTGGAAGTGGGACATGGAGAGTCCATGACAGACCTGAAAAGATGGGTCTAGGAGAAGGAGGATCAAATGTATACACACCATGTCCCTCAAAATGAAGAATCCTAGGCGGAAGGCAATAGAGAAGACCTCTTTTTGGGCCTTGTTTTGGACTGTTCATTAACAACAACCCGTAGTTTCTCCAAAGTCACCCAATTCAAGCCCCTCAGTTCTAGTGGTCATACCTAGCAATGAGGCCAAGACTAACAAAGAGATCACCAAAGGTAAGTAAATTCAGATCAACAACTTCTTCCAAAAGTTAAGTAGGGAGGGACAATCCCTCCTAAAGAACTAATGAAAATATTATCCTAGAATGTTAGGGGCCTCAATGCCCCTAACAAGCAACGCCTAGTCAAGTGTTGAATTTTTTATCAAGAGGCAAAAAATTTCTTGATTCAGGAAATAAATATGAGTACAACGGAAAACTAGGGTAACTGGTCATCTAGGGTAACTGGTCATCTAAATGGAAGGGATGGAAAGGTCTCTTTGTTGATCATGTTGGTGCCTTAAGAGGATTAGGGATTATTTGGAGGATACACAAAGTTTTTGTTTCTCTCATCAAAGATAGTAGTCATTGTCAATGGTGTTGGGTCCAAGTTCTTCATTCTGATATTAGCTTCCTTCTTTGTAACATATACACTCCCTCTAATCTGATTTCCAAAAGGAACTTATGGGTATCCCTTTCTAGATAATTGGAGGGATTTGAAGATGAGCTAATTATTGTATCTAGATACTTCAATGCAATTACCTTAGACAAAGAAAATAATGCAAGAAATCCTCAATCTCAAATAGACTTTTGTTCCTTCATCCATAAGTCAGATTTGGTTGATCTGGAACCCAAGCAAGGTTGGTTCACCTAGACAAATAGAAGGCTCGATTTCAGCAGGATAGCAAAAATATTGGATAGATTCACGTCTAATGAGGAATTGTTTCAACGCAACATTATCTTCGAAAGTGCAGTTCTCCCCATTTCAGGTTCATACCATTTTCCTATTTCTCTTCTCCTTACATTTGATTTACCTCACAGGAAATCTCCTTTAAAATTCAAGCTTATGTGGTTAAGAGATCCATCCCTCTTTGACTTGGTCAAAGAGTGGTGGTCTACATTCCAGTTCAAAGGAACCAAGATGTTCATTCTATCCTAGAAGCTTTCTGGGTTGAAATGTAAACTGTTAAGCTGGAACAAGAGCCATTTTAAGAATGTCTTTTCAGAAAAAAAAGAGTGAAAGTGAAACTCAAAGATTTAAATGAAGCAATCTTTAGATCTGGAATGGGTCAGGAAGAATACATGAAAGAAAAGTTGTTATTATCAAAGTCAGGAGAGTTTCTTTTAAGAAAAGAGATATATTGGAAACAAAAATCCAGAGAAACCTGGTTAAAGGAAGGGGATAGAAATACAAAATTATTTCATTCCTCACTTAAGGCGAGGAGAAGTTCCATCTATATCTCAAAAATAAAACTTCCTAATGGGGGAATGGATTATGGATAAGAAAATCATCAAAGAATCCTCAGTATGTTACTTTGCTAACCTATTAGCAAGTGATTCCTTCTCCCACCGTGCTTCGCAAAATGCCCAGTTGTCTCTTATGCCTGAATTGGTGGATGAGGCTTGGAGTAATCCCCTTTTAGCTCCTTTTTCTAAAGATGAAATCAAAATAACAGTTTTCTCTGTGGAATGCGACAAAGCTCTAGGAGTATACAGTTTTCTTGTGGCTTTCTTCCAAGAATTTTGGGAAATAGTCAGCTCAGATGTTTGGGATATGGTGGAGGAATCTAGACCCTTAATGAAAATTTTAGGGGTCCTGAATCACGCCTTCATTTGCATGTTCCCTAATAAATTCCAAACAGAAGCTTTGGATGAATTTCACCCGATTTCTCTTTGCAACACAAATTACAAAATCATATCCAAGGTAATCGCTCTTCGTCTAAGACCCCTCCTAGACTCTATCATCTCAAAAGAGCAAATCAGTTTCCTGCCATGGCGTTTAATTTTTTATGGCATCCTATTGTCCCATGAGTTAATATGTTCATTATCATTGAATCATCGTCTGAGTATGCTTCTCAAGTTGGATTTTAGAAAAGCCTATAGTAGAGTGATTTGGTTTTTTATTATACAGATCATGCTAAATCTGGGCTTTAGTTTAGCCTTCTATAATTGGATTTTCAACTGCATCTCCACTCTTTGTTTCTCAGTACTAGTTAATGGTTCAGCATAAGGTCTTTTCTCAAGCAATAGAGGGATCTGGTAGGGGGACCCCTTTCCTCCTTTTTGTTTATCCTAGTGGTTGATTCATTGAGAAGGGCCTTGTCTACTACAACCAAGGAAGGGCGTCTGAAGGGCCTTCCAATAGCGACAAGAGTCAACCCAATTTCTCATCAGTAGTTCGTAGATGATACATTCCTATTCAAAGAATCTTCAGTGGCCGAGGCTAGAGAGTTAGGAAACATCCTTGACACCTATTCTAAAGTAACAGGTCAAGGTATTAGTTTATCTAAGTCTTTGATCTTATTTTCCAACTCCTCCCCCAGGCTTCAAAGGCATATAAAGCTTATTTGGTCTTCTCAGCGGGTTCCCTCCCTCAAAAGTACCTAGGAATACCTCTCTTCACTGGCTCTAAGTGATCCATCTTGTGGCGAGATCTCATTTCATCATTTGAAAATAGGCTATTTGTTTGGAAAGGTAAGTGGATTTCTTTTATAGGTAGAATCCAACTTATCATATTTGTTTTATGTGCTCCCCCAATCTACATGCTATCAGTCATGAAAATTCCTAAAATGATTCTTCTGAGGATTGAGAAAATTCTAAGATATTTCTTATGGCAAGGAATCAGAGATGAAAGGAATCTCCATTTAATAAAATGGGAGGAAGTCAAGTTGCCCAAGGATTTGGGGGGCGTTCAAATTCTGGACCTAGGTCTCCAAAATATTGCTTTAAGTGCCAAACATATTTAGAACCTTATATCCAATCCCTTTAGTCTCCTTAACAACAATATGATTCATAAATAATTGCCTAATGGAAAAAATGATATCATTATTACCAATCTAGATCTTCCTACAAGGTCACACATGTGGAATTTAATTTGCTCATGCAGACATGTTTTCACTTCCCTTACCTCTTGGAAAATTGGTAATGGAGCATCAACTAAGTTTTGAGAAGATTCATGAAATGGCCTCCCTACTCTCCAAGATACTCTAGGACTAGAACCGGTTAGGCTAGCCTCCAAGGCAGTTTAGGGAGATTTGGTGGCAAACTATGGTTATCAGAATGAAGATGGTTCTCCTTCCCTTTCTTAGAAAGAGGTGGAAGCTTTGGATGTCCCTTAAGCTTTAAAGGCCTTAGTCAAAAACATTCTCAGTAATCGCAGGGTCAGTTTTTATAATAAAGAAGATCATGTTCTTTGGTTAGGAAATAAATTAGGACAGTATATGACAAAATCATGCTATCAATATCTCATTCAACAGGAGGGCAGAGGAAATAAATCTTATACTGGATGTTAGGATGTTAATTGCTTACCTAAAGCAGATGCTTTCAAATGGGTAGTATTCAAAGGTAAAATTCTTACTTAGATTAGGAGAAGAGAATGGGGCTATCATGGGCCTTCTCGCTGCCTACTATGTGAGAAAGAGGAAGAGGACATTGATCATCTATTGCTACATTTCCCTTTTTCTTCACAATGTTGGTCATCGTTATGCCAAAAATTGGATCTAGCCCAGGTTTTGGGGGCTACAATTAAAGGTGCTCTAGAATCATGGCCGATATTAGGGAAAGGTCATTCCTTAGGCTCTAATTGGATCTGCAATTCTATGCTACTCATCTGACATATCTAGTGGGAAAGAAATCTTTTCCTTTTCAGGGAAGTTTTCTCAGATGTTCAGGAAGTTATTCAAAAATTAGAGTATGCCATATCTGAAAATGTTAGCTTAAGATGCAAAAAACTAGGCGGACTTCTCCAGTAGGGACTCCTAATTGAGGAAGACCTGGCCTCTCATCAAGATTCTAGCTCCAGGTGCTATTCTTAATCAATGCAAATCCAAATGGAAGAAACATATGCAGAAAAAGGAGGTAAAATGGTCTCCACCCCCCTAGGTTTCACAAAGTAAATTTCGATGGGGCTTCCAAATGGAATCCCAAACTTTTAGGGGCGGGGTACATTCTTCGAAATGAGCATGGAGAGTTGATTAACACTAGATCATTTCATCTCCAAGATGGATCATGCAACCTGGCTGAAGCCTAAGCCATCCTTTTTGGGGTAAAAAGAGCAGTAGAATGTGGAAGTTCTCACCTCCTCATTGAAGGAGATTCGCAGATCATCATTCAAGCAGTTAAAAATGGTAAGGCCACTCATTGGTCCCTAGATTTATACATTTCAAATACTCTCTATTGGCTTGACACGTTGGACTCTTGGAGCATTGGTCACATGTTAAGAGAGGCCAACTCAACAGCTGACTCTTTAGCCAACTGTGGGGTGACGCAAGCAGAAGAGGCCACTATATCCAATGATAAGTCTAATTGGCCTACTTTAGCCGCCATTATTGATGGTGATGCCAAATCAAAGTCAAGTTAAATTCGATGGGATTTGGTACGCGCGAAGCTATCCTTAAAAGTGTATCCTACCTCTTCATTTTTCACACCAATCTCTCATATTTTCCAGTGTAAATTTCATTTGGTACTTCGCAAGAGTCCTCATGGTTTCTCTGCCTTATCCCTGTCTGTTTCTCAAAGGGGAAACTCGAGACATGACTTTTTATGGAACTATCACTCCCTCTAGGTTAAGAAAGGTTTTCCGCATTGGCTCGGGCTCAGTATGCAATGCGGTGGATCACATTATGGGAGAAATCTATGTTCAAGGCAGTGGTCGCGCAAGGGTTAACGCATATATCACCTTTGTCTTTGTTTCCCATATGTTGCTTATCGACAGGAACAAAGAAGAAACCCTCCTGATTGCTCAACACATTATTTTGCCAAGGCATGCAGTAGGGTTAGAAGATGAAGTGGCTAATTTGAGCATGCCTATAGATTACCTTAAGGAATATGCAGTAGGGGAGATGGAGGTGGTCACCCGGGCACATGTGATAGAGCTGAAAAAGGGGAACAAAGCCCTCTGGAATTTCGCTGTCGCGGTTCATTAGAAGTGTCATATGAAAGACTTTGGTCCGACCTCCATTCCTCCTTTGGACCTGGATTCTCTCTTTGTGTTAATCGGTCCAGTTCCTTCCCGAATTGCTCATCTTAGGACTAAGGGTAAAGATTCTTATGATTTCCTGTTGAAGGCTGCCAAAGCAGGAGAGGTGCTACACCGCTTCAGTATCCGTAAGAAAGAAGCAGAGTTTGTTGTCGCTCTAGAGGTTCGTGTGAAGGAGGAGATTATAGAACTGCCTGACTGAGTCTATATATCAGGTTTCTTTAGTCTATCTAGTTTGGCTTTTGTGTTATCAGTTTCAGGGTGGCATAGAATAGTTGTTTTTTGAATACGCTGCCCTAAATTTTTGTTAATACTACGTACAATAATGTAAGGGAGGGGACCTAAGAACCCCCAGTTCATAGCTCTGGTAAAAAGCGTTTACTTATCAAAAATAAAATAAAATTGTCAATTAAGACTATTACATGCTCAATGCATCCAAGGGTTAAATTTGACGGCCACCTATACTTGTAAACTAATTTAATATCAATTTTCCAACAACTACGGTTAATGCCTCCATTTTAAGACAAAACAATACCTTTTGTAATATAATTGTCAATTAAGACTATTACATGGTCAATGCATCCCACGGTTAAATTTGACGGCCACCTATGCTTATGCAACAAATTTTGGGTGACAGTAAATTTTCAATTTTTCCCTTCAAAAATACAAAACAATGTTATTTGTACCTTACTAATAAAATACATAAAAGACTAATGTGTATTTATTTAACTAGACTACTGTATATTTATTTAACTATATTTGAGATGTAGTGATACAATTTAAATATAACTCTATACAAATTATCCAATTGCTTCTAATACTAAATAATGATCGAAAACATATTTTCGGGAGAGGTTGAGTGATGTATATCCAAGTATAAATTAAGATGATACCTCTACGACAACGAATTATTCAAGACACACCTCCTTATCATTAAAAGAAGGTAATTGATTTATTAATTAATAGAAAATCTTCCAATTGGTGAAATCATTTATCAAATCTAAAATAAATAGTTGGAATTGATATGTACCTATTTTTTTCTTTAAATATATCTAAACAGGTGGAAGATAATGACAAAAAGGGTAAGAAACTCGTGTAATCCAATGCCAATCGAAGTGATAACGGATTTCATGGGTTTGTTTTCTCAGTAATATCAATCCTTATCTAAAATGGATAAGTGATTCATCCCCGTGTCGCATTACCCAATGAGCAACTTTATAAACTAGTTTAATATTAAAATTCCCGCAAATACAATTAATGTCTCTATTTTAAGACAAAATGATACCTTTTGGAATAAATTTGTCAATTAAGACTATTGAATGGTCAATGCATCCATGATAGTTTATTGCAACTCTTACATGGTGGATTAATTTGGATGTGTTTGTTTTGGATTTTGTGCATAAGCTATGGGAGGGTACATATTATTTAATAATACATTTTTTTATTTTATTTTATTGTTGTTAACATAAAATTTTAATTTTATTTTATTGTTATGTTGGATTTGTTTTCTCTGAAAAAGAATATATATATTTTTAAAATTTATAATTAATTATATATCAAATTTAAAATTATCTATTTTAGTAATATAATTATATTATTTTCTCTCACCCTTTATTTACTATTATAATTGGTATGAATATCTTAAATGCATATTATTGAGAAATGTTTATAAATATCAATATTAAGGTATATATTTCAGATTTTAAGTATACCTCCAAACTCTAGTGTAGCATAAAGATATTATTATTATTATTCTGTTGACTTCTTTAAATTATTATTATTTTTTTAAAAGTGACAATCAAATGAATGTTAGATTTAATGTATAAACAAAATTATGATCAAATCATTAAATTTCTACACACATATATTGAGCTATTCCTACAAAATTTAAAATAATATATACAATATTCTTTTTTATTTCTATATAAAAATGAAACAATTAAAAGATTAATTTATGTGTATGTCATATTGATTAATTTTTCAAATACATTTTAAAGATATTTTTCATTGGTATGTGACGAACAAATATTTCTTAAAAATATTACTAGTTTTTTTGCTTGACTTATCAACATTTTAAAATGACAATCAAATGAATGCCAAATTTAAAGCTTTCATGGTCACACAATTAGATCTCAATCCTTGTTACCATTGTAGAATGCCTATAGACATAATTAAACTTGTTTACATACTAATACAAAACTATTAAAAATATCAATTTGGAAAACATTGATAGATATCAAATTCAAAGCGTTTATTTTGGATTTTACACATTAATTGATTAATAATTCAAATACATCATGTACATATTTCTCATAAAATAATGAAAAATAAAATTCTTACAAAAAAAAGTCTCAAATTCTATGGTATGACCAAGTTATTGTTATTTTTAATTGATTTTTAAACGTAAAAAAATAAACACACTTTTGAGTGACAGACATATAGACATATAAGGTTAAACTTACCTTGTAATGGTCAAATGGATGTTGAATTTAATATAGAAAATACATCTATTTGAAAAGCGTTGATAGATATTAATTTGAAGACATTAATTTTAGATTTATACAAATCACATTAAGTAATAATTTCATTATATTATATGTTCATATTTTTTATATAACGATGAAAAAATCTTTAATTTTTTAAAAAAATGATAGCCAAGTTGGAAGTAAAATTATAGTCAAAATTACCTTTTTAACAGTCAAATAAACATCAATTTATTAAAAATAAATAAATCACCTTATTCAAGTAGACAGGACATTGACGAATGAAATCAAATTTTATCTGATCCAAAACATATATAAATATGTATATATACACTTGTGGGTTACAGACGTTTCTAGCCAATTCCCACTTGCATACGGAGTATTGGGGCATAGTTTAGTATTTGGTTAGCAGACGGAGCGAGGCTTATGATATATCTCCTCCATAAATTAGCCCAATCAATTCCTCATGTTATTCAGAAAATGAGATAATGTCACTTGTATTGGTCAGTTCGACTAAAGTATGACACAAGACGTACTTTTATTGGTCAATTCAATGTGTATGCCCATTATGTATGTAGATTTCAGATTTCAATTTAGCAGATTTCATATTTGGGTTTTGGGTTTTAAAATCTGTGTATTCAACGTTATGTCAGAACGCACCTATTATTGATATTGAGTAAAATGGTTAGATGAAATATTTATTTACGCAAAGAAGGCATAATATCGAGTTATATAACAGAGGATGGATCAGTTTATACAGGGAAGTATGCAATGGTGTCTGTCAGCCTCGGAGTTCTTCAGAGTGACCTCATCATACTGGATTACCCCTCCTATTGCCTGTAAGAACATTTTTAAATTCACAACTGCTTTGGCTAATTTTATTTAAATTAGAGGGAATCCATTTCCATTAAAGAGTGTTGAGAAATTCTTTTTCTTTAACTTTCAGAGATGGAAGATGGATTCCTTCCAAAACTGTGAATCTCGAGGATTTACACCAAGATATTCCTCAATCTTTGTCTCTACAAGTTCTGTGCCAAGCGAGATGTGCACACCAATGAGTTTTTAATCTATACGCAGATTTAAGAAACGAGGCTATTAATACATAAGTGGCAATGGTACAAGTCTCATAAGTATATTAGAAGAGTATCTAACATAAACTGTGTCGTATTATATGTATGAATTTATGAAAGTTAAAAGGGTAATATACTATATATATAGTTTTGACTAATTTTTTATAACCACTATCATAGTTAATATGGTGAATTTTCATAGTATTGTTTCCATATTTAGTAACTATGATTTTAGTGGAGGGATAACAAATTATTGTGCAATACATCATTCAGGGTCAAGAAATGTTTCATCATGATAAATCTGCTATGTTCAGAGTTTTAAGGATGGATGATTAGTGTTGCCAAAGATCCACACTTCCCCATTTATTAAGTGGACAAAGGTTTTGGAGAACATTTCATAATTGGCTATGATGTGCCTACTTAAGCAATTTTTTTTTTCTTGAAGACTTTTTATAAAGTAATTAAACTAGAGTCTAGTCTGAACAATTTATATTTAGAATGTCGATAGGTGTTCTTGACAATAGTAATGCATTGTAGAATACAATTGAGTGGGTTCTGTTTATTATGTGTGAGCTATCAAATTTGTACACCTATATTGACCATCCATCAAAGGTATAAATTTCAATTTTATAATTTGACGCACATTATAATTGTCACTGTATAACTCTAAATTTTCCATCTGAAATTGGACTTTGGAACATGTCTTGACTAACAACAATTATTTTTCAAACCCGGCTAGTCATGAATGTTAGAGGTCCTATCAATACAAGTTGGGTTACCATGATCATGTATATGACTTGTTACGAAGTGCTTTACGATATTGTAGGGCGATGTGAAACAATTTAAGGTCCTCAAAATTTTAGCATAGCCCATAGTCTCATGAAAGGGGGCATTGCCCCTCAACCTGCACTGGCTTCAGCCTTTCATACTTACACACTATATCTAAGCCATATCTGTATCATATGTCCCATCTTCTTTCATGAAAAAAAATCTTTATAGTTAAATGTTATATATTCATTAGCTTATAGCACATGGAGATTGCGTTACCCAGGATCAAACATTCTGGCTATGTGTTACTGTAACTCAACGTAGGAATCTAATCTTGAGTAGATTAGTTGCAATAGCGATGATTTTGTAAGACTAAAGAGGAAGCCATGGCTGTATCTCAGAAAAATATATTGGCAAAGACATTCCTGAAGCACAAGACATTTTGGTTCCAAGGTGGCCTGTGAAATTGTAATCGTAATTTCAATGTTTTAATGCAATACACCAACTATCTCAATTTCCATTTGTCATATCATATTAATCATTTATCAATTTGCCATAAGGGTTAATGTTAAATAGAACATAGATAACATCTAGAAGACTGAAAGCTATTTAAAAAATAAAATAAAATTCTAGCTTTACTTACATTCATTTAGTGTATCCTTCAATTGATCCATTATTGATGCAGGCACCAATAGGTCCAAGTCTTCTTTACAGGAGATTACACACCAGTGAGAAATTCAATGGTTATGTGCATGGAGGATATTTTTCAGGTAACGAAATTGAATAATTTCATGATGATTCATTGGCTATTGATGTCTGCAACAATGTTTTAACATGTATTGTGGCAGGCATTGACAACTAGCAAATATGGGATGATTAGAAGCACTTTTACTCGATTTTGAAAAATGAAGCAGAATGGAAACATTCCATTTTCCTCTTGGGATCACCCTCCCCAACATGATAGACTTGGAGAGGTTGAATGTGTATCATCTTTCGACCAACATTAACTCTTTTTTATGTAAAATGTAATGAATAAAATTTAATGATGATTTGATCAGATTTGTTTGGAATGGGTTGTATTCAATAAATATTAAAATAAGTGCAATGATATATGTATAACAAAAAGGTTGTGGTAATGGCAACCCTAGTCATAGTTATACCTAAAAAAAGGCTGCAGACCAATAGAGAAACACCACATAAAAAGATTGAGATGAACAGTAAGGGTATATAACACAACTAATTCAACAAAAGTGTTTGAGTAAAATGATGCACAAACCATACCAACAAATAAGAGATCCACGATTCATCATTATGTAGGAAAGCTAGTAGTGGAAAAGTTTTCTATGGATAGCTAGGATAATGTCTCATCTCATTGACAATTCTGTAGACAATTTCTATAAAGGTGGTGTTATTACGATTATAAAAAAGTGGGAATGTTAGTATGCCTGAGTATGGAATATTTTTCTTATAATAATTGAGGAAACCTAATTATTTCTTACAAGATGTGTTAGGACATTGCCTTGGTGAGATCTAAATCTAAAAATATGTGGGATGCATGGTTTAAGACATCTTTACTATGGAAAAATTAACCATTTTCTGCATATTTTAAATTGAGAAATTCCCACTATTTTATAAAAGTCAAATGTTAAACATGTGAAATATCTACATTCTTGAGAATTTTGTCGTAGAAAATTTACATTTTCTTCTCATACTATAAAGAAAGTAAAAAGTTGAGTACCTTTGAAAATAGAATTATGAAAAAATACTCCATGACACAACCCAAATTCTAATATGTCTCATGATTGAATACATAGAATATGACTGGAATGAGTAATACACAAACCAAATATACAGGTTTCCCATGCATTTATTTTTAGTACACAATTTTTACGATGAAATGAGACAAAAGTTATATATACACATAGAACTTTTATTGTGTATTATTCTTAAAATAGGGGAGAGATGGTGAATGTAATCACGTCACTGTGGGTTTCTCAGACTTTAGCTCTTATACACCACTTGGAAAAGTTATGCAACATGTATGACATATGTACATCTACATAATGTCCCTTCCATGTACCTTTCAAATGTGCTTGATTGTATTTGTAATTGATTCAAATTTATTATGAAAATTTTTAGTGTACTAAAATATCTCCGTTGTCTGATTATCACGACAAAACGATAAGATATATGCAATGTGGACAATTTTTGTACACATGATTAACACTAAAATTAGTCCAATAATCTACTACCCTAGAAATTCGGGTATTAATAATAAAGAGCAAGCATCATGAATAATAAATATCATTCCAAAATTTGAAATTGTGTTGAATAATTATGTAGTCACCTAACTCGAATACCCGCTTACATAAACACAAGTCAATAATAGTATTTAATCAAATTTACGACTGTATCGGATACATGCAAAATCTCAAAATATTGTTTGTAGATAGTCTACATTATTCCCCGATAAACTTAAAGTTTAATATTAGTCCTTTAGAATCGGAAAAAATCGGAGCAATGTGAATTATGTATATACATCTCATAGTTTCTACTGTCTTGATAGTTTCTAAAAAAATTGATTTTGCTATTATCTACAAATTGTAACGGGTATATCGCACCTCTCGAACATGCTAAACATTTTATTTAATAGTCCGAGTTGTCAATGAGTTGGCACGTGTCTAGCAAAAGTGTTATTAATGTCTACAAAATGTTGTTATATATGTATTGGGATAATTCAAACACCAATTACTTATACAAATAACAAATATTTAACTCACCAATAATCGTACATGCTACTTAAAATGTCGAATAATCTTAAAAATTAACAATTTTTTTAATTTCTCAATAAAATATACAACCACAAGAAATGATTTTGCTAATCGAGTCCTATCTCTGGATAGAAGGCTGCAATAAAATGAACTCCAAAAGAAAATAGATCTCCTTCTTCGTTAACAAATAATGAATTACAATGTTTCCTAAATAGGAAAATAACTCCCAACTCGAGTTTCCAAGTAAACTCTAGCTAACTCTGACTAAATCTACTCTAGGTGGCGGAAATTACTATTTTTAGCAGTTTACTAGAACCTGCTATTCTTAGTAAGTTCGCATGCTTATTCCTACGGGCACAGAAATTGCCACGCATCTTCTACATCCCTAAATTAGAGGAATTGCCAACTTTCTAACTCAAAATGCAATTAATAGACTAAAATTAACTAATGCTCAAAAATAGGAAAAAACCAAACTATAACTTAAATCCTAATTTTCGGCCTCAAGATGGCGGATTTAGGGCCCGAAAACGTGTCAAAAACTTGCCCCAACCGGTAGGGCGGGTTGCCGCTGCGTTCGTCTCATCAAAACACGTGGTTTCAAAAAAAAAACGGACTCAAACGGACACCCGGAGCTCAAGTTATGACCTTGTCAAGTTCCTGCTAATTCGGGCGCATCATTCTCCCCTGCTTGAAAAAAACGCAGCTCCTGCAAGTTGTCTTCTTCAAACTGCTTCCATTTATCTGCATCCAACTTCTGAATCTCTGACTCTGTGACCCAAGTATTGTCCTCTTGTTCCAGTCCTTTCCAATGTACCAAATATTTGTTGTATTTCCCATGTCGCGTGTCCATTGTTTTCTTATCTAGAATCTGATCCACTTCTTCTTTCTTCTTCACCGGAACCTGCTGCCGCCAATCTACTACTTCATCAGCATAACATCCCTTTCTGCACCATCCCCATGAAAAGAATACAAATCTGAAACATTAAACACTGGAGAAATATCAAAATTCCCTGGCAATTCTACCTCATAAGCATTATCGTTTATTTTTTTCACGATTTTGCAGGGTCCAATCTTCTTGTACTTCAGCTTGTTATAGGTTCCTCTTGGAAACCTTTCCTTCCGCAGATATACCATAACCAACTCACCAACTGTAAATACCTTTCTCCGTCTGTGCACATCTGCTATTTCCTTATACTTGTCATTACTATTTTGCAGCTTCTTCCGCACTTCTTCCTGCAATTGTTGTATATGTTCGGCAAATGCTTCTGCATCATCACTGACTCTGCCATCAACGGGTAGCTGTACCAAATCTAATACCCCATTTGGATTACTCCCATACACAATTGAAAATGGAGACTTTCCCGTGGATCTGTTTATGGAACTGTTATATGCAAACTCAGCTTGCGGTAATGCTAAGTCCCATTGTTTCGGCTTTTCCCCAACAATGCACCTTAACAGGTTTCCCAAACTCCTATTTACCACCTCTGTTTGCCCATCAGTCTGTGGATGATAAGCACTACTGAACTGTAGTTGAGTACCAAATTTCTTCCATAAAGTCCGCCAGAAGTGACTTAAGAACCTTGTGTCCCTATCTGAAGTAATGGTTTTTGGAACACCATGCAAACGAACAACTTCTCTGAAAAACAAATCTGCTACGCCTGTTGCATCGCTTGTTTTCTTGCAAGCAATAAAATGAACCATCTTAGAAAACCTATCAACAACCACAAAAATGGAGTCATTACCTCGTTGTGTTTTTGGTAATCCCAAAACAAAGTCCATACTCAGATCTGTCCACGACCCTTTAGGAACAGGCAACGGCATATACAACCCTGTATTCTGTGCATGGCCTTTCGAGACTTGGCAAATTCGACATCTCTCCACATATCTTACCACATCTCTTTTCAGCTTTGGCCAATAGTATTTGTCTGCTACCAAGGCTATCGTCTTATCCTTACCAAAATGCCCAGCCAACCCTCCGCTATGCAACTCTTTCACTATATTTTCTCTCATAGACCCAACTGGAATACATAGTTGGCGTCCCTTGAATAGGTAGCCATCCTGTAAACTATACTCATCCAGGACATCTCCTACATTGTCTGACAATGGACTAATTAGTCTTTCAACAATATCCTTGAAATCAGAATCAGAAGAATACAAACCCTTTATTGCTTCAAAACCCACCACCTCATTTTCCATAGTGGTAAACAAAGTCACACGCCTACTCAATGCATCTGCAACTTGATTCTGTTTTCCGGATTTATGTTTTAGAGAAAAAGTATATCCCTGCAAAAATGATACCCACTTTGCATGCCTACTATTCAACTTCTTTTGGGTATTCACATACTTCAGGGCTATGTGGTCTGTAAATAACACAAACTCCTTAGGCACTAAGTAATGCCTCCAATGCCTTAATGCTTGTACAATTGCATAAAATTCCACATCATAAGTAGAGTAGTTCTTTCTTACCTCATTTAGTTTCTCACTAAAGAAAGCTACTGGCTTTCCTCCTTGACTTAGAACAGCTCCAATACCCACATGTGAGGCGTCACAATCAACCTCAAACACTTTATCAAAATCTGGTAGTGCCAAAATGGGTGCCTCTGTCACCTTCTTCTTCAAGAATTGAAAACTATCCTCAGCTGCCTTTGTCCACAAAAACTCCCTTCCTTTTGTGCAATCTGTGATAGGTGCTACAATACTGCTGAAATTTTTAATAAATTTTCTGTAAAATGTTGCTAGACCATGAAAGCTCCTTACCTCTGTTATACTCCGTGGAGTAGGCCATTCAATAATTGCCTTTATCTTTTCTGAGTCCATCTGTACCCCACCTGCTGAAATAATAAAGCCCAAGAATACCAAACTCTCTTGCATAAATGTGCACTTCTTCATATTTGCATAGAGTTTCTCTTTCCTTAACACTTCAAATACCAATCTTAGATGCCTCAAATGTTCTTCTTTAGTTTTACTAAAGATCAAGATATCATCAAAATAAACCACAACAAACTTACCATTATACTCCCGTAGCACGGTGTTCATCAATCTCATAAAAGTACTAGGTGCATTGGATAACCCGAATGGCATCACCAACCACTCATATAATCCATTTCCTGTCTTGAATGCTGTTTTCCACTCATCTCCTTCTCTGATCCGAATCTGATGATAACCACTTCGAAGATCAATCTTGGTGAAATAATTAGATCCAGCAAGCACATCCATCATATCATCAAGGCGAGGTATTGGGAACCGATACTTGATTGTAATTTTATTGATCGCTCTGCTATCCGTGCACATTCTCCATGTTCCATCCTTCTTTGGTGTTAATAAAGCTGGTGTTGCACACGGACTCATGCTCTCCCTTACGACCCCCTTTCGCACGAGCTCTGCCACTTGCCTATTCAACTCTGCATGCAATGTCGGGCTCATCCTATAAGCCGCTTGATTTGGGAGTGAAGACCCTGGAATCAAATCCATGTGGTGTTGAATATCTCTTTTGGGTGGTAATCCATCTGGTAGCTCATCAGGAATAACATCTGAAAATTCTTCTATTAATTCTGATGTTTCTATTGGTATTTGAGCACTTACAAGTTCATCCTTATTTGCAACTAGTGCATAACAGAAACCGGTTGCCTTTGCCTCCTTCACAAATTCCTTTGCAGAAAGCATATTTTCAGCCTTCCCCTCTTCTTTAAGAGGTATCAAAACTATTTTTGTGCCATCCTTCCAGAAAGTATAAGTATTTTTTCCCCCATCATGAATAACTTTTCTATCAAATTGCCATGGTCTTCCTAGCAGCATATGACATGCATCCATAGGAATAACATCACACCAAATCTCATCCTTATAACTGTTCCCAATAGAAAAGCTTATTAAACATCTCTTATCAACAGTAACTTCATTACCCTTCTTAAACCATGCAATACGATAAGGGTTAGGATTCTTCTCACAATGCAGACCCAATTTATCGACCATCTCATTTGAAACCATGTTCTCACAACTACCACCATCAATAATAACATTCATACCTTTCCTCCTGAAGTGCATCTTGTTCTGAAAATATTTGTACGTAGCCATGCATCCCCCTTGACCTCCTTTCTTGGAGCAATCATTGTCCTCTTGATCATCAAATTTTCTCCAACATCTGGTGGAATTTCGAGGTCCTGTTCATCTTCTACTTGCTCAGCTTCAACAAGATTTACTCTTGGAGCATCTCCTTGCCTTTTGTCATGTGTATAATTATGTGGGCATTCAAAAGCCCGATGCCCTTCTTCACCACATTTGTAACAAACAAATGGTCTTCGTGGAGCCTCCCATCCTCTATCGCCAGCATATCCTCTACCCCTAGAAAATCCTCTGCCTCTTTGTTGATTCTGGAAATCTTGTCTCGTATCCTCTTGCTTTTCCCATCCACGAGATGATTCTCCCCTACCTTGGCTGAAACCAGCTCGTCCCCGAAAGGAAGATGAGGCCCCCCTATTCATTCCAGGTGATCTCCTAAAACTTTGACGATTTTGTTTTTCCTCAGCCTTTAAGGCTAATTGATAGGCATCCTCCATGCTTTTAATCCTATGCATACTTATCTCATCTTGAATAGAAAATTTTAATCCATTAACATACCTTGCAGCCATTTGTTCCTCAGTTTCTTCATGCTCTACACGAATGGACAACTTGTAGAACTCATCTGTGTATTCTTGCACTGTTTGTAAGTTCTGTCTGAGATTCTGAAACCTCCTGTAAAGGGTTTGTGCATAATCCACAGGTAGAAATTTATCTTTTAGCTTCTTCTCCATCTTACTCCACGTCCTAATTCTTTCTTTCCCCTTTCTTGACCGCTCTTTCTGTAGGTGATCCCACCATAACATAGCATGACCTTTCAATTTCGTGCATGCAAATTTTACCTTCTTTTCTTCTGACATAGCCTTCCACTCAAAAAAATTTCCCATGCTATTCAACCAGTCTATCAGCTCCTCTGGTTTTAGACTACCACCATACTCTGAAACATCAACTCTTATCCCATCATTCTTTCCTTCTAATGCTCGAAGCATCCTTTCTTCAAAAGCTAATGGTGGTGCTTGCGTTTCCTCCTCTTCACAAACTTCTTCTTCATCTGTGTCATCTCCACCTTGATTTCCTCTTTGGGTTATCATTGCAGCAAGCGCAGCAACTTGTCTCTGCAGATCTTGCATATTTCTATTCATCTGGGCAATACCGCCTCCTCTTCCTCTTCCTCTTCCTGCCATTTTTAAACAAAATACTTCGAACCAGCTCTGATACCAGATAATGTAGCCAAATTAAGAACAAACCAGATAGACTGCAATAATATGAACTCCAAAAGAAAATAGATCTCCTTCTTCGTTATCAAATAATGAATTACAATGTTTCCTAAATAGGAAAATAACTCCCAACTCGAGTTTCCAAGTAAACTCTAGCTAACTCTGACTAAATCTACTCTAGGTGGCGGAAATTACTATTTTTAGCAGTTTACTAGAACCTGCTATTCTTAGTAAGTTCGCATGCTTATTCCTACGGGCACAGAAATTGCCACGCATCTTCTACATCCCTAAATTAGAGGAATTTCCAACTTTCTAACTCAAAATGCAATTAATAGACTAAAATTAACTAATGCTCAAAAATAGGAAAAAACCAAACTATAACTTAAATCCTAATTTTCGGCCTCAAGATGGCGGATTTAGGGCCCGAAAACGTGTCGAAAACTTGCCCCAACTGGTAGGGCTGGTTGCCGCTGCGTTCGTCTCATCAAAACACGTGGTTTCAAAAAAAAAAACGGACTCAAACGGACACCCGGAGCTCAAGTTATGACCTTGTCAAGTTCCTGCTAATTCGGGCGCATCATTCTCCCCTGCTTGAAAAAAACGCAGCTCCTGCAAGTTGTCTTCTTCAAACTGCTTCCATTTATCTGCATCCAACTTCTGAATCTCCCACTCTGTGACCCAAGTATTGTCCTCTTGTTCCAGTCCTTTCCAATGTACCAAATATTTGTTGTATTTCCCATGTCGCGTGTCCATTGTTTTCTTATCTAGAATCTGATCCACTTCTTCTTTCTTCTTCACCGGAACCTGCTGCCTCCAATCTACTACTTCATCAATAACATCCCCTTCTGCACCATCCCCATGAAAAGAATACAAATCTGAAACATTAAACACTGGAGAAATATCAAAATTCCCTGGCAATTCTACCTCATAAGCATTATCGTTTATTTTTTTCACGATTTTGCAGGGACCAATCTTCTTGTACTTCAGCTTGTTATAGGTTCCTCTTGGAAACCTTTCCTTCCGCAGATATACCATAACCAACTCACCAACTGTAAATACCTTTCTCCGTCTGTGTACATCTGCTATTTCCTTATACTTGTCATTACTATTTTGCAGCTTCTTCCGCACTTCTTCCTGCAATTGTTGTATATGTTCGGCAAATGCTTCTGCATCATCACTGACTCTGCCATCAACGGGTAGCTGTACCAAATCTAATACCCCATTTGGATTACTCCCATACACAATTGAAAATGGAGACTTTCCCGTGGATCTGTTTATGGAACTGTTATATGCAAACTCAGCTTGCGGTAATGCTAAGTCCCATTGTTTCGGCTTTTCCCCAACAATGCACCTTAACAGGTTTCCCAAACTCCTATTTACCACCTCTGTTTGCCCATCAGTCTGTGGATGATAAGCACTACTGAACTGTAGTTGAGTTCCAAATTTCTTCCATAAAGTCCGCCAGAAGTGACTTAAGAACCTTGTGTCCCTATCTGAAGTAATGGTTTTTGGAACACCATGCAAACGAACAACTTCTCTGAAAAACAAATCTGCTACGCCTGTTGCATCACTTGTTTTCTTGCAGGCAATAAAATGAACCATCTTAGAAAACCTATCAACAACCACAAAAATTGAATCATTACCTCGTTGTGTTTTTGGTAATCCCAAAACAAAGTCCATACTCAGATCTGTCCACGACCCTTTAGGAACAGGCAACGGCATATACAACCCTGTATTCTGTGCATGGCCTTTCGAGACTTGGCAAATTCGACATCTCTCCACATATCTTACCACATCTCTTTTCAGCTTTGGCCAATAGTATTTGTCTGCTACCAAGGCTATCGTCTTATCTTTACCAAAATGCCCAGCCAACCCTCCGCTATGCAACTCTTTCACTATATTTTCTCTCATAGACCCAACTGGAATACATAGTTGGCGTCCCTTGAATAGGTAGCCATCCTGTAAAATATGCTCATCCAGGACATCTCCTACATTGTCTGACAATGGACTAATTAGTCTTTCAACAATATCCTTGAAATCAGAATCAGAAGAATACAAACCCTTTATTGCTTCAAAACCCACCACCTCATTTTCCATAGTGGTAAACAAAGTCACACGCCTACTCAATGCATCTGCAACTTGATTCTGTTTTCCGGATTTATGTTTTAGAGAAAAAGTATATCCCTGCAAAAATGATACCCACTTTGCATGCCTACTATTCAACTTCTTTTGGGTATTCACATACTTCAGGGCTATGTGGTCTGTAAATAACACAAACTCCTTAGGCACTAAGTAATGCCTCCAATGCCTTAATGCTTGTACAATTGCATAAAATTCCACATCATAAGTAGAGTAGTTCTTTCTTACCTCATTTAGTTTCTCACTAAAGAAAGCTACTGGCTTTCCTCCTTGACTTAGAACAGCTCCAATACCCACATGTGAGGCGTCACAATCAACCTCAAACACTTTATCAAAATCTGGTAGTGCCAAAATGGGTGCCTCTGTCACCTTCTTCTTCAAGAATTGAAAACTATCCTCAGCTGCCTTTGTCCACAAAAACTCCCTTCCTTTTGTGCAATCTGTGATAGGTGCTACAATACTGCTGAAATTTTTAATAAATTTTCTGTAAAATGTTGCTAGACCATGAAAGCTCCTTACCTCTGTTATACTCCGTGGAGTAGGCCATTCAATAATTGCCTTTATCTTTTCTGAGTCCATCTGTACCCCACCTGCTGAAATAATAAAGCCCAAGAATACCAAACTCTCTTGCATAAATGTGCACTTCTTCATATTTGCATAGAGTTTCTCTTTCCTTAACACTTCAAATACCAATCTTAGATGCCTCAAATGTTCTTCTTTAGTTTTACTAAAGATCAAGATATCATCAAAATAAACCACAACAAACTTACCATTATACTCCCGTAGCACGGTGTTCATCAATCTCATAAAAGTACTAGGTGCATTGGATAACCCGAATGGCATCACCAACCACTCATATAATCCATTTCCTGTCTTGAATGCTGTTTTCCACTCATCTCCTTCTCTGATCCGAATCTGATGATAACCACTTCGAAGATCAATCTTGGTGAAATAATTAGATCCAGCAAGCACATCCATCATATCATCAAGGCGAGGTATTGGGAACCGATACTTGATTGTAATTTTATTGATCGCTCTGCTATCCGTGCACATTCTCCATGTTCCATCCTTCTTTGGTGTTAATAAAGCTGGTGTTGCACACGGACTCATGCTCTCCCTTACGACCCCCTTTCGCACGAGCTCTGCCACTTGCCTATTCAACTCTGCATGTAATGTCGGGCTCATCCTATAAGCCGCTTGATTTGGGAGTGAAGACCCTGGAATCAAATCAATGTGGTGTTGAATATCTCTTTTGGGTGGTAATCCATCTGGTAGCTCATCAGGAATAACATCTGAAAATTCTTCTATTAATTCTGATGTTTCTATTGGTATTTGAGCACTTACAAGTTCATCCTTATTTGCAACTAGTGCATAACAAAACCGGTTGCCTTTGCCTCCTTCACAAATTCCTTTGCAGAAAGCATATTTTCAACCTTCCCCTCTTCTTTAAGAGGTAACAAAACTATTTTTGTGCCATCCTTCCAGAAAGTATAAGTATTTTTTCCCCCATCATGAATAACTTTTCTATCAAATTGCCATGGTCTTCCTAGCAGTATATGACATGCATCCATAGGAATAACATCACACCAAATCTCATCCTTATAACTGTTCCCAATAGAAAAGCTTATTAAACATCTCTTATCAACAGTAACTTCATTACCCTTCTTAAACCATGCAATACGATAAGGGTTAGGATTCTTCTCACAATGCAGACCCAATTTATCGACCATCTCATTTGAAACCATGTTCTCACAACTACCACCATCAATAATAACATTACATACCTTTCCTCCTGAAGTGCATCTTGTTCTGAAAATATTTGTACGTAGCCATGCATCCCCCTTGACCTCCTTTCTTGGAGCAATCATTGTCCTCTTGATCATCAAATTTTCTCCAACATCTGGTGGAATTTCGAGGTCCTGTTCATCTTCTACTTGCTCAGCTTCAACAAGATTTACTCTTGGAGCATCTCCTTGCCTTTTGTCATGTGTATAAGTATGTGGGCATTCAAAAGCCCGATGCCCTTCTTCACCACATTTGTAACAAACAAATGGTCTTCGTGGAGCCTCCCATCCTCTATCGCCAGCATATCCTCTGCCCCTAGAAAATCCTCTGCCTCTTTGTTGATTCTGGAAATCTTGTCTCGTATCCTCTTGCTTTTCCCATCCACGAGATGATTCTCCCCTACCTTGGCTGAAACCAGCTCGTCCCCGAAAGGAAGATGAGGCCCCCCTATTCATTCCAGGTGATCTCCTAAAACTTTGACGATTTTGTTTTTCCTCAGCCTTTAAGGCTAATTGATAGGCATCCTCCATGCTTTTAATCCTATGCATACTTATCTCATCTTGAATAGAAAATTTTAATCCATTAACATACCTTGCAGCCATTTGTTCCTCAGTTTCTTCATGCTCTACACGAATGGACAACTTGTAGAACTCATCTGTGTATTCTTGCACTGTTTGTAAGTTCTGTCTGAGATTCTGAAACCTCCTGTAAAGGGTTTGTGCATAATCCACAGGTAGAAATTTATCTTTTAGCTTCTTCTCCATCTTACTCCACGTCCTAAAAAAAAAAACGGACTCAAACGGACACCCGGAGCTTCTTTCTTTCCCCTTTCTTGACCGCTCTTTCTGTAGGTGATCCCACCATAACATAGCATGACCTTTCAATTTCGTGCATGCAAATTTTACCTTCTTTTCTTCTGACATAGCCTTCCACTCAAAAAATTTTCCCATGCTATTCAACCAGTCTATCAGCTCCTCTGGTTTTAGACTACCACCATACTCTGAAACATCAACTCTTATCCCATCATTCTTTCCTTCTAATGCTCGAAGCATCCTTTCTTCAAAAGCTAATGGTGGTGCTTGCGTTTCCTCCTCTTCACAAACTTCTTCTTCATCTGTGTCA
The DNA here is from genome assembly GCA_019776745.2 of Taxus chinensis. NCBI lineage: Eukaryota > Viridiplantae > Streptophyta > Pinopsida > Cupressales > Taxaceae > Taxus > Taxus chinensis. The sequence goes on along the minus strand of CM034150.1, from coordinate 24,310,526 downwards.
TCTCCACCTTGATTTCCTCTTTGGGTTATCATTGCAGCAAGCGCAGCAACTTGTCTCTGCAGATCTTGCATATTTCTATTCATCTGGGCAATACCGCCTCCTCTTCCTCTTCCTCTTCCTGCCATTTTTAAAAAAAATACTTCAAACCAGCTCTGTTACCAGATTATGTAGCCAAAATTAAGAACAACCAGATATACTGCAATAAAATGAACTCCAAAAGAAAATAGATCTCCTTCTTTGTTATCAAATAATGAATTACAATGTTTCCTAAATAGGAAAATAACTCCCAACTCGAGTTTCCAAGTAAACTCTAGCTAACTCTGACTAAATCTACTCTAGGTGGCGGAAATTACTATTTTTAGCAGTTTACTAGAACCTGCTATTCTTAGTAAGTTCGCATGCTTATTCCTACGGGCACAGAAATTGCCACGCATCTTCTACATCCCTAAATTAGAGGAATTGCCAACTTTCTAACTCAAAATGCAATTAATAGACTAAAATTAACTAATGCTCAAAAATAGGAAAAAACCAAACTATAACTTAAATCCTAATTTTCGGCCTCAAGATGGCGGATTTAGGGCCCGAAAACGTGTCGAAAACTTGCCCCAACCGGTAGGGCGGGTTGCCGCTGCGTTCGTCTCATCAAAACACGTGGTTTCAAAAAAAAAACGGACTCAAACGGACACCCGGAGCTCAAGTTATGACCTTGTCAAGTTCCTGCTAATTCGGGCGCATCATTCTCCCCTGCTTGAAAAAAACGCAGCTCCTGCAAGTTGTCTTCTTCAAACTGCTTCCATTTATCTACATCCAACTTCTGAATCTCCCACTCTGTGACCCAAGTATTGTCCTCTTGTTCCAGTCCTTTCCAATGTACCAAATATTTGTTGTATTTCCCATGTCGCGTGTCCATTGTTTTCTTATCTAGAATCTGATCCACTTCTTCTTTCTTCTTCACCGGAACCTGCTGCCGCCAATCTACTACTTCATCAGCATAACATCCCTTTCTGCACCATCCCCATGAAAAGAATACAAATCTGAAACATTAAACACTGGAGAAATATCAAAATTCTCTGGCAATTCTACCTCATAAGCATTATCGTTTATTTTTTTCACGATTTTGCAGGGTCCAATCTTCTTGTACTTCAGCTTGTTATAGGTTCCTCTTGGAAACCTTTCCTTCCGCAGATATACCATAACCAACTCACCAACTGTAAATACCTTTCTCCGTCTGTGCACATCTGCTATTTCCTTATACTTGTCATTACTATTTTGCAACTTCTTCCGCACTTCTTCCTGCAATTGTTGTATATGTTCGGCAAATGCTTCGGCATCATCACTGACTCTGCCATCAACGGGTAGCTGTACCAAATCTAATACCCCATTTGGATTACTCCCATACACAATTGAAAATGGAGACTTTCCCGTGGATCTGTTTATGGAACTGTTATATGCAAACTCAGCTTGCGGTAATGCTAAGTCCCATTGTTTCGGCTTTTCCCCAACAATGCACCTTAACAGGTTTCCCAAACTCCTATTTACCACCTCTGTTTGCCCATCAGTCTGTGGATGATAAGCACTACTGAACTGTAGTTGAGTACCAAATTTCTTCCATAAAGTCCGCCAGAAGTGACTTAAGAACCTTGTGTCCCTATCTGAAGTAATGGTTTTTGGAACACCATGCAAACGAACAACTTCTCTGAAAAACAAATCTGCTACGCCTGTTGCATCGCTTGTTTTCTTGCAAGCAATAAAATGAACCATCTTAGAAAACCTATCAACAACCACAAAAATGGAATCATTACCTCGTTGTGTTTTTGGTAATCCCAAAACAAAGTCCATACTCAGATCTGTCCACGACCCTTTAGGAACAGGCAACGGCATATACAACCCTGTATTCTGTGCATGGCCTTTCGAGACTTGGCAAATTCGACATCTCTCCACATATCTTACCACATCTCTTTTCAGCTTTGGCCAATAGTATTTGTCTGCTACCAAGGCTATCGTCTTATCCTTACCAAAATGCCCAGCCAACCCTCCGCTATGCAACTCTTTCACTATATTTTCTCTCATAGACCCAACTGGAATACATAGTTGGCGTCCCTTGAATAGGTAGCCATCCTGTAAACTATACTCATCCAGGACATCTCCTACATTGTCTGACAATGGACTAATTAGTCTTTCAACAATATCCTTGAAATCAGAATCAGAAGAATACAAACCCTTTATTGCTTCAAAACCCACCACCTCATTTTCCATAGTGGTAAACAAAGTCACACGCCTACTCAATGCATCTGCAACTTGATTCTGTTTTCCGGATTTATGTTTTAGAGAAAAAGTATATCCCTGCAAAAATGATACCCACTTTGCATGCCTACTATTCAACTTCTTTTGGGTATTCACATACTTCAGGGCTATGTGGTCTGTAAATAACACAAACTCCTTAGGCACTAAGTAATGCCTCCAATGCCTTAATGCTTGTACAATTGCATAAAATTCCACATCATAAGTAGAGTAGTTCTTTCTTACCTCATTTAGTTTCTCACTAAAGAAAGCTACTGGCTTTCCTCCTTGACTTAGAACAGCTCCAATACCCACATGTGAGGCGTCACAATCAACCTCGAACACTTTATCAAAATCTGGTAGTGCCAAAATGGGTGCCTCTGTCACCTTCTTCTTCAAGAATTGAAAACTATCCTCAGCTGCCTTTGTCCACAAAAACTCCCTTCCTTTTGTGCAATCTGTGATAGGTGCTACAATACTGCTGAAATTTTTAATAAATTTTCTGTAAAATGTTGCTAGACCATGAAAGCTCCTTACCTCTGTTATACTCCGTGGAGTAGGCCATTCAATAATTGCCTTTATCTTTTCTGAGTCCATCTGTACCCCACCTGCTGAAATAATAAAGCCCAAGAATACCAAGCTCTCTTGCATAAATGTGCACTTCTTCATATTTGCATAGAGTTTCTCTTTCCTTAACACTTCAAATACCAATCTTAGATGCCTCAAATGTTCTTCTTTAGTTTTACTAAAGATCAAGATATCATCAAAATAAACCACAACAAACTTACCATTATACTCCCGTAGCACGGTGTTCATCAATCTCATAAAAGTACTAGGTGCATTGGATAACCCGAATGGCATCACCAACCACTCATATAATCCATTTCCTGTCTTGAATGCTGTTTTCCACTCATCTCCTTCTCTGATCCGAATCTGATGATAACCGCTTCGAAGATCAATCTTGGTGAAATAATTAGATCCGGCAAGCACATCCATCATATCATCAAGGCGAGGTATTGGGAACCGATACTTGATTGTAATTTTATTGATCGCTCTGCTATCCGTGCACATTCTCCATGTTCCATCCTTCTTTGGTGTTAATAAAGCTGGTGTTGCACACGGACTCATGCTCTCCCTTACGACCCCCTTTCGCACGAGCTCTGCCACTTGCCTATTCAACTCTGCATGTAATGTCGGGCTCATCCTATAAGCCGCTTGATTTGGGAGTGAAGACCCTGGAATCAAATCCATGTGGTGTTGAATATCTCTTTTGGGTGGTAATCCATCTGGTAGCTCATCAGGAATAACATCTGAAAATTCTTCTATTAATTCTGATGTTTCTATTGGTATTTGAGCACTTACAAGTTCATCCTTATTTGCAACTAGTGCATAACAGAAACCGGTTGCCTTTGCCTCCTTCACAAATTCCTTTGCAGAAAGCATATTTTCAGCCTTCCCCTCTTCTTTAAGAGGTATCAAAACTATTTTTGTGCCATCCTTCCAGAAAGTATAAGTATTTTTTCCCCCATCATGAATAACTTTTCTATCAAATTGCCATGGTCTTCCTAGCAGTATATGACATGCATCCATAGGAATAACATCACACCAAATCTCATCCTTATAACTGTTCCCAATAGAAAAGCTTATTAAACATCTCTTATCAACAGTAACTTCATTACCCTTCTTAAACCATGCAATACGATAAGGGTTAGGATTCTTCTCACAATGCAGACCCAATTTATCGACCATCTCATTTGAAACCATGTTCTCACAACTACCACCATCAATAATAACATTACATACCTTTCCTCCTGAAGTGCATCTTGTTCTGAAAATATTTGTACGTAGCCATGCATCCCCCTTGACCTCCTTTCTTGGAGCAATCATTGTCCTCTTGATCATCAAATTTTCTCCAACATCTGGTGGAATTTCGAGGTCCTGTTCATCTTCTACTTGCTCAGCTTCAACAAGATTTACTCTTGGAGCATCTCCTTGCCTTTTGTCATGTGTATAATTATGTGGGCATTCAAAAGCCCGATGCCCTTCTTCACCACATTTGTAACAAACAAATGGTCTTCGTGGAGCCTCCCATCCTCTATCGCCAGCATATCCTCTACCCCTAGAAAATCCTCTGCCTCTTTGTTGATTCTGGAAATCTTGTCTCGTATCCTCTTGCTTTTCCCATCCACGAGATGATTCTCCCCTACCTTGGCTGAAACCAGCTCGTCCCCGAAAGGAAGATGAGGCCCCCCTATTCATTCCAGGTGATCGCCTAAAACTTTGACGATTTTGTTTTTCCTCAGCCTTTAAGGCTAATTGATAGGCATCCTCCATGCTTTTAATCCTATGCATACTTATCTCATCTTGAATAGAAAATTTTAATCCATTAACATACCTCGCAGCCATTTGTTCCTCAGTTTCTTCATGCTCTACACGAATGGACAACTTGTAGAACTCATCTGTGTATTCTTGCACCGTTTGTAAGTTCTGTCTGAGATTCTGAAACCTCCTGTAAAGGGTTTGTGCATAATCCACAGGTAGAAATTTATCTTTTAGCTTCTTCTCCATCTTACTCCACGTCCTAATTCTTTCTTTCCCCTTTCTTGATCGCTCTTTTTGTAGGTGATCCCACCATAACATAGCATGACCTTTCAATTTTGTGCATGCAAATTTTACCTTCTTTTCTTCTGACATAGCCTTCCACTCAAAAAATTTCCCATGCTATTCAACCAGTCTATCAGCTCCTCTGGTTTTAGACTACCACCATACTCTGAAACATCAACTCTTATCCCATCATTCTTTCCTTCTAATGCTCGAAGCATCCTTTCTTCAAAAGCTAATGGTGGTGCTTGCGTTTCCTCCTCTTCACAAACTTCTTCTTCATCTGTGTCATCTCCACCTTGATTTCCTCTTTGGGTTATCATTGCAGCAAGCGCAGCAACTTGTCTCTGCAGATCTTGCATATTTCTATTCATCTGGGCAATACCGCCTCCTCTTCCTCTTCCTCTTCCTGCCATTTTTAAACAAAATACTTCGAACCAGCTCTGATACCAGATAATGCAGCCAAATTAAGAACAACCAGATAGACTGCAATAAAATGAACTCCAAAAGAAAATAGATCTCCTTCTTCGTTAACAAATAATGAATTACAATGTTTCCTAAATAGGAAAATAACTCCCAACTCGAGTTTCCAAGTAAACTCTAGCTAACTCTGACTAAATCTACTCTAGGTGGCGGAAATTACTATTTTTAGCAGTTTACTAGAACCTGCTATTCTTAGTAAGTTCGCATGCTTATTCCTACGGGCACAGAAATTGCCACGCATCTTCTACATCCCTAAATTAGAGGAATTGCCAACTTTCTAACTCAAAATGCAATTAATAGACTAAAATTAACTAATGCTCAAAAATAGGAAAAAACCAAACTATAACTTAAATCCTAATTTTCGGCCTCAAGATGGCGGATTTAGGGCCCGAAAACGTGTCGAAAACTTGCCCCAACCAGTAGGGCTGGTTGCCGCTGCGTTCGTCTCATCAAAACACGTGGTTTCAAAAAAAAAACGGACTCAAACGGACACCCGGAGCTCAAGTTATGACCTTGTCAAGTTCCTGCTAATTCTGGCGGACCTGAAGTATATTGAAGGTTTGGAGTGTCGGGCTTTCTTCAGTTTTCGACATCAACACAAGTGTCAGGCTTTCTTCAGTTTCCGACATCATCAGTAGTGCCGGACTTTCCAGAGTTTCCGACACTCTCAGTGCATCGGGTTTCCTGGATTTCCCGCCAGTGTCGGACTCTTCCGTTCTTCCGAAATATCCAGTATATCAGGTTTTTCACAGTGCTCGACATCCCCTGATCTCCAGAACTTTCTTCCTTCGACATCCTTCATGTCAGACCCTAGTCCATCTCAAGAAAATACAGAGAAGTCGGGGAAGAATGAAATACAAGTTTAAAAAGGTGGAGTCTACATCATATATTGATTGCAACTACGACATCCAGGACACAGAGCTCGGGAATATAGATATTGAAGATTTCTGGAGTAGGGTAAGGAGTTCCTCCCCAACTCCATGGATGAAATAAATAGCTGATAGTGGCTTGCCTCTCGCAGCGGGTTTTCCCATGTCCGCTCAGTGTCCAGAATTCATCTTGGCCTGTGCCTCCAGTTATGACTTGGCTTCTCGTTCTGTCAGAAGTCAGGCAGGTGAAGTAGTGATCAAATTGGACGGAGGATACTTTGATGACCTCCTTAAACTGCCCAATTTTGAAGAGTATGGAGAGTTGGACGTCAAGTCAGCTCAGAAAGCTTGGGACAACGATCAGGAAGATTGCATCAAGCATGTAAACAAGAAGTTCCTGATCAAGGTCAAGCCGGCTGTCTCCAGATTTCCAAGACTTATCCCCAGGAGTGATTTCATCCAAGAAATCAATGACATCATTACTCTGCTGAGTCGGGTTTTTGGTTTGCCCGAATCGAATGTGTTCCAAGGATGGATGTATCAATTCATGATCACCATCAAGAAGAATCAGCAAGGGATTGATTGGGGCACTCTCATCAGCAATGAGATTGATTCCCAAATGACAACGGTCTTGTCAACAGGGAAATTTTATATGTCTTCATCTGTCACATACGCAGCAGCCGGGATGAGGAATTATCCCGGGCTGGATACCAAGGGAAGAAGAATGGTGAACCAGGTGTATCAATACTTCCCTCAATTGACAAAGAAGGGATCCAAAGACCAATTCAGAAGGGTGAATGATGCCTTCTTCTATGAAAGCATTTGCAGGCTAAACCTTGAATTGAGGAAGACAAGAGTCTCAGATGAGGCTTGGGCCGAAGTTTCTAAATGGGGATGTATCTTCTTACAATTCAAGAAGTTTACATATCTTCGGGTGGTCATGTACTCGGGAGATCCTTTTCGCCTGCCCCGATATCCAGGGGATAAACTAATATTGATGGAATTGGTTAGGTAGCTGTTGGATTTCCATAAATTCCAACAAAGTAAACATAAGGCTGCTGTATCCTTCCCAATTTCTATTGGGAGATACACTTGCTCAACAGTAGTGAAGGCCAAAAATGTTGTCCATGAACTTCAGGACAAGTTGAAGAAGCATATGAAGCCTCGAGACGGTTTTGACATCCGAGGAGTGCTCAGGGCGTATGGAACCCAGCATCTACACAGGCCAAACATAGAGGATATTTGGATCGATCTGCGTAATGAGGTTGTTGTTCGCAGAAAGGATAATAGCAGATTGACAATTGCTGAGATTCAAACACTGGAGCTTGTTGATTTACCAGAAGGTACGAGTGACAATGAAAGTGTTTTGGATCTTTCCTATGATGAGATAAATGAAGATCAATATGTTTTCCCACCTATTGATTGGTCAGTCAGTGAAAAAGCCTCCATTTCAGATAGGTCGGCTCTAATCCTTGCTCGCACCAAAGCATGGCTCTCCTCTTGGGGAATGAATTTTAAAGATGATAAGTTTTCAAAGTTGGCTGCTTCAGAGGCGGGGCCCTCTAAAAAGGAAAAGGACAGAAAGTCTTCTAGGGGGCCTATAAAGGTTAAGATTGTCAAAAAGAGGAAAGAAAGAGAAATCTCTTCAATTGTTTCTCCAGTAGAAACGGTGAATGTGCCAGAATCACCAACGCCACCAGAAATAGGAGAAATTACTTTGGAAGGAGAAGGAAGTCAGCCTATGGTTTCACCATTTGCTGATTGCTCAACTGAAGAGACCTTATCTCTTGCATCCAAGGCTTTGGAGTCTGAATCTGTGCCTCTTTCCTCACAACCACTCCTACCTCCTTATTCTCCATCAACTTCTTCAGTAATGGCCAGTATTTTCTCTGGAATTTCACCCCTCTCTGCTGGTACCCAAGTGATCACCAACACGCCCCCTCCTGTGCCTCTTTTTATTGGATCTACTACCACGTTGGTAACTATTCCTCCTCCACTAGTAGAATCTTCTCCCCTTGAGAGTATGATACCAGCTTCTACAACCATGGCAACTCCCTCTGATACACCACAATGGCTACTCGAGCAAACTCTGAGGAAGAGGAAGGTGATTGTGCCCCTACCAGCCTTTGATTTCAGCTCACTCAAGGCTCCTACTGCTAAATTAGGCAAGAAGCCCAAAACAGTTTCAAGGGTTTTGGTGGACGCTTCAGGAGATAATTTTGCAGAGATTGCCACTCCCTCGACTGACAAAACTAGAGAGGATATAACAGCCTCTGATTATCAGATAACCAGGGTGGCTCTAGGGAAAGTGACAGCAGAAGGGGCGCAACAAGATGCACGGGATGCCACAAACGTGCTGTGCCAAAAGTTAAAAGAAACAAAAGACAGCAGAGATGAGCTTAAGAGAAAAGTGGAGCAGTTGACAGAGGTTTTGCTTAAACTCTCAAAACCCCTTGAATCGATACCACCTTCTTCTGTCTCTGTCGTATTCGATTTCTCATCGGTGCCTACAATTGAAAAGATTGCTAAAAAAGGAAGGGTGGTTGATGAATGGATCCAAAGGTTGCTCCAACAGGGGAAGGAATTAATTCAAGATGTTGTGAAAGTTCATCAGTCTTTAGGGGACATTCAGAAGGAGGGAGAGAAGATGGATGATGAATTCTCTCAAGAAATTGGACATCTTGATTTGACTTTTGAAGCTCTCCATGTGTTAAAGCAAATAGCAGCACATCTCTTAGTAGAAGAAGGTATTCTCCCGCATACGGATAAGCATTTTCAGCTGACCAAAGCCATTAGGTTCAGAGTAAATATTCTCAATGAAGCCTGCAGCAAGTTGAGAGAATCGAGGGATAAATTGATTGATGGAAAAAGTGATCTAGAAGAAGAATTGCTAAAGATTTGTCCAAAGGTGTCAGTTGGGAACTCAGGTATCCTATCAGCGGATGATCTCTTCAAACAAGTCCAAGAGTCTATTCAATATGAACCAGTGCACGGATTTGGTCTTGAGATCATTGATCAGTTTGTAAGGATTGAACATTCTTTGGAGGCCTTAAGAAAGCTCAGCAAAGGATTGAAAAAGCTTCCCGGCAATGCTAGCAATACTCATGAAACTTGCGAAATTTGCAATGATCATTCCACTGCGCCTGATGAGAACAAGATGTAAGGCATAATTCGGAAGTTCCAAGAATTTCAGAACAAACAGTCTCAGCTGGAGGAAGAAAAAGATGAAGGAGCAAAGGATGACGATTCAGACTAAGTCCCAATGTTTCATGACATTTCAATCTTGAAATTGACATGTCTTTTTCATTTCTGTTTCGTCACATAGGAAGCAAATTTTGACTTGGTCTCCTGCGTGAGAGTCAAGCAAAATAGAACTCTGTTTTAAAGAACACTATTTTCTAGGATTTATCCTATTTTCTCTCGTTTCTTTTATTATAAATAAGGGATGCTTATGCATTCCAAAGGGTCGAGATTTTTTGGTGATATTCAGAGCTATTGGAGAGAAGAAAAACTTTGTGTTTTCGTTCAATCATTTTGAAGAATAGGAGTTGATATTATTTTACAAACTTTGTGTTGTGGGATATATCTTACTTAAGACAGTGTTCTTATGTTCATGATCTTAAGCTATTCTTTGCATAGCATCTTAGTGTTTCTAATCATCTCAGACATTGTATTTATGATCTAAAGCTCGTATGATTATTTCGTGCTCTGCGTTTACTCGAAAGAAAATACGTTTCTCTCATTTCCTTTCCATTGTGCTTCTTTCATTATAATAGTTTCTAACCCCGTTCATTTATGAAAGCAATACCTTTGAATCGTGTGAATGCGGATTTCGGGATTCTATCCCAACCCCCAATGGTTAGCTTAGTGTGAATACTGTATATATTGTTTTCGTTGTGTTTTAGATTAGTAGCAAGCAGGCAGCCTCACCTGTCTTTGAGGAGGAATTTAATCCCATATACTGTGGTTGAACCTCATATTTTGGGTTGACAAAATATCCAACCAACATGCTTCTATACCCTTTATAAACTACTTTAATATTAAATTTCCAACAACTACTGTTCATGCCTCGACAAAATGGTACCTGTTTGCGCACTAATATTGACATATATTTTTTAAATATGACTTTGCAATACGTTATAATATAAGGTTATTTTATCAATGGGCTATGAATAAACTTATTTTATATGTATAAGAATGAGGTCACTTTTATTGATATATATATATATATATCAAAAGATGGTTGTTGTTGGTCAATTCTATGTGTAAGGCCAATTATGTATAAAGATTTTAAATTTGATAGTGGAAAATTTAATTATTTGATTGTTTATGTTCAATATTGAGATAGATTTGTATCATACCAAATAATAGTTAAATATTGAATTTATAAATTTAAAAAAGATAGTGATATAAATAATTTATTAAACATTTTTATTGAAAAATAGGCTTTTATAAATAAAAATATTAAAATATTAAAATACAATATTAATTTTGAAAAAATTGGAATCGCACTCCATAATGTAAGTTATATCCAACTATAAAAAACAATGTTAAATTACACTATCAATAAAATACCAAAATTAAAACTAAATTAAACACTATCAATAAAATACTAAAATTGAGGCTATTTTTTATTCAATAGTTTTAAATTAAAACAAAAATATATATAAATGGCCGTCAAATTTAAACTCCCGTGTATTCTTTCAAAGTTTGTTTCCATGAGGTGATGGTCGAAGGGACAATGTTTGTTAGTTTATTAACTAGCAATTGCATGTGTACAATGCAATGTGAACGTGAAACAATATATGTTATTAGATTTAAAGGGATAGTTATTACTTTTGTAGTTGATGTCGGTAAGGGGTGTGATTGATTTTGTAAGTGTAGAAATATAGAATAACCACTTCATTTAAAGGTTCTCTATACATTTCAAACTTGTTACAAATTCGTACATATACATTTGTAATTCTCATATCATGAGTGGTAGCATTTTGTTGACTATATTATTTGAGCTTAACATGAATACATGAAGAGTTCCGTGCATGTGCAGATTTTATATCATGAGTTGGTTTAGAAAACACTTGTGATAGATGAAAGAAATGCAAATAGGTTGCAAGATATTGGCATGTCATAATAAGGCTCTTAAGGTGCATGGGCTGCTAGGATCTCTAGATTTCATTTTCTAGTATTTGAGATCCAGATATAAAATATTTGGGTTGATTTTTTCATTGTACTTTAGAATGTCAAAAGGCATGGAAGCGATTGTTCACTCGGACCTCTCTTTCATGTTGATTCTTACATGAGGAAGGAATTCTATATCAAATAAGACCTAGGAAGCAACCATCGCTATGCAATGAATCAGGTCAAAGCATATGGTTGAAAACTCTGAATTGACCTTCAATTTGCTCCATTTTTGTCTCTGTATTTAGTTGTCATGTATTATGATCAAAAAGTAAAGATTTATAATTTTTGGGACTGTTAAAGTGTGTTTAAGAAGTGTAACTTGTAGTGCCCACTTCCCTTTGACACCTTTTGATACTGATCATGACAATGTTGACTATACCATGGACATTTTTATAGTTTTGATTTAGTATGATGATTAGCTGTTAGAGCATGGATTATTGCTGACTCTGATTCATATATGATGCATGATGATTATTAGAGATATTTTATATATTGATGTTGATATACGGTCTGACATGGTTACATTATAGATGTTGTTCGGACATGTGATATTTGGATATTTTGAGTAGACCTAGAAAATGAAAATTGAATTAAAATTGATGATGATATAGTTATTGATGAAATTTTAAGTGACACTGTTGATTGGCTTGATGATTGTTGTGATTCACATATATATTGATGACTTTGGAAGTATATTATATTCATTTGGATGTTCTGATGTGGCCACGAGGCCTAAGAAGGTATTTGTGTTTTGCAGGTTAAAATATCACAACAAACATCGAGGGATTGGAGACCGACCACATTGGAATTCTAGATGAATTCAACAAGGTCACCATGGCAAATAATATTTGTTTGTGCATGTTTGTGTGTGTTAGGGATTCCCATGGGGGGATCACCTTTAAATGTGACCAATGGATTTTATGTATTTTTTTCTTTTATTTGGTTCCTTTGTTTATGTTTGCATGTGTTTATTTTGTGGTGCATTGACCCTTTCATTATTCATTAAATGGTGTGTAATATTGTGAGTAATCATGTAGTTAAATTAATTAATTAAAATATGTCATAAGAAAGTAATTAATAGAGTTGTTGGCTTTGATGTAAAGTGTTGTAAGAGATGTGTAAGTTAAATTTTGAGTGTGAAACACTTGATCTTCTTGGAAATTCGAATTTGTCCTTGAAGGCTGATTTTGGAGGCTTGTGGAACAAGTTAAACTTGTCCTATACCTCTTAAACTCATTTACCAACCATACCTATGGTTGGAGGGTTGATTTTAGACTTTTATAATATATTTGTGTAAGTCAAATTGTTAGTTTTAATTGCACTTCTCTTACATGGTTTAATTTCAATCCTTTGGGGTGTGAGTTGGATTTGAGTATGTAAGTAAACTATCATATTTTTCACCCACCTATTTATTATGCTTTGGAGAGTGAAGTTGACTTTTGGGGTTGGGGTTGAGGATGTGTGATGTGGCATCCTACATGGATCCACCTCATCCTCTTCCCTTCCCTCTTCTATAAAATTTGAATTCCTTGCCTTGTTTTGGGGTTGCTTCACTTTGGAGACTTCATTCTTGGGAGAATTCATTGTTGTTTTGGGAGCTCTTGCTGTTGGAGAAGTTTGAAGATTATTGCATGCTTGTTGTTTGATTGATTTTTGGATTGTTTTCTTGGAAACAATTGTTGTTTAGAACTTGAGAAAATCCATCATGGAGAGTTAAGAGCTTGGCTCTTGAAATGCTCTTCTTTTATGAATGAAAATGTTAATGTGTGAATGTTTTGGCATGTTTGTGGGTTGTTGGGTAGATGGCCTAGGAATGGTGTAGGAGAAGACTACGGGGTTTAGTTTTTGGGAGGAACAAGTGTGTTTTAGGGAGGTATAAGGGTGGAGGGAGTTGGGATTTGGGTTCCACCTTACAAGAAATAGCTTACATTTCATTACTCATTATGGGGTGCTATAAGAGGTCGGGGAGGCATAAGGAATGTCAGGGTTTTGATATACTATATTTTGGCGGTTTGTAATTCAAGTGGTGATACCCATTTTCCCCTTTTGGGAGGCATAAGAAGCATCTCCCATAGTTTCTTGCTCCTTTGGCTTGTCTGATGAATCCTCAATAATGTTTGTCATGCTTTAATGTAGTTGTAAACTACATTCTATTTTGGACTGTGTTTTTATTGTGAAAATGATGCTTGTGTGTTTGTGGAAGCCTGTTGTTGCCATGAGTTGGATCACATATTTTATTGCATTATGGTTGGGGCTCGAGGGCCAATGAAGAAGGATGGCTTCTCCTCTTCATTGGATGTCTTGGTTGGGTGGAGAGTGTTGCCTTTCCTCTACTCTTGTTGTGATCACAATTTGGAAGAATGAGAAATATGCATGTTGCTGTTCTGGAGCTGAGATAAAGACAGTTTGACAGTCCCTTGTGAAATGAAGTCTTATTGTAACCTTTCCCACTTGAATTGGATGAACTTGTATATGTTTTGTAATGGAAAGATGTTTTATTGGTTATGAAAGTGTAAATTGAAATGTGAAAGAGACATACTTTGTTCTGTTCTTTTGAAAGCAAGAAATTACGTTCTGTATGATGAAATTGAAGAATGAAAGAAGGAAGTTGTAAGTTGTATTTTGGAATCAATAAAGGATTGCATAACCTTCCTCAAATTGCATCATTGTATTGAAATCCATCACCTATATGTGAGTTGTAATCTCTATTTGAAAGAAAGAAATGCGTATGGAGAAAATGTAATACTCTGTTTTGTGAAGTGCATGATTTGAAAAGAATAAAAGTTGTATTCTTGTCTTTCTCAGTTTATTGAAGGAATGAGACCTCTTTGAAACCAACATGAAATGAATTCATTTGTAAGGAAAGTAAAATAAAAACCATTGAGTTAATTTTGTTGTTTCCATTTCTGCTTCACGTTAAACTCTACAAATTTTACCAGAAATGAACTGACCGAACCTGCAATCAAGAAATAACAATGAAACATTAAAAGTGAACATGCTAGGCTATAAATGAATGCAATTAGACAAAATCAATTAAGGGAGAATCCTTCAAACCTTGCAAAAATGGGCTCAACCCTCTTACAGTTGTTTTGATGTCAAGAGATGTAGATTTTCAAATTGCAAATCAATCAGACAAATTTAATCTTGAAATCCTTCTTAAATCTATCCAAGAACAAATCTCCATGTCTACTTGACATGTTGAGAGAGGAATAAGATCAAATTGAGCAAATTTTATAAGTTAAAATTTACCAGTTTGCACTGTAAAGCCTGTAGATTGTTTTCTTGAAATTGACTCAAAATTTATCAAAATAAAAATTTAATGAACTATGTGTAAAGAGGACGTCAAGATCTTTCCAGAAAGTCATCATTTTCCTAAAACTGAGCTCTCTATCAAAAGTTATGGCCTTATGAAGTTTTTCTTCATTTGGTGTAAAAAAAAAATTATGACTGTAAAATTTTTTTTTGGGAAATTTTTCTAAATTTTCTCCGTTGGCCAGTAGCCAATCAGAGGTTGTCATGTGGCATGACGAGGTGTTGGCGGAAGGGTGGATCCTTCTTTTAACTTAGTGCTTAAAATTTTTTTTTTTGGAAAATTTTCTAAATTTTCCCCACTGCCCCGCAGCCAATCAAGACCTGCCACATGGCATTGCGAGGCATTGGCGGGGAATCGGGTTCCTTTCTGCCCTTTACATTTTTAGAAATTTTTTGGAAATTTTTCTACATTTTCCCTTTCGACCCACAGCCAATTATAAGCGGCCACGTGGCATCGTGAGGTGTCAGTGGAGGCGCAGGTGAATTTTACCCTTGTCGCCCCTCTAGGCGTTAAAATTCTTTTATCCCCGCCGCCCCGCTTTCCCCGAGTTGGCTTAGGAGGCGCCACATGTCCCTTGTAGACTCACGGACTTGCAGGAGTGTGGGAGCAAAGGTGTCTTTTTTCCCCATGTGGGAAATTTCCAAAACATCTCCCGCGGCCCCGCCGACCCTCTCCTAGGGAAAATTTTCTCCCTGTGGCCAGCAGACCCGCCCGTGGGGAATTTTTTCTCCTTGCGGCCCGCCGACCCGCTTATGGGGAAAAATTTCTCCCAACAGCCTATAGACCCGCATGTGGAGAAAATTTTCTCCCTGCGGCTCGTCGACCCGCTCATGGGGAAAAAATTTCTCCCCTGGGCCCGCAGGCCCGCTTTTGGGGAAAATTTTCAACCCAAGGCCCGCCGGCTCATAACTTTTGAATTACAAGGAGTTCGGTGGACTTCTTTATATCAATGGAAAGGTGAGGAAATTTTCTATCCAATGGGAATGGTTTATGGAAAATTTTAATGCATTAAATTTGAGAAAAATTCAGTTGAATCTTTAAATCTTGTTTTAGAGAGTGGGTATGGTGAGGAATTACCCTCTTAACCTAATTGAACCTTCTAACCTTAAATTTTGGACCTTGTGACCTCTAATAATTGTTCCACTAATTCATGACACAAATACCAACATAACAAAGTACAAGATATTTTTTTTGAATTGTTTTATGTATAGAACAACGCAACAGGTGGTCACAAAGGTTACGACTAACTCTTCAAACAACTTGACTCAACGATGACCTTATGGCCAGCACGGAAACAACTAACACCCATCAAGGATAGTTCACTTTACTCTTTGACAAGGCACCATGAAACAACTCAACCAAAATATACAGTCATAGTTGGATACACTCCACGGTTTACAATCCCTTAAGGTTATGCATTTACCAAAAATGTTTTTTTTCAAGACCTGCCTTAACAATCTACAAGATTCATGTTTGGTTCGAGCATTCTTCTCACAAAGGTGAACTTATTACTTTGGTAATCTAGACTAACTAGCCGAAGCACAAGATTTCTGAAAGAGGTTCAACTAAATAGTGGCAAAGCTAACAAAATTCGTTTGACCAAAAGGGACACCTTTCATCTCTCACCAGGTTGCATAAACATGCCCGAGCTGAAAATCTTGATCCGGACCTCCATTGCACAAGTGATGAGCATAAGCTCTAACTGAAGTGGAGTTCCATTACAACAGTTATCAAAACATCCTACAAAACACCAAGAGAGAGAAAGTCATCCTTAGCGCAGATAGATTATCTTCTTATGGGGCGCATGGAAGAAATTTCCCCAGGCGTGAAAGAGAGGCACAAAAACAAATTTTCTTCTGGGAACAGGAGAAACTATTTTTCTCCTGAGTGCACAACACAGGTGCAAAGAGACTCATTTTTCTCCGGGTGCACAAGATGGGCATGGAAGAGACTCCGTTTTCTCCCAAGCGCGCAAGACAAGCACAAGAGACTCAATTTCTCATGGGCACACAAGAAAGGCAAAGAGGCTTTTCCTCTTCTACGAACTTCAGAAGGCCATAAATTTTGATAGGGAACTCCGTTTTTGGAAAACGAGGACTTTTCAGAAATCTCTCGACGTCCTCTTTGCACAAAAACCTTAATAATTTAATTTGGATAAAGTTTTAAGGGTCAATTTTGAGAAAACATATCTGCAGGCTTATAAAATGAAAACTGGTGACATTCGACTTATAAAATTTTGTTCAATTCAACCTCCCTCCTTTCTCAACATGCCAAACAAACATAGAGGGTTGCTCTTAGAGGAATTTAGGATGGATTGCAAGGTATAATTTTGTTGATTGAAGATCAATTCAAAATTTCTCAATTTTGATATTGAAACGACTGCAGTTTTTCCTTTGTTCAATTTGAAAGGATCCTTAACCATTTCTTAAGTAGTTTAGTTTTTTGGGGGACTCCTTAATCATATTAAGTTCAATTCAATGTTTCATTTTATTGTTCATTGTTGCAGGGGTTGTTTTGTGCATTTTGAATAAAATATTTTGCCAGTTTGAAAAATTCTCTAACAGAGTTCTACAACTTCAATTTCAATTTGATCCATTTCCATTTACAAACATAAATTTATGAATTCATTCTAATCCAATCACTACAATATTCTGTTTCCTTCAAATCATGCATTCCAAAGGAAAAGAGTAATATATTCTCTTCATATGTATTCCCTTTTCAATTTTCCAAATAGAGATTTCAAATACATTGCAAACCCAGATTTCCAATGAAGACAATATCATCTTAACAGAACTAAATAACTTCTATTGACTTGTATGATTCTTTTACAAATTTCTTTTCCATTGATCAAATACAACTTACAAGATATAAATCTTTCTTTTCTTTCATCCAAAAATAGAAAACAGAGTACATCTCTTTCAAATTTCGAATTAAAAGTTTCATAACCAATAAAAAACATCTTTCCATCACAAAAAGAATCTACAAGGTCATCCATTTCAAAGTGGGAAAGGGTTACAATAAATAATGATCCCAACAAGGACTGTCAAAATTGTCTTTTTCCTCTGCTCCAGAACAACAACATGAAGATTCTCCATCTTTTTCAATTTTGATCACAACAAAAGCAGGGGAAAGGAAACGCTCTCCACCCAACCAAGACATCCAATGAAAGGAGAAGCCATCCTTCTTCATTGGCCCCTGAGCCCCAACCACAATGCAATAAGAAATGTGTTTCAACACATGGCAACAATAGGCTTCCACAACACAAAGGCAATCTTTCAACATGCACATTTCATATTAAAACACAGTCCCAAAATAAAACAAAAATTTTACAACCACCTGAAAGACAAGAAACAAAACTCAGGCTTCTTCATGCAAGCCAAAGGAGAAAGAAACTATGGGGGATGCTACTTATGCCTCCCAAAGGGGAAATGGGTATCACCACCTAAGAACAAACTGCCAAAATATAACATTTCAAATCCTTGACATGCCCTTATGCCTCCCCCAAGTACCCCTTATTCCTCACATTTCCTTATGCCTCCCCAACCTCTTATGGCACCCCATAACGAGTAAAGAAATGCAAGCTATTTCTTTGTAAGGTGGAACCCAAATCCCAACTCCCTCCACACTTATACCTCCCTAAAAACACTTATGCCTCCCACAAAATAAACCCCATAGCCTTCTCCTACACCATTCCTAGGCCATCTACCCAACATCCCACAAACAATAACAAACATACAAGCATTTACATATTCATAAAAGGGAAAAGAAGAGCATTTCCAAGAGCCAAGCTCTTACCTCTCCATGATGGAGTTTGTTCCAAGTTCAAAACAACAAGCTTTCCAATGCAAAATAGTCCAAGAGATCAACAATCTACAAGCATGCAACAATCTCCAATCTCCTCCAAAATCAAGAGCTCTCCAAAAAACAAAAATAAGTCTCCCAAAATGAAGTGATAAAAGTGAAGCAACCCAAAACCAAGCTAAAGAATTCCAATTTATAGAAGAGGGAAGGGAAGAGGATGAGGTGGATCCAAGTGGGATGCCACATCACACATCCTCAACTCCAAGCACAAAATTCAACTTCATTCTCCAATGCATAATCAATAGGTGGGTGAATAATATGACAGTTTTACTTACACACTCAAACAAGCCCACACCCCATAAGGACTGAAATTAAAACATGTAAGAAAAGTGCAATAAAAACATTCAACTTGACTTACAAAAATGCATAAAGAAGAGATAAATTTAACTCTCCAACCATAGGTAAGGTTGGTATATAAATTTAAGAGGCATGGGACAAGTTTAACTTGTCCCACAAGTCTCCAAAATCAGCCTCCAAGGAAAATTTCGAATTTTAAAGAAGATGGAGTGTTTCATACTCCAAAATCAACTTACACATCTCTTACACATCACTTACACATTTCTTACAACACTTTAATTTTAGGCCAAAAACTCTAATAATTACTTTCTTATGACCCAATTTGATTAATTAATTTTTAACAATATGATTACTCACATTAATTAACACACCATTTAATAAATAAGGAAAGGGGTCAAAGCACCACAAAATAAACACATGCAACATTAAACCAAGGAAAATAAATAAAAGAAACATAAAACCCCTTGGTCACATTTGAAGGTGATCCCCCCATGGGAATCCCTAACAATAATCAAACACACACAAACAAATAAAGTTGCCATGGTGACCTTGTTGAATTCATCTAGAATTCCAAAGTGGTTGGTCTCCAATCCCCCGATGTGTGTTGTGATATTTTAACCTGCAAAACAAAAATACCTCCTTCAGCCTCGTGGCCACATCAGAACATCCAAATGAATATAATATACTTCCAAAGTCATCAATATATATGTGAATCACAACAATCATCAAGCCAATCAACAATGTCACTTAAAATTTCATCAACAACTATATCATCATCAATTTTAATTCAATTTTCATTTTCTAGGTCTACTCAAAATATCCAAATATCACATGTCTGAACAACATCTATAATGTAACCATGTCAGACAGTATATCAACATCAATATATAAAATATCTCTAATAATCATCATGCATCATATATGAATCAGAGTCAGCAATAATCCATGCTCTAACATCTAATCATCATACTAAATCAAAACTATAACAATGTCCATGGTATAGTCAATAGTGTCATGATCAGTATCAAAAGGATATATTTATCATCGTGGAAAAATTCTAAGCCAATGCTAAAAAAGATATAAATATGTTTCATCGTGGGTAAGAAAATACTTTTAAAAATAGGGGTAAACAATTGATTAATTAATTCATTATATGTAATTTTCCATGGGTGATTCCGAAGTGATTTAATTTTAATGATTTCTTTTTGAAGAGTTTTTTTCCTTTTCTTTTTAAATTTGTCATATAAGTGTATTGCAAATTAGTATAAATATCTTAAATACATTTAATTGAAAAATGTCAATGTGTATCAATTTTAAGGATTTTTATGTATACAACATTGATTAATAATTCTACAGCCTTCTCTGGAAATTACTTATTAGTTACAAATGACATCAATCTAGTTGTACCAATGCATTGAATTAGAAAAAAAATGGGCTCCAAACTCTAGTATATGGCAAAGATATTATAATTTTTTGATCGACTTCTCAATAATGAATGTCAGGTGGTGTGTGGATTTTGATGTTTTTTCTAACAGATAAACTTGTGCTCTTCAAATTGAAATAATCTAATGATTTTTTAATTTCTCTAGAATGCGTGCAAATACTCAATAGATTTCATGTGAACAATGGATGATTTATAATTCTCCAAGTTTATATATAAAATAAATTTACAATGCTCATTTGCATTCATAAACAAATTGAATTCAAATTAAAAATTTATTAGAGTCTAAACCAACATCAAATGATTAAAAAAGTAAAAAAAAAATGACCAAACAAGGGTGTTTTGTTCTTGTGAACCAAGAGGTACCACACAGAGGGGTTAGGAATGACATTAACATTCATGATGAGCCCAAGAACATTAACAACATTCTACACATAGGAACCCATGTGGGTGTAACAAGGAAGGACATAGAAAGGTACATCTAGGGAAGTAGGGAGAAGAGTTAAAACCACTTAAAATTCGAAAACATGGTATTTAATTTAGATCTATAATAGAAAAATACACAAAAACTAAAATTATGCAATTTAACTAGTAATAAATATCTAAAATATATTTTTTAGGTGTCTATAATGAATAACATTTATGCTAATAACATTTTTGTTTATATTAATAAACACTTCATTTTGGTATGTGATTAATTATTTGCTATAATTTTGGCTTGTTCTAATGTATTTGTGTTTTTATCAATTATTAGGTAGTCCAAATTAGGCTCACCCTCTAGTATTCCCCCCTTTTCTCTATTCTCCTATCACCTCCTATGTTTTCTTTTTCTTTTTCCCTTATGTTTCTTTCTCTTCCCATGTTTTCCTTATTTTTTGAATTTCTTGACAAAATTATACCTCACAAATGGTCATGGACCATAATCATACGACAGTTATGTTGTGGTTTGTGTGGAACCTTTTACCCTTATTCCATGTGCATCAAGGTTTTTGGCTCTACGTTTTTGGATTTTCATGATAGTTGTATATTACATATGTGTTAATAAAGTCCTAATGTGAATTAAAGAAGTATACACACATGTAGGTGCATCCATGCACTTACAAATGATTTGCAAAAAGGAATGGAATCAAATTGAGTGATTGAGAAGCATCCCATGCAAAAGAGACCGCAAGCATTTAGAGTAGCATTCAGGAATTTAGAGAGATTCATCTATCATTCACTTCTTTTATTGATTGGTTCATTGTAAGAGATGAGGTTTAGGCACTTACATTACAATGTGTTTCTCGCTAAATGACATTATACTTGGTGTGGTAATAGTGGGGCCCTTCCCTTATTTACCTTGTCTCACTGGTATGTTGTCTTTTCACTTTTATGACTATTAGAAATTGTTTTGGGTGCCAACAATATTTTATTTTAAATTTTGATTTTATATAGATACACAAACATCCTAACTCTTTAAGGAATCTATTATCTACTATCATATGAGGATTGTACATTTAAGTATTAATTATTATCAAGGCATTCAAGAAGTTAGAGGAGTCAATTATTCAACATTTACAAAGTATTCTAGAGAAATCAAAACATTTGTTAAAGCAATCAAATTCATACTTCAAACATATTACCTTACATTAGTTTCTTTACTTAAAGAACCATTGTATATATTTGGTGTGTTGTTTTCGATAATGTATCAAATAGAAGAATCTGATAAGAATTAAGTTAAGTGAGACAAAGATCGCCAAAAACAAACCCCAACTTTTTTATAAATCTAAATATTAAAATCTCAATTAAAATTAAGAATAAGACCTATTTTCTTATTATCAAAAACAAGTTTTAAAAATCTGAATCAAATTTATAGAAAACAAAAATAGACGAATCTAATCACAGAAAAAAATAAAGGAATTTAATTAGGTCTGCTTTGTTACTTAAAATCTGTTTGAGACATGACTCACGTGATTGGATGTCTTAGGGGTATTTAATTTGATGTTTAATATTGTATTCATTTATTGGAATCACAATTATGGATTTGACTTATATTAATCAAACAAATGGATATAAACACAATATTCAATGGGTCCAGACCTCTCGTGATGGGCTTCGTTTTGCCTTAAACAAAGCATACTAAAACATATAAAAAACAAAAAAACCCCAATTTATCAAAAATAGTTAAGAAAAAGAAACAACGTGAGCCCGATTAATGTAATTTTTGTGAAACGTAAATTCAATCTCGCAACACTTTTCCCGACACAGCACTTTTCAGCGTATTTTTTTTTCAATTACGGAGCTCCGGTCATAGTAAAAATACCGTCATAATAGTCATTCACGAGGCCTCAAAAAACATGGATTTCTTTAAAACATGAGAATGGTGATCAGGGAACTGAAACCCCACAAAAAAACATTACATGTAAAGATTAATAAACAAATCTAAACACAACTAACCTGCATTCCACGAAAAATTAAATCTAAACACAGTTAAAAATGAAAAAATAATTGTTAAAAATAGCCCGAAAAAATGAAAACATCCAAACGGCCGTCAAATTTAACACAACCGTAGAAACATCCGGAAGAGCCTTTCCCATAGGGGGAATGCCTTCGGTGTAAAAACGTCTTTTTCTGATAATTTACTCTTAGCAATAAAGAATTAAGTTTCTTGAACTTTGTATATAATAGTTTAACTTTACAACTAAATTGTATCTTTTTTCCTAGATTTTATAAACGCCACTATAAATTTAACGATTAAATAGTTGTCCCTCATTTCTTATCTATAGGAAAAATATTGTATATTTTGTTTCTTTCCCATTACAAATTTTATATAATTGTTGAACTTTCATGGTGATTTTGAGGGTCTGAATCTATGCGAGTTTTACCATGTAGCTTGCGTGAGAGTTAGTTTTTATCTTTGTAATGATGATTTTGTTTTTGAAATTGATGACACTCATATATGTAAGTATGTATGTATGTATGTATAATTAGTTTTTTTATTGTGTATGTGTTATGTTTTTTAATCAATTTTTGATGTGTTTCTTATTTCTTCCTTTTTTGTTTTCTATTTTCTTTCCTCATTTCTCTTTATTTTCATTTATTGGCTTTTTGTTAGAAATGTTGTATAATTTTGGATATGACCAGGATTGTAATATGGTTTTGTCCTCTCCTTTTGTGTGGATCTTTTTCTCGAGTGCCTCGAGGATTTTGACATTGTTTTGTCATCCTTTGTCTCCCATTATTTGGCATCATGCATGCCAATGGGGTTTTAATATGAATTTAAGAAGTCCATAAATACATAAGTGCTTTGGTAAGTTTAAGAGAATCATACAAAGAATGAAATATCGATTTGAGTGACGTAGAAGCATCATCGTGTCAAAAGTAATCACATGCATTTAGAGAAGAGCATCTAACATTTGTTTGTTGCATTACATAAAACATTGAAAGTGATAAAGGTTACTTACTTGCATTTTATGAACTACTTGTTGAACCACATTATAATTGGTGCAATGTCTTCATAGAACTGTTTCCTTCAAAGGAATTGATAATAATGGAGGGGATACCACATGCACCTCAAAACATCACCCATTTAAAAAAATATTTTACAAGATTTTTCTACCATGTTAGGGTTCTAGGGAAGAAGATTGGTTTCTGAAAGATCCACATAAAATCTAAAAATGGACGAGGTTTTTGGAGCTAAGGTGAATTGAATCCCACAAGGTCTGGGAGATAAAGCTCTAAACAAAGTCTCATTGGATTGCAGGCACATACATAAGAAATATTGAATAAGATGGACAATGTAGAAAATAATAAAACTAGAATACAATTCATATTAGTCTATGCTTTCAAGAAAGATGGACGTTGTCTTCTTTACTACTATCTACTTGCTATCTAAGGCTATAAATGTGTATACATGATAAACATTAAAACCCCACAAAAGCATAAATAACCACGATAGAAGTTGAAGCACTTAGGATTCAATGTATGAATCTTCACCTTCTTACCGTTACGTGGCTTGAATGCCACTTGGAAATCCCTTATGGAACCATTGAAAAAACCTTCTGCTGAAAATGAAAATACACTTCAAACCTTATGAGAAAAATTGCCAAATAACAGGAAACTAATTACCAACAATATAATAATTTAATTCAACACTCACATGCAATTGTTAAGCTCTGATATGAATTTATTTGAATTATTTAATGACTGGAAATTAAATTAAACATACGAAATTTCAAATTTACCACACAACCCAACTAATGAAAATGGTAAGAAACAATGGAAAATGGCCTAGTAAAGTCCCTTGAATAGGTTGTTTGCACAAATCTGAAGTGAAAAAACCCCCAAGGGTGACATCATCCCTCAAAAGGGTGATGTCAACCTGTAAAACTACCCCAAAACAAGTCATTGCCCTCCAAAAACCCCTCTAGTTGTTGTGCCAATCTTCTACTCTAATGCCCTAGCTCAAAACTTCCTTATTTCACTCCAATGTGACTCCCATGTATAACCACCAACTGAAAATGAGGGTTTTCATCCCCAAATTCCCAAAAGTAACAAGGGTTTTCATCCTCTATTGCTGAAGATGCAAGCATAAATGCTTCACATGCCAAATTGTATCATATGTGAGAGAGATGATCCAATAAACCCCCCTTCCCTCTTATTTATACTTTTTCCTCCTTATTTCTCCAAAAGTTTGGTGCCAAAGTTGGAAGTTTACTTTTTATTTATTTAAAACGATTTTGCTTTCTAATCAAGCGTTGACTTAGATCAAGTTATAAAGTCTTTAAATTTCCAAATTAGATTTAAGTGGCCGACATGAGATTGATTATATTTTGGATCACTTATACTCTTTAGCTCCATGTTTCCCTTTTCTTCACTCCCCTTAGCCTCTAGGAAACCAAAAAGAAAGGATAAAGGTATTTTCTTCTACTAATTTCAGGAAGGGGACATTATAGCCCTCCCCTCTCAAAATTGCTTGTCCCCAAGAAATTGAAAACTAGGAATGTTGTAGAATAGTTGCTCCCTCCCATGTAACATCCTCAATGGATAGATCCTTCTAATGAACCAAGTACTCCATGATGCCGATGTTCCTTATCTTCCTTTCTCTAATATCTATAATAGATTCTGGGATAAAAATCAACTGACCCTCATCGTCTAAGGGTGGTAGATATGCAGAATGAGTCATATTCTATACAAGTTCCTTTTTGAGGCACAAAACATGAAACACATTATGTGTCCTAATACGCTATGGTAGCTCCAACTGATACATAACCTCCTGAATTCTCCTCTAAAATTTGTATGGACCATAGAAGCAAGGCTTGAGCTTTTTTTTTCCCACAAGTTTGAGTGAATATTATCAGTAGGGATGTAATATTAAAAACACCATGTCTCCTACTTCAAATATCGTCTCCGAATGGCGTTGAAATGCATATAACCTGTGCTGATTTTGGGCATGCTTGAGGTTCTCTTTGAGCACTTCCAATATTATTTGAATCTGCTGCACCAAGTCTTTGGCTCTAGGCACCTTGCTAGCTGTCAAGACCAAATCCACGAAAGAGAGTGCAACATACCCATATAAAGCTCTAAAACAGGTCATATGAATGGACATATGGTGGGAAGTATTGTAGTTATGCTCACACAATTACAACCATTCGATCCATTATGTTTGCTAACCTACAACATAGTTCCTCAAATACCCTTCAATCCATTTATTCACTATTCCAATAATTTTGAATAAATACTCCATGAAAAGGTAAATTTTGATATGTTACTTCTTTCAATATATTTAATATGGCTTCAATGAGTAATCATTAACCTAACAAAATTTTCTCAAGCATATAGTTTAGTAACAATTACAAGGAAATGAGACCCACTTAGCATACACATACACCTTTTAAATCATTTTTCAGTAGGGGAAAGATGGTGAATGTAATATGTCACTTTGGGTTTCTCATACTCTACCCTTTATCCCCATCAAAAAAAGATATGCAACATGTATGTATAGAGATCTAAAGATGTCCCTTACATGTACCTTTAGTGTGCTTAATTGTTTTTTTTATTTGTCAAATTTTAGTGTGCTTCTATACCTTTCTGTTGGTATTTTATTAGTCAGGGCAAAACCCGTTATCTCTTTCTATTCATTGTTTGCTTTTTGTCATTAAATGTTGGTTTGCAATCCAATACTGTCCTAATTTGAATTCAACTATTTATAAATACACACGAAATGTGGTTCATTTATGAAAAGGTATCAATAAGCACAATATAACACTTACTCAAAAATCATAAGAGTGATCAAGCAATCATTAGATCACCTATCATTATTTAAGCCCTACTATTGTGGAGCACTTTTGCTTTCTAGTTGAAATCACTTGTATTTATGCATTTCTATTTATGTAATTTCTATTTTTACAATTTGCAGTTTATTATGAGCTTGTTTCCCAACCAATTAGTCTTATACTAGTCTCTAACACTAACACATGCCCCTAATTTTACTTTGTTTTCCTTAAAGTCTCAAAAATATATAACATTAGATATTCTGGGTACACATGGTTGTGGTGCACAAATAAGAACGAGGAAACAAGATCTTAATCATGCAAATCTAGTCATTAACTTAGTTTTTTTATGTCTGCAACATATAGTTTTTATATGTTTGCAACCTATCAAAAGGACCGCAGTGCTTTGCGACACATTTCATTTTTGTCTCGTTGCTTCTAACACTAGATATTGATCAAATACATATTTCTATGGGAGGTTGCGTGAATGTTCAACAATGCATATCTAAGTTAAATTAAGATGATAGCTATATGTGAACAATTTATTCAAGACTCACCTTTAAACTTATTTTAGAGTTACAAGGACTTCTCTTGATATAAAAGGGAATTAATGCATGATATTTGAAATCCTTTGGAATCACTAAATAATCTCATTTGAGAGTTAATCAAGGACTCCAATAAGAGTTAATAAGGTGAAATCTAATCTAAGTGCAGCATGCACTTGTTCGTTCAAAGTTGTAACTCTTTATGAAGCAGTTTTTGACATAGAGATCTTTTAATTAATTAGTAGTTAGTCATAGAAAATAATCCATCCTATTTTAGAGTGATAAGGAATTATCTTGATATAAAAGGGAATTTGTAGTAGAATTACATATTTAGTTAGCTAAGGAGTTAGTTGGTTGTTGTTGAAGAATCTATTGTATTACACTTAATAAAGTGCATGATTTTGAGTAAAATCGATTGGTGTAATTTACAATTTCAAACCAAATCACAAGGAAGGAGCAAGGGCCATACCTCCCCAATGTGAAGGGCATTGTTTGTTTACTTGAATCTCTATTATTTGACATTTTGTTATTTCTAAAAATTCCAACACTTCCAACATCTCAATTCGTGAATTTAGTAATCTCTGTTTTATCAATAAAAGTCATTTCTTAATTGCATTTAGAAGTAGTATTTGATTGAATTCAATAGTGGATACATGCTTATCAAAATTTCAATCGTTATCTTTGTTGTAAATAACCATGGTCACCGCCCTGGACTAAAAATCATGAAATAATTAAAGTGTGAGTATCAACGATGCTTGTCACTATTTGACATTGTTTGCAGGGATATTTTAAAGGTGTTAACAAATATCAAGGTACTAACTCGAGTACTTTCTGATAGCTTGGTAAGTTTCTATTTAGAAATCTCTTTTCCATAACTCTTTCTTTCAAAATAAAATATCTTGTAGTTACAAAAAGATTATTTTATGTGGAACACAAGCAATCAATTAGGCACTTATAGTTAGGAAACTATTTTTAAACATGGTAGGATTTTATGTTTAGACATAGAGGTTGTAGAGGTGGATTTATTAGAGTTAATTTTAAAACCCCCCTCAAAATAAACATGCAGAGCAACTTGATCAACAAGAAAAGATGGTTGATGGAGTAGAAAACCCCAATGGTACAAATAATGGAAACCCCTCACTAGGAAGGACATTCACATATCCCATAGAACTGGACCCTAATGACCAAGCCCCCATGAAGAATATCTCTCCTTAAATTTTACCAAGTTTTATGGGACTAGTATCTGAAGATCATGGCCAATTTCTATTTGAGTTCAAAGTGTTGTGCCAAACCTATGACTATACCTCAGACACCTAGAAGCTTAAGCTATTTCCTTCAACTTTAAAGGACACAAGCATGAGGTGTTTCATGGGCCTAAACACCAATTCTATCCAAACTTGGGAGGAGATGGAAACAATCTTCTTGGATAAATACCAATATTACTATAGGGTTAGGGACATAAAGAAAAAAATGTTTAAGATAGAGTTTAAGACTATCTTGATCGATTCCTCTTCCTTCACAAGAGGTGTGGTACTGGTCTTGATATTAATCTTCTTTAGAATCTATTCCTTGAAGGATTGGATGAAGACCATGGTTCATTTTAAGACCCCCCTCTAAAAAATTACTATAGAATGAGTGGCAAATCTCCAAAATGGACTTTCAAAAAATGATGAATATCCAAAAAACTGATTTGCGAACAAGACGATTTGACAAGCCGTAGTTTTATGCAATTTCAAAAGGTTTGGATGGATTTTAGATGACTGTTTATCTATCATTAGATGGGTTGAGTTAGACGTCTATCCATGTGCCATTAAATGAACTAGGTTGGATGATTGTATCTTCTCTACTAGGCGGAAAAGGCGTTAGACGATGTTGTGTTAGACGAACGTATCTCCATGATATAGATGCACGTCTACCACCATGACTATCTCTTCGACACTTGAAAACCGTCTATCATGCTTAGATGGCGCTCAGTTGGATGATCACCTTCTATGTCTTTCTCTCCCATTCGTAGATGGACGTATCTTTCATGGCCATCATAGGTGTAGGAAAATAGGTTTGGACAATCATCTATGTGTCAAAAAAGGAATAAATACATATAAAATATGGTGAATATGAGCACAATTTAATTTGAAATGTTGGTGAATTACATGCATAAGTTCATTTTTAAGTGTAAATAGTAGGTGAACTAACCCATACAAATGAATAGTTGGCCAAAAATTTTGGCGAATTGGGCGGAAACCGACTGTTGAAAATATACCATGTCTAATTTTCAAACCCTTAATATTCCCGAGTTTACGAAAATTTTCCACTAAAAATTTAACTGATGAAGACACACAAGAAGCCTTTAATTTATTGGGAAAATGAGATATGAAAAAATTGGAATTCACTGATATCATTGACCTCTGTGGAATTACTCTTGGATTCTCCCAAACTTTTGAAAGTAGAAAGGTAAGATGGCCAATGACAAGATATCAAAATTTCAACCTTACCACACAACCCAATTTAGGAAAATAGTAGGAAACACTGGAAAATGGCCTTGTAAAGTTCCCCGAATAGGTTGTTTGCACAAATATGAAGTGAAACAACCCCTAAGGGTGACATCATCCCTCATAATGGTGACATTAGCCTATAAAACTACCCCAAAACAAGTTGTTGCCCTCCAAAAAACCCCTATAGCTGTTGTGCCAGTCTTCTACTCTAATGCCCTAGCTCAAAACTTCCTTATTTCACTCCAATGTGACTCCCATGTAGAACCACCAACTGAAAATGAGGGTTTTCATCCCCAAATTCTTAGAAGTAACGAGTGTTTTCAACCTCTATTGCTGAAGATGCAAGCATAAATGCTTCACATGCCAAATTGTATCATATGTGAGAGAGATGATCCAATAAACCCCCCTTCCCTCTTATTTATACTTTTTCCTCCTTATTTCTCCAAAAGTTTGGTGCCAAAGTTGGAAGTGCACTTTTTTCTTTATTTAAAATGATTTTACTTTCTAATCAAGTGTTGACTTAGCTCAATTTATAAAGTCTTTAAATTTTCAAATTAGATTTAAGTGGCCGAAATGAGATTGATTATATTTTGGATCACTTATACTCTTTAGCTCCATTTTTCCCTTTTATTCACTCCCCTTAGCCTCTAGGAAACCAAAAAGAAAGGATAAAGGTATTTTCTTCTACTAATTTCAAGAAGGGGACATTATAGTCCTCCCCTCTCAAAATTACTTGTCCCTAAGTAATTGAAAACTAGGAATGTTGTAGAATAGTTGCTCCCTCCCATGTAGCATCCTCAATGGGTAGATCATTCTAATGAACCAAGTACTCCATGATGCTTATGTTCCTTATCTTCCTTTCTCTAATATCTATGATAGATTCTGGGATAAAAAATCAACTCACCCTCATCGTCCAAGGGTGGTAGATATGCAGAATGAGTCATATTCTATACAAGTTCCTTTTTGAGGCATGAAACATGAAACACATTATGTATCCTAATACGCTATGGTAGCTCCAATTGATATGCAAGCTCCCCAATTCTCCTCTAAACTTTATATGGACCATAGAAGCGAGGCTTGAACTTTTTTCCCCATAATTTTGAGTCAATATTATCAGTAGTGATGTAATATTAAAAACACCATGTCTCCTACTTCAAATATCGTCTCCGAATGGTGTTGAAATGCATATAACTTGTGTTGATTTTGGGCATGCTTGAGGTTCTCTTTGAGCACTTCCAGTATTATTTGAATCTGCTGCACCAAGTCTTTGGCTCTAGGCACCTTGCTAGCTGTCAAGACCAAATCCACGAAAGAGAGTGCAACATACCCATATAAAGCTCTAAAACAGGTCATATGAATGGACATATGGTGGGAAGTATTGTAGTTATGCTCACACAATTACAACCATTCAATCCATTATGTTTGCTACCCTACAACATAGTTCCTCAAATAACCTTCAATCCATTTATTTACTATTTCAATAATTTTGAATAAATACTCCATGAAAAGGTAATTTTTGATATGTTACTTCTTTTAATATATTTAATATGGCTTCAATGAGTATCATTAACCTAACAACATTTTCTTAAGCATATAGTTTAGTAACAATTACAAGGAAATGAGACCCAATTAGCATACACATACACCTTTTAAAGCATTGTTCAGTAGGGGAAAGATGGTGAATGTAATATGTCACTTTGGGTTTCTCATACTCTACCCTTTATCCCCATCGAAAAAGATATGGAACATGTATGTATAGATATCTAAAGATGTCCCTTCCATGTACCTTTAGTGTGCTTAATTGTTTTTTCTATTTGTCAAATTTTAGTGTGCTTCTATACCTTTCTGTTGGTATTTTATTAGTCAGGGTAAACCCATTATCTCTTTCTATTTTTTTGTTTGCTTCTTGTCATTAAATGTTGGTTTGCAATCCAATACTGTCCTAATTTGAATTCAATTATTATAAATACAAACGAAATATAGCTCATTTATGAAAAGGTATTGATAAGCACAATATAACACTTACTCAAAAATCATACAAGTGATCAAGTAATTATTAGATCAGCGATCATTATTTAAGCCATACTATTGTGGAGTAGCTTTCTAGTTGAAATCACTTCCATTTATGTATTTCTATTTTTGTAATTTCCATTTTTTTACAATTTGCAGTTTATTGTGAGTTTGTTTCCCAACCAATTAGTCTTATACTAGTCTTTAACACTAACACATGCCCCTAATTTTACTTTGTTTTCCTTAAAGTCTCCAAAATATATAACATTAAATATTCTGGGTACACATGAGTTGTGGTGCACAAATAAGAAAGAGGAAACAAGATCTTAAGCATGCAAATCTTGTCATCAACTTAGTTTTTATATGTCTGCAACCTATAGTCTTTATATGTTTGCAACCTATCAAAATGACTGCAGTGCTTGCGACACATTTCATTTTTGTCTCGTTGCTTCTAACACTAGATATCAATCAAATACATATTTCTAGGGGAGGTTGCATGAATGTTCAACAATGCATATCTAAGTTGAAATTAAGATGGTAGCTCTATGCGAACAATTTTTTCAAGACGCGCCTTTAAACCTATATATTTACCTTCCTAATTAAATTGAAAATAAAATTTATACAATGTTACATATTGCATTTTTTTGTATTTACTTATATTTGTGATGTCTAATTAAATGTAATTCCTTATGCCGATAAACACAACCTACAATGGTAACTAGGGAGGTGGTACTGGAGTTTAATAGTGTGAAATATCAGTAAAATTAACTGGCCTAAATTCGACATCCATTTAAATGTTACAGACTAATTTTTCTTCTTAGTTGGAAAAGATAATAAATTTTGTTAGTCAATATAAAACTCTTTAATAAACAAAATTATATATCAAATCGAAAATAGACACCTTGGCATGAATATCGACCAACTTTTTTCTTTACATATAATATTTGGTTAAAATATATGAACAGGTAGAAAATAATGACAAAATGGTAACAAGTTCATGTAATGTGATGCAAATCAAGACTAAAAGCCTCTGCACAATATACCTAAAATGCAACATAGAATAATTCAACAAGAAGTAGGTTCACATAAGGAAAGCTTTCTTTTTAACTTGTACGAACACTTAATTATTCATAGTGATAACTTGCCAAAAAAAAACTCTATCACGGATTTCAAGGTTTTTTTTCTTGGACTCATAATCAAATGGATAAGCAATGTTAATCTTCCATTAGGGGAAAGGGATTTCTAATGTCATCATCCTCGTGTAGCATTACCCAATGAGCAACCTTATAAAACTACTTTAATATTAAATTTCCAACAACTTCGATTTATGCCTCGACAAAATGGTAGTTATTCGCACGCTAATATTGACATATATTTTTAAAATATGGATAAACTTATTTTATATGTATAAGAATGAAGTGACTTTTAATGGTCAATTGAATATACATATATGAAAAGATGGCTTTTGGTCAATTCCATGTGTAAGGTCGGTTATGTATAAAGATTTTAAGTTTGATGGTGGAAAATTTAATTATTTGATTGCTTATGTTAAATATTCAGACAGATTTGTATATCCTACCGAATGATAATTCTATAGTGAATCTATAAATTAAAAAAATAGTGATATAAAAAAATTGTTAAGTTTTTTTTATAAATAAATAAAAATAAAATACAATATTAATCTTAATAAAGTTGGAGTCACATTCCATAATGCAAGTTATATCCAACTATAAACAATAATGTTGAAATCTAATATTAATCTTAATAAAGTTGGAGTCACACTCCATAATGTAAGTCATATCCAACTATAAACAATAATATTGAAATATAATACAATCTTAATAAAGTTGGAGTCACGCTTCATAATGTAAGTCATATCCAACTATAAACAACAATGTTGAATTTGTTGAATTGCACTATCAATAAAATACCAAAATTAAAGCTGATTTTTTTATTAAAGATTTTTACATTAAAACTAAAACTAGCAATTGCACCAGAAGTGTGCAATGTGTACGTTGATAGATGAATGAAGAATATGGGTGGGCATTTGTGTTGGTGAAGAATGAAAGTGTCGATTATTTTTTGTGTTGGTCCATGTCCACACCAAAAATGTCTCTTCAAATAACAAAACACATGATTATAAAAAAGGGATGTTTGTTATTTTTTCCATTGATAGAAAGAAGTGTGTCTAATTTTTCAAATATGGTAAATTCATTTTGCATTTCATATTTCTCGTATCTTTTGATTCACTAGTTCAATAATAACAAATTGAAATAAAATGAATACTATAGTAAAAAAATCAAATGGTGAGAAAGAACCATAGTGATAACTTTTGGGCCAAACATCATGTAACCGAATTATTACAACGAATTTAAAAATAATGATCATACTCACAATTAATGTTAGGAGTATGACAACAATTTACTTCCAATTAACTATACAACCATATAATTAAATAGTTATAATCCATCAAGGACAATGACATCATGGTTAGCTAACAATCCGCAAAGCTAATTTTTTCTTCTTAAAGCCAATTTACTCCTACGAAATATGTTATGTGTAGGAAGTGTCAATGTAGATTTATTTTTTATAAGAAAGATGTATACATTTTTATTGGTGTTGTCATCATCTTCAATTTGTTTGGCATATGACTTTCATTTGGAGCAGCACAGTCTCTAATGCATTAGAAATAAAAATGTGTTAGGCTATTTTGTGCTACATATTGATCGACTACATGAAAGCCTCCAATACATAAGAATAGCCATTGTTGTTGTCAGACATAAATGAAGTCATTTAATATTAAGTTGAAGGATTTTTTAAGTGATTCGATTAAAATATTATGTTAAGTCGAAAGATTATCGTACACACAAAGTCTATCATTCATAATACTAAGCAATAGTAATCTAACAACTCACTATTATAAATGTTACACGCCACTTATAGTTTCTCAAAATAAGATTATTATAAAATTTCTTGTATAAAAAAATATTTTAATAATAAAAACATTATTTGTAATTCATAACTAACCTAGAGAGACCTAGAAAAAATTAATGACCAACAAATTTGCACTGGGCGGGGCAATATTTGATTGGTATACCAGTTCCATTAGTTTTCTTAACCATTAAGCCTAAACCACGCCATGATTAGCTCACCGCAAACACATGTAATTGATTCTTATTCTTGCCGCCAACCTTTAGATTATATACGTACACACTGTCTTTTTCTTGGTAAAAAAGGGAACCAATTTGAATCTATGAACATATGTATTACAATTGGTCTAATGTTAAAGGTTCAACTCCTTCATGGAGCACACAAAATTGTTGAGGCTTGTCTTTTTTACCTTCAAATTTCAATTTTGTCAAACCATCACAAAATTGAAATCCTAATATTAAGAAAGCTCGAAGAAACTCATTAGCTAGCTAGAAAGTTCTTCAAGCATGCAAGTTTGAGAAACAATGAATTATAAAAAGAAAGCCATCAATAGATCCATCTTTTCACTAGATATCAAAAACATAAAAAATACGATGCATAAATATTGTTTTTGGTTGAAAAAAATAGATCAAAATTATTAACCACATATATACAAAAATGTGTGAATAAAAATTGGGAGTTGAGGTATTGAAGTTTAAATCAGAAGATCCTATCTCTCACGCACGTTTGCGCACTAAGAAAAAAGTATTTTCCGCTATGTCATCATTAGTTTTGACGAAAAATGTAACAACACATTACATTGTTACTTATATAGATAACAACGTAAGGTGTTGTTATCTATTCCGTTAAATTATCATTTGCAAATTTTTAAAAAGAATAGGCACCATATACCATCAAATGTGAATGCACAACAAGATGGTGGACACAAGAATTGAGGCATGGAGGTCGCGGGTTCGAGACCGAGTGCAAAGATTGATTGGCATGGTCAATCTTTTGCGTAGATTTGCGTTGACTGTGAACCCACGTGAGGGATAGGCACTACAATTGAAATCTTTATCCACCATGGGAGAAATTTGGTTAGTGTAAATTAGCTTCTAGGCAGACATTGTTGTGATGAAAATAAATGCACAATCTTGCATCAATGTCACGAGAAGAAGGGAAGGTCGATTGTCACTAAAGAGTACTCTCCCAAATCATATATATTTGTTGTGTAATTTGAAAATCCTTATATGACTAAAATATTTACATATTCAAAAAATTGAATCCACATTAATTAATATATAGTGAGATAACATATAAACACAAATATATTATAATTCTCACGTTCTTGAAATTACTTCCACGATAAACAATGTTTCCCGTTTAACGTAATTGATTCATTGGTTACACTTTTCCCTGTCTTTTCATGCAGCTTAATGCTCAAATTACAATACAAAGAATTATATTGCTTTTTCACCGCTAATATAGTTTACTCTTGTTTCATAGGCAATTAATTTTTGACCGATTAAATACAAAGAAAGAAAGAAATTTACATGGCCACTTGTTTATGTGCGTGGATTTTATATGGTGTCTACAAGGTTTGCATGACGTGTGGTATCTTGTTTTTTATCCCTTTTTGTTTTTGTTTGGGACATAAAACACTTTGACCTTCGTATTCACATGCCTCTATTGTTGGCCTATCACCATAATAATAATCAAATCCAAACATTTCACTCGCATTCCTCCACCAAGCAGTCAAGTGGATTTCAGAGACATTTCACTCATATTCCTCCACAAGATTTGAATGTGGATGGCACATTAGTCAATCCAAAGGGCATAACCAAAAATTTAAAGTGTCCAAAATGACATCTAAATGCTACCTTATAAACATCTTCTCTTACCCAAATTTGGTGGTACCCAAATCTCAAATCAATTTTTAAAAGTAGAGGGCTCCATGTAATTTATCAATCAATTCATCAATTATGGGTATGTGGTACCTATTCTTGTTAGTCTTCTTATTTAAGAGTTTGTAGTCAATGCACATTTGCATAGTACCATCCTTCTTCTTCACTAAAAAACTGAAGAAGCGAAAGGACTAGAGCTAGGCTTATGTATAAAATATCCAAGAGTTCCATGATAACTTTCTCGATTTCCTCCTTGTATGCTCTATGATGACAATATGGAGTGGCGATGACCACCTTAGTCTCGGATTCTAACTCAATGATGTTCTCAAATCCTAGATATAATGGAAGACCATGAGGAATACTGTTGAAAACCTTTGCATGCTTGTCAATTATAGGTTGAATATCCTTGTCATACTAATGTTGATGTAAAATATGATCCTTGGAAGTCACAAAACACTCTGCTGCCCATGAAACCTTCCCTCTGTGAAAACATTTTTCCATCCTTTTCACTGTCTCTACCATGGGTTCCCATTTTATATACCACTCAACTCTATTTACTTGCCTGCTCATATGAAATTTAGCTCCATATTTTGGTAAGTTTGCGTAAATTCACCTAGAGAATGAAAAAATTATTACACCCCTAGGACTATGCTTGTCTCACCAATTCCCACCACATAAAAATCATCCTCAATATTATGCTTTCCTAGAGTGATTTTTCAGCTATTTCACCTTCTTTGTGCATGGGATGGTGAAGCCATCAACCATGTTCATATTGAATCCTTTGAAGTCTTCCTCTTGTACCCCCATCCTATCTACCAAATCAACATTAATAAAATAATGGGGTTTCCCAATATTAATCAACACGATGACCTTATTTCCAAACAATACTCCCTCACTCTAAAGGGGTGATATCTAGGAGCCCAAGATATCGTAACAAGTGTACACTCTGCATGCTCAACTTTTTATTGTTTATATTGTACCTCCTCTTATGGCTCTTCCCCTTATACTTCCTCCACTTCTTTTTCTCCATCCGACACTACCTCAATGTAGTGGACTTTCCCTTTTCCCAAGCAACGATGTTCTGATGTCCATGGATCTTTGGAAGTAAAACAAATATTCTTCCTCCTTAACTCATTCCATGTT
This sequence comes from Taxus chinensis, assembly GCA_019776745.2. Taxonomy (NCBI): domain Eukaryota; kingdom Viridiplantae; phylum Streptophyta; class Pinopsida; order Cupressales; family Taxaceae; genus Taxus; species Taxus chinensis. The sequence goes on along the minus strand of CM034150.1, from coordinate 24,272,945 downwards.
TCCCCTTACTTTTTTAATTTTTGGAATATATCTTTGATGTACATTATCCTATTGAAATGGTCTCCTTTTTCTTGTCATAAGGGGTTGTCATTGGTTTCCCAATAGGTGAAGATCTTGGCTCTCCTAGATAAGTTCCTCTTTGTTGTCCCAAAGAGAGAAATTTTCTCTTACAAGATACTAATTCAAGGTCCAAATCCTTTTCAATGGATTCTTGGAGAGAAAGAGGGTTGAAATCTCTCAATAATCCTTTGAGTGGATCAACTAGTCCCTCAATGAACAACAACACAAGTCTTCTCTCAGACACATCTGACACCATCACTGAAAGCTTATGAAAATCAGCCTCATAGTTCTTCATGTTGATGTGTTGCTTCAATTGTTCCAATTATCCAAAAAAAATTGGATCAATCATATCAAACCTTTCTATAAGTATTTGGCTAGATTAATCCAAGGTGGAAATGGACCCATGCCCTTGAGTGACCATACCATGGTACCTCCATTCATGCACCACTCCCTCTATGTGGAGTGTGAAAAATTTGAGGGCTTGTTCCTCATACATAGGATTCAATGAAAAGTATATTGTAGCCATGACCTCGCTGAACACTTATTAATTCCATCATATGTGGGAACAATTATCTTTCCCAACCTTTGTTGTATATCTTTATGGGGTTGTTCTCGCTGATTACTTCTTCTTCTTATTTTGTGTCCACTCCTCATCTTCTAGTCACAAAATTTAAGGAAAAACATATCCCAATAGATTGCAAGACTTAAAGCATAATAATCACTATGAAATCATGTCCAACCATCGTTATCCTAGGGTATTTGTTGATCTCCCTCAAACGGATCTACTTCCTCTCTTTATAGAAACTTAACTCTAAAGGTCTTTAATGCAGTATTATTTGAGGCCCTTTTGTTGGAAAAGGTGATGCCTTCTACTTGATTTTTATTTACCTTCGTATTACCCTTAAATGCTTGGATTAACTCTCCCATGCAATATATCATAGTCTCTCAGAAACTCTGCTTCATATCCATTTGATTCCTAGCCATCAACTCATGTAGGTAACTCATCTCATTTAAGGGAGGTGGTCTTTGATCCCGACCTCCCATCATGACTTTGGATTTTTTTTTTTTTTTCCTTTGGTATTGATACTTGAAACCCTTCTCATCTGAGTACATTCAAATTTGATTTCTCTTCATAGTCCGAGATAAATGAGGCTTCGATACCACTGAAATGTCCCTTAATGTGAATGCTAATAGAAAACTGGAATTGTTGAAAAACCCTTTTACTGAAAATGAAAATAACTAAAAATACACTTCAAACCATATGAGAAAATTACCAAATCACCAGAAAACACTTTCCAACAATGTAATAATTTAATTTAGCACTCATATGCAACTGTAAATCTATGATATGAATTCATTTAAATTATTCAATGGCTAGAAATTAAATTAAACATAGTTGTAATTTTTTGTCAAAATTATAAATTTACCACATAACCCAACTAAGGAAAATGGAAGGAAAAATTATACCATGTCCTTGTAAAGTCCCCTCAAATCGGCTTCTTGCACATATATGAAGTGGAACCACCCCTAAGGGTGATGTCATCCCTCTAAGGGGTGACATCATCATATACAATTACCTCAAAATAAGTCATTCCCTTCTAAAACCCCTTCACAATGTTGTGCCAATATTCTACATTGATTCCCTAGCTCAAAACTTCCTTATTTCACTCCAATGTGACTCCCAGATAGAGCCACCACCTGAATATGGGGGTTTTGTCCCAAAATTCCTAAAATTAATGAGGGTTTTCCTCCTCTATTGCTAAAGATGCAAGTGAAAATTCTTCACATGACAAATTGTATAATAGGTGAGAGAGATGATCCAATAAACCACAACTTCCTTCTTATTTATACATTTTCCTCCTTATTCCCCCTAAGTTTGACGCCCAAGTTGGAAGTGTTCTTTTTTATTTATTTAAAATTATTGTACTTTCTAATTAAACATTGACTTGGCTTGATTTAGAAAGTCTTTTAATTTCAAAATTAGATTCAAGTGGCCAATATGATATTTCTTTTCTTTTGGCTCACTTATACTCTTTTGCTCCATGTTTCCCTTTTCTTCACTCCTCTTAGCCTCTAGGAAACTAAAAAGAAAGGCTAAGGGTCTTTTCTTTCGTTGGTTTTTGAGAAGGGGACATTACAGGAAAAAATTCAAACGTAGGTTTTTATTAACCGTTACTATCTCAGATAGATCATGAGAAGATATCAATATGGAATTTGTTTTAGCATTTCCTAAATTTATGAAAGGGAATGATTCAATATTTTTAGTAGTGGCTAGTGATAGCCTTGTTAAATCCTATGTACACCTCCATTTTGTTGTGTCATAATTTTGTACTAAGACTGATATTAACATTTTCTAATTAATACTTTAATATCTTTTAAAGGAAAGTTTTGTGTATAGCCTTGTTTATTTTCATCTTATTTATACTTCTTCAAACAAGTTTAAATAAATATGTATACATGTTAACATTGTGGTTGAAGAACATATCTTAATCCCAATGCATGAATCATACATAGCCCAATGAAGGAATCATACATAACCCAACATAGGACTCACTTAAGCATTGGCGCAGGACTCACCCACACATTAGTGCAAGACTCACACTACGAGAGCACAAGAATCATATGAAGGAAGCAAAGGACCTAGATGGAAAGGATGCAAGTTGATTTTAGTCATCACATGATTTGCATAGTTAAAATAACATTGGACATGGATAATTATCTAGTCATCATGCGACTTATGTTCGATTGGAAGCATGGGCGAAAGGAACAAAATAACTAGTAGTCACCCTGATTTAAGGGATTTAATGCATGATATTTGAAATCCTTTGGAATCACTAAATAATCTCATGTGAGAGTTAATCAAGGACTCCAATAAGAGTTAATAAGATGAAATCTAATCTAAGTGCAACATGCACTTGTTTGTTCAAAGTTGTAACTCTTTATGAAGCAATTTTTGACATAGAGATCTTTTGATTAATTAGTAGTTAGTCCTAGCAAATAATCCATCCTATTTTAGAGTGACAAGGACTTCTCTTGATATAAAAGGGAATTTGTAGTAGAATTACATATTTAGTTATTTAAGGAGTTAGTTGGTTGCTGTTGAAGAATCTATTGTATTACACTTAATAAAGTGCATGATTCTGAGTTGAATCAACTGTTGTAATTCAATTAAAAACCAAATCACAAGGAAGGAGAAAGGGCCATACCTCCCCAATGTGAAGGGCATTGTTTGTTTACTCAAATCTCTATTATCTGACATTTTGTTATTTCTAAAAATTCCAGCACTTCCAACATTTAAATTTTTGAATTTAGTAATATTTGTTTTATCAATAAAAGTCATTTCTTAATTGCATTTAGAAGTAGCATTTGATTGAATTCAATAGTGGATACATGTTTATCACAGTTTCAATCGTTATCTTTGTTGTAAATAATTGTGGACACCACCCTGGAATGATAATCATGAAATAATTAAAGTGTGAGTATCAACAACACTTGTCACTATATGGCATCGTTTGTGGGGATATTTTTAAGGTGTTAACAAATATCAAGGTACTAACTCGAGTAATTATTGATAGCTTGGTAAGTTTCCATTTAAAATCTCTTTTCCATAACTCTTTTTCAAAATAAAATATCTTGTAGTTACAAAAAGATTATTTTATGTGCTTTGGAGTATGTGGAACACAAGCAATCAATTAGGCACTTATAGTTATGAAACTATTTTTAAACATGGTAGAATTTTATGTTTAGACATAGAGGCTATAGAGGTATATTTATTAGAGTTAATTTAAAAAAAACCCCCTCAAAATAAACCTGTGGAGAAACTTGATCAACAAGAAAAGATGGTTGATGGAGTAGAAAACCTTAATGGTGCAAATAATGGAAACCCCCCACTAGGAATGACATTCACATATCCCATAGAACTGGACCCTAATGCCCAAGCCCCCATGAATAATATCTCTCCTTCAATTTTACCAAGTTTTATGGGACTAGTCTTAGCAGATCATGGCCAATTTCTATTTGAGTTCAAAGTGTTGTGCCAAACCTATGACTATACCTCAGACACCTAGAAGCTTAAGCTATTTCCTTCAAATTTAAAGGACACAACCTCGAGGTGGTTCATGGGCCTAAACCCCAACTCTATCCACACTTGGGAGGAGATGGAAACAATCTTCTTGGATAAATACCAATATTACTATAGGGTTAGGGACATAAAGAAAAAAATGTTTAGGATATAGTTTAGGACTATTTTGATCAATTCCTCTTCCTTCACAAGAGGTGTGGTACCGGTCTTGATATTAATATTCTTAAAAATATATTTCTTAAAGGATTGGATGAAGACTAGGGTTCATTTTAATACTCCCTCAAAAAATTACTATAGAATGAGTCGTGAATATCTGAAATAGACTTTCAAAAAAATGATGAATATCCAAAAAAATGATTCGCGAAAAAGGCAATTTGACAGGACATAGTTTTATGTGATTTCACAAAGTTGGATGGATTTTAGATGACTGTCTATCTATCATTAGATGGGTTGAGTTAGACGTCTATCCATGTGCCAGTAGATGTACTAGGTTGGATGATTGTATCTTCTCTACTAGGTGGAAAATGAGTTAGATGATGTTGTGTCAGAAGAACGTATCTCCCAGATATAGACACATGTTTACCACCATGATTGTCTCTTCAACACTAGACAGTCGTCTATCGTGCTTGGATGGCACTCGGTTGGATGATCACCTTATATGTCTTTCTCTCCCATTCGTAGACACACGTATCTTTCATGGCCATCATAGGTGTAGGACAGTCATCTATGTGTCGAAAAAGGAATAAATACATATAAAATATGGTGAATATGAGCGTAATTTAATTTGAAACGTTTACATGCATAAGTTCATTTTAAAGTGTAAATAGTAGGTGAACTAACCCATAAAAATGAACTGTTGGCCGAATTTTTTTGCGAACTTGGCCGAAATTGACTGTTGAAAATATACCATTTCTAATTTTCAAAACCCCTAATATTCGTGAGTTTACAAAAAAATTCCACTAAAATTTTCCCTGATGAAGACACACAAGAAGCCTTTAATTTAATAGTAAAATGAGATATGAAAAAATTATAATTCACTGATATCATTGACCTCTATAGGAATTACTCCCGGATTCTCCCAAACTTTTGAAAGTAGAAAGGCAAGATGGCCAATGGCAAGATATCAAAAGTAAGAGAAGACATTGCAAATTAAAAAATGGATCTCTTAGTGTAGCTGAACAAAATTGTGGATAGGGAGAAATCTAGGAATATAAATCCATTGTTTATATACTATCCAAGATATAGGAACAAACATGGGCTTAAGGATTATCCCTTGGAAAAAATAAACATCTACCTTGTCTATGATATGAAGGATGCCACTGATAAATGTGGATGGTTTCCCTTGCTAAAGAAGCATTTAAAACAGAATACACAAAGTGAATTTGAATTGAATTATGTGGTTTAGAGGCAAGGAGGGAATTTTCAAACAAATCAAAATTAGTCCTATGCACCAAAAACACAGTGGGTTCTAAACTAGTGGAACACACCATGGTCATACCCCAACCTTGGGTATACAAATTCCTACAAGAATGGAGTCCTCAATGGAGTGCACAACCAAATTATTATCCTCAACCATGGACTCCAAGCTCAAACATTCCATCGTTTCAAAAATTTAACCCTCAATTTCAATAATAGTGGAATGCACCCCAAGGATTAGGACAACAATATTATAATACAAGAAGACCCTAGGTACAACAAGCTTTTTTGAATGGGCCTAAAAACTAATGACCTATCTGAACAACCTACCTAGCCACAAATTCCATCTCAAATTGTGGTAAATCTAAATAATGTGAGACAAGGTAACCCAACATACAACGTCGAATCTTACAAGAACCCCATAATGAATCTTGTGGACTGTAGAATATAATGTTACGATCAAGGAAGGTTACTTCAAAACCATCATCTGCAATTATAGAATAAGTCCCCGAAGAAAAATAAAAATTAGAAGAAACACAACCCAAACATTTTCTTGAACAAACATCAGAACTAAACTTAGATATGCCATTTCCATCTAGAATTTTGGAAAAAGACAACATTGTAATCCAAGAGAAACCAGAGTCGAACTGATTCAAGAATTAAAAAAGTAAGTATTGGAATTCCTATGTTACAATATTTTTAGAGATATCCCATAGTTAAATAAAACTATCAAAGAACTCTTTGTTAAAACTCCAGTAGAAGGAAAAATCAGCTGAGGACAATCCATGTTGATGGAAAATTAGCTAGCATATTAGAAAGGAATATGACCTCTCCAAAATATGGCGACCTTGGGAGTCCAATTGTTATAATTTTTCTAGAGATGTGAAGATTTTGAATGTTCTAATTGACTTAGGAGATGCAATTAATGTGATGACTACTGACACCTTGTCCACATTGGCTATTCCTAAACCATAATCAGCTTTAATAGTGTTACAAATGGCTGAACAATTTTTAGCTAAGCCTAAAGGGATAATAGATGATGTAACCATAACAATTGAAGCATGGAATTTCTCTGTAGATTTTATGGTTATCAAAACAAATAATAAGAAAATTGGATATCTGTTTATTCTAAACACACCCTTGGTTAGCCACTGCATCAACTCTTATTGATTGTAGGACATGAAACATGATAATTACATATGGGCATGTAGACACTGGATTTTTGTCACCTTCCTACATCCCACATACATACATTAGTCTATTAAACCTATCACTTTAAACATTAGCTAAGTCACCTCACTCACCCCACAAAATCATTTTTTACCCCTCCGTAAACCATATTTACCCATCAAAACTAACCCTAACCTCCCTACAAACCTCTTAACCATCTTTGACATATCCTAACCCTTTTCATTCTGACCTCCTAACCTCCCCATTGTGCCTAACCTCTCCCCTAACCATTTTCCCTTGTCCCCATACCTGAAATCCCCATTTTGGAAGTGGTTAAAACCACTTCCAAATGGGTTTCTTCAAATTTCCTGGATTGTCGGTGATTCCAACAAATCAAATATGATTAAATAGGAGCTCAAATTTTTGTTTTGAGGACTTTTTTTTGGATCTTCACTCTCAAATTTTTGAACCTACAAGCAAAGTTATGCCACTCCAACAATCTCTAAGTCCAATAACAAGACTTTGCCATGCCAAGGAGCCACAACACATCATTTTTTGTATCCACAAGCCCTCAATACCCTCTTCACACCGTTATATGATCAGTAGATCAAACATCATCAACTCATCAGTATTTGTGAGACTTTGTAGTCTATTTCACATTCAAGGTAATCACATGTCTGCTCATTCTTATTCCTATTCTATTATACATGAAAATAAGAGAAAATAATAATTTTAACCTCTGTTTTCAACCATTTTACCATTTATCAAAGAAATCCATAGTTTACAGAAATCACCCACGATTCCTTTCAATAGCCTATGATTCCTTTGAATCTCCTGCAATTTCCATTAATCTCGCTTCCTTTTATTAAATCATTACATTTTATCAATTATTATCTATATCTATAGACTTAATCCATCTTCTTGCAAGCATGTCTCTATTGTAGATGACTGCTCCAGGTAAATTCCATCTGATTATAAGCATCTACGATCTCCTAAGGGTTCAACAACCATTCGTGTGGGAGCAATTCAACATCCTTCACGAGCTTAATCTGTGTGCCATCAGATTCACACCAACCTTAGAAGACATCGAGGAGGAAAAATGTGAGTTACTTGATGATATCTGAAAACCAACTGTAGACTATTGGTATATGATTACTTCGAAGATCTTCAGATTTCCACCACTCTAGCCTAGGCCACCTACGAAGCAGAACATGATCTTCCATTTCATATTGAATTCTAACTTCCTTATCTTATCATATCTATCATATTATCTTTATTGACTCACTTAACTGTATCAAAATGAGATGACATCCTTCAAGGAATTCCCTTTGGATTCCTAGAATTGGCCTTTTTCGAGCAGCTTGTCATCCTATTTATCTAATATCTCTTGTTTAGATATTTGTACTTGTAGGTCTCTTTACTTGGCGTAAGGAGGAGTGCTTGTTCATTGTTCTCATCTCACAACCCTGACAATACGACTGTCAGTGCAAGTATCGTTAAACCCTTCTATTTTAGAGTTTTAGGTACTTTCTACACTTAATAGCATTTATCAAAAACTACCTAATACATTCTTGGTATTCTCGATAGGACCCTAGTCCATTTTCATTTATATTCCCATTTTAGTTTCCATTTCTTTTGTCTTCTATTTTTATCTAACTTTTCAGCTTGGACTACCTTATTGCTGGTGTCATTACCTAAAATCAAAAGTTATAAAGAAAAATTAATCACATGTACACTTTTCTTTATTTTTTGTCTTCCTTTTCGTAACTATTAGGTTATCAAGCCTATTTTCATGTGAGAAAGTGTTGAAGACTGTACAATAAGAGTACTATACACTTTCTACAGTTGTCTTGCCAGAGTTTGGGGCCGGTAGCCCCTGGTAGTAGGGGTTCGGGGGTGTAACACCCGAAAAAGAAATTGGGCCTTAAAACGTGCCCGATATATTAGGAAATGTGATTTTCTCATATGGGTGGGTTTTTTGACCCATAGGTTTATGGGACAGTTTTGGCCCATGGTTTTGATACCCACGGTTTTGTAAAATTGCTTAAGCAGTTGTCTATTTATATGGTTTTGTGCATATGGTAGATATGATATAAACATTACATATGTGTAATGAATTCGGCTGTGAATTATGTAGAGTTTGTTGAGCATAGCTCCAAATGGATCTGGGTATTATATTGAGAGAGCGGTGGCTTGTAATAAAATCTAAGCAAGTGTTTCTTTGTGGATGGAGCCCAAATTAGGTGAGCCATGTTAAATACTATCTCTTTGTGTCATGTTATTTTATTCTACACTTTTATTTGAGATCTGTAATATTTTCTACATATTAGTTTCTACTGTTGTGATTCTGTGAGGGATTATTCCACATATTTTATCCCTTATTTCCTAACAATTGATATTAGATCCTGGTTTGGTTTGCTGAAGTGTTAAATTGTAGGGAAAGTTTTATCTTGAGTGGGAGCTATGGAAAATGATGGAAGATATAGGGTTGATAAATTCAACGGGAAAATTTTTAGTATTTGGAAGATGCAGATGGAAGATTACCTTTATCAGAAGGATCTTTATAATCTGCTATCTAAGAAGGTGAACAAACCCTTGAGCATGATAGATGTGGAATGGGATTTGCTAGATATGAAGGCACATGGGACAATAAGGTTGTGTCTTGCATTTTTTTTATTATTTAATGTTTCAAAGGAAAAGACTACAAAAGAATAGATGGATGCATTAGGGAAGTTGTATGAAAAACCCTCTTCCTCTAATAAGATATTTTTAATGAAAAAGGTGTTTAATATGGAGATTTCTGAGAATAGTTCAGTAGCAAATCATATAAATGATTGTAATATGGTTGTAAATATGCTAGCTTCTGTTACAATAGAATTTGATGAGGAAGTTAGGGCTTTATTAGTTCTGTGCTCTTTTCCTGAGAGTTGGAATAGCTTGGTAATGGCGGTAAACAACTCGGTTCCAGCTAACTCAAAGTTGAAGTTTGAGAATGTTGTAGGGGTGATTCTAAGAGAGGAAATGCAAAGAAAAAGCTCTGTTGAATCTTGTACTTCAAGGAATTCTTTGACAGTAGAAACTAGAGGGAGATAGAAGAATAGAGGAAGCTGTGGAAAATCAAAGGATTGGGCAAGGTAAAAATCCAAAAGCAAGATAGTATGTTGGCACTGTGGAAAGTCTGGGTATGCAGAGAAGTATTGTTGGGAGCTTCAAGACAAGAAGAAACAACATGAAGAAAACAAGGAGGAAAATGTGGCAATAGGTAATGTATGTCAGGATGCTTTGATTCTTTCTTTGCACAATATTACTGAATCTTAGGTGTTAGATTCGGGGGCTTCTTTCCATGCTACTCCACATAGGAATTATTTTGTTGATTATGTATAAGGAGATTTTGGGCATATTTTTATTGGTGATGATGAGCCTTGCAGCGTAGTTAGAAAAGGTTATGTTCAGGTTAAGATGCAGAATGGGAATACTTGGCTATTGAAGGATTTCAAACATGTGCCTACATTAAGATGAAATTTGATATCGGCAGGGCAGTTGGGAAGTGATGGTTGTACTGTGATATTTACATTGGACTCTTGGAAGGTTATCAAGGGTGCTCTTGTGGTGGCAAGAGGTAAGAAGGGTTGGAACCTTATATTTAACCACTTATAGCACTAATGCTTGTAATCTTGAGGCTTCAGAAGTAGATATAATAGTGTGACACTATAGGATCAGTCATACGAGCCATAAGGGAATGGAGATCATAAAGAAGGATTTTCCTGGATATACAGAAACATGTTTAGAGTTCTGTGAGGATTGCATATATGGGAAACAAAAGTGATTAATGTTTCTCAAGGTTAGACCTACAAATAAAGAGAGTAAGTTAGAGTTGGTGCATTTTGATGTATGGGGGCTGGCTTAGGTATCATCTCTTGGGGGTTCAAGTTATTATGTTACTTTTATTGATGATGCAACAAGTAAAGTTTGGGTTTATTATATTAGAAACAAATCTGATGTATTTGACACTTTTGTTAAATGGAAATCCTTGAAAGAGAAAGAAATAGGTCTTAAGCTAAAATGTCTCTGGTCAGATAATGGAGGGGAGTATTGCAATAATGAATTTGATGATTATTGTTCTAAGAATGGAATCCACAGGAAAAAGATGGTTCCAGGAACTCCACAGTAGAATGGGGTGTTAGAAAGGATGAACAAAACAATAATGGAACGTGCTAGGAGCATGAGGTTACATGCAAGACTACCTCTTTCTTTTTAGGTAGAATGGTGAGCACAACTGTGTACTTGATAAACAGAGGACCCTCAAGTTCCTTGGATGGACGCATACCTAAGGAGGATTGGTATGGTAAGAAAGTTGATTATTCATTTCTTAGAGTCTTTGGATGTGAGGTGTTTGTCCATATAGACAAGGATGATAGGACCAAACTAGAGCCTATAATCATAAAACTCTACTATCATGGGTTATGGTGGTGATGACTTTGGATATAAATCTTGGAGTATTAAGGAAAAGAAAGTCGTTCGATATAGGGATGTGGCCTTTAATGATAAAGTCATGTAAAAGAAACAATTGTAGGAAAAAAGGGAAGAATCCAAGAAAGAATATGCAGTAGTAGAGGATCTTCGGGATGGGAAAGTGACACATGAATTAGTTTAGGAACCTCCTCAACAGTAACCACAAACTCCTATATTGATGAGGTCTTCTAGGGTAAGAATAAAACCTAAACATTTTTCTCCTTCTCTTTATTATTTATTACTCACTGATAGTGGAGAGCCAGAGAGATTTGATGAAGCAATGCAGGTAGATTCTAGGAAGAAGTGGGAGAAAGCCATGGATGAGGAGCATTAGGATCTCATGGAGAACCAGAATTGGGATTTGGTGAAGCTACCTGAAGGCAAAAGAGAAGTACAGAACAATTGGGTGTTTAGAGTCAAAGAGGAAGAATGAGGAAAGAAAAGATACAAGGCCTAGTTGGTGTTCAAGGGGTTTGCATAGAAAAAAGGTATAGATTTTGATGATATTTTTTCTCCTGTAGTAAAAATGACTTCTATTAGAACTGTTCTTGGAATAGTTGCAACAGAAGACTTGCACTCAGATAAAACTCATGTAAAGACTGCATTTCTCCATGGTGATTTAGAGGAGGAACTATATATGTAATAACCAGATGGCTATGAGGTCAAAGGTAAAGAGGAGATGGTGTGCAAACTGGAGAAGAGCTTGTATGGCTTGAAAGAAGATCCACGTCAATCGTATAAGAAAATTTGATAGCTTCATGATGGAGCTAGGTTATATTAGATGTCATTCTAACCATTATGTGTACACAATTTTTTTTAGGATGGTAGTTATATTATCCTGTGTTTGTATGTGGATGACATGTTGGTTCAGGTAAAAACATGCAGGAAATAAAAGTACTCAAGAAGTAGCTAAGTGAATCCTTTGCTATGAAGGATTTGGGGGAAGCCAAAAAAATCCTTGGTATGAGGATATCTTGGGATAGGAAGGAATGGAAGCTGACTTTATCTCAATAAGAGTACATTAAGAAGGTCTTTGAGAGGTTTAATATGTAGGATGCTAAACCGGTTGGGACTCCTTTGGCACGCCATTTCAAGTTATCAAAGGAAAGTGTCCCAAGACAGAGCAAGAGAGAAACCAGATGTCTAAGGTACCTTACTCATTAGTGGTTGGTAGTTTGATGTATGTCATGGTGTGCACCAGGCCTGATATTTCCCATGCAGTGGGAGTGGTGAGTAGATTTATCAGTGATCCAGGTACAGATCACTGGCAGGCAGTAAAGTGGATCCTTTGGTATTTGAGAGGGACCATGGGGACAATTTTGTGCTACAGTGGATCAAACACCACTTTGTGTGGTTATGTAGATTTAGATATGGCTGGAGATGTAGACAGCAGGAGGAGCACAATAGGTTATGTTTACACTGTAGGTGGGACAATAGTAAGATAGATTTCACAACTACAAAAGTTGGTGTCTTTATCAACCATGGAGGCTGAGTATGTTGCTGCCATAGAGGAAAGCAAGGAAATGATTTGGATACAACAATTACTTGTGGATTTGGTGCATAAGCAGGAGGAAGGAAACTTGCATAGTGATATTGAGAGTGCTATACACCTAGCTAAGAAATTTTCTTTCCACTCTAGGATGAAGCATATACATTTAAGGTGCCATTTCATTAGGACAACTTTGGAGGAAGAGAAGTTGAAGCTGGAGAAAATTCATTCCATTCATAATCCTTCAGACATGATGACCAAGGTGGTCACAAGGGAAAAAATAAAGCTCTATTCAGCTTTGGTTGGTCTTCATAGAAACTAGTGAAAGGTGGAGAAGCTTGCTCAGAGGAAAACTAGTCTCCAAGTAGAAGATTGTTAGGTTGTGGAGCCTGTTTTCATGTGAGAAAGTGTTAAAGACTATACAATAATTGTACTGTACACTTTCCATAGTTGTCTCACTAGGGTTCAGGGCCGGGCCAAGCCCTGAGCGGGGGTCCATCGATGCAGCCACTGAAATTTTTTTTAGGGCCTTAAACGTGCCTGATATATCAGGAAACGTGATTTTCTCATATGGGTGGGTTTTTTGACCCATAGGTTTATGGGATGATTTTGTCCCATGGTTTTGATACCCATAGTTTTGTAAAACTACTTAAGCAGTTTTCTATTTATATGGTTTTTGGGCATATGGTAGATATGATGTAAACATTGTAGATGTGTTTTGAATTCGGCTATGAATTCTATCGAGTTTGTTGAGCATAGCTCCAAACGGATATGGGTATTGTATTGAGAGAGTGGTTGCTTGTAATAAAATTTGAGCAAGTGATTCTTTGTGGACGTAGCCAAAATTGCATGAACTACATTAAATACTGTCTCTTTGTGTTGTGTTATTTTATTCTGCACTTTTATTTTAGATCTGTAATATATTTTATCCCTTATTTCCTAACAGTAACATTGCATTTGTTTGTTTTCCTCATCAAAGCAACATTTCTTTTGGGATAAAAAAACAAACTCTTCATATCTTCTTGACCACATAGTTTAATTACTGGTTAATAAACTACATTCACTTAACTCACTTCACACACAACCAAATCATGTCAAATACATCTGCATAAAAAAACTCCTACCCAGGTGGAGTTAATTGGATTTCATCACTAAGAGGATAAACTGACTCAATGTTCTCACTAAGTATAAATACATTTGTGGGTGATATATAAGCTAAACACCCAACACCCTTATCTCTACAAGACCATGAAGTGAGGGGGTAGGACCTAATACCATGCCTTGTACCAACACCAACACCAACACCAACACAAATTCAGGCCTCGTGTACGTTTGGGTATATCAAGGAATTAGACCTTTAAAATTACCTGAAACCATCCATATATTACCATTTCCTAGGACCTCCTAACCATTTTTCACATTTCATATTTTTCTAAATTAATCAAGATAATTAAAATTCTCTTGTGTGACTTGTCTGTTTGATTGTAATCTACACTCTAGATTCTTTTTCTTATTTTAGTGATTGTTTTTTTTTCATGGTCCTAACCAAACAATAGTTTCGTTTACAAAACTTTGAAAACATGATTAAATGCTTCCAATGATCCTTAAAAATTTTCCAAATTCGTATTGATGACACCTCACATCTAATTAACGAACATCGAGCATATTCATCACCTCTAACACATGGTCAAGAACCCCCTATCTCTTTTAGTAGTCAATCGACAACGTGTAAAATTATGGATCCATCTAGTCCTCATTTCTTCAATAGTGGGGATCCATTTTTGACTGAAATTTTAGATTCAAACCATGTCTCCCTCAATGCTTACTTATCTTCCTAGGGTGTCCTTCTCTATCAACCCACACTTGAAAAATGACCTCCTGAAACCAACACCCCTTACAAATTCTCTTGGCTTGTTGATCGTAACCACGAGCCGATCATCCAACAACTCCACCCCTATTCCACTGCTAGTGGATCAACAACATCTATTCCCACATATTTTACCCCCACCATAACTTTCAATCTCAACGTTGTTTCTTCATAAGACACAACTAATCAACATCCAACATCCTCATCAGATCTCTCATATGGCTCTGCCTCATCCCAAAAAAACCCAACACATCTCCATCTGCCTCTATTCCTTTGTTCTCCTCCACTATCCAAACACCTCTTGTAAGTTTAGTAGTCATCCCACTTAGCATGTCCCCACTTACCCCTCCTTAATAACCCATGTCATCCATTTAAAATGTGGTCATATCCATCCCAACATTGGTACCTCTTATTAATACCAAATCTATGTCTAGTGTCAATCCCTCTTCACAATAGTCGTCAACCACTCCTATTTCAAAAATACGCTCTCAACACATACCTCAATATTCCCATCTCCTTGTCCACACTTCCATTCCCTTCTAACATATACCTCAACAATCCCAACATTTTATCCACACTTCTATCCCCTTTCAACATATACCCTAGCACTCATAACCCCTTTTGAACACTTCCATGCCTATCCAATATCAATACATCCAACCCTCACAATCCTTAGTTTCAAAACCAACCTATAACATCTCCATGAATACCCCGCTCCAGCATAATATCCCTCTACCATATCAACCATATCAACAACCAAATCTACTTACATATAATCAACCGGACCCTTCATCATTCAACCCTTAACCATCACAAAATGACCCCTTGCAGGCATTAATGAACAAAATATCTAGCCATGAAACAACCGATTAGGGTCCCAAGAACACTCTTCCTTACGATTTTTTTTGCAATGAACCCATCCATCCATCCATACCATACAAAGTGTATCCTTCACATTAGGAACTTCCTAAATTCCTCAAATTCTATTACAAAAAAGGCCCTCAACAACACATTCGAGCCTTCCAACATTCTTGTTACCTCATTACACATGACCAAGACCTTATGTTGAAAGCATTCCCCATGTCCTTAGACGAACCTGCATTAGAGTGGTAAAATAGTATCCCCAATACTCACTTTTCTCAATCAGACAACTCTTCTTGGAACATGATGCAACCTAGAATTCCCTGTAAATGACCTAGGTGCACTGGCACAGCACTTATCCTAAGCTGAGCACTCACCCAAAGCACACAAAGGTATCATGTCCTTCTTTAGAATTGCTTTACATAATGTTATCATGATAGTTTAAATGTATATTTAGATTCATAACATACAGTAAACAGTCCACAGTGCATAAACCAAATTTAGATCTTAGAATATATAAAAGATGAACTAAACAATGACTATAACAAGATTTACATACAAGAAAAAGTTTTAGTCATGTTGAACACCATTATCTAGCTAATATGATCCATTGTATTAAATACTGTAAAACACATAAGCTTCATACATTATAAATGTATCTTCATGAGTCATGCGCGCAACAAAACCAACAACGTAACTCTACAATAATTAACACTTATTTAACCGTGAAAATCAATACATATATATAGGGGTGGGGAATTTCCCTTCACCACCCATGTATTATCTCAAAATAGGACACATGCTAATAATGTACATGCACTTTTACAAAAGGATGCAAAACATGTAAGTGCTCTAACAATAGACTTCCTATAGTTAACTCTGAGTAGAAATCCTATTATTAGCCTAAACTATGCATGGTGCTCAACTGATGCTTGTTCCCAAAATACCCTTGCATGGACCATAAGTATTCATGTCTTTGTGTGCTTAGTACGCTAACTCCAAAAATAGCCTTAACAATAGAAATGGTGAAGTCTTAATCTTGGGCACTTCAACCATATTGTAGCACCACGTGAACTTCCATCACCCTACATTCGTGCGCCCAACACTTGGCCCATTTTTGTTTGTCCAACATTACCCCACACTAAAATGGATTTCCACCCCGGCAATGGGTAATCACCTTGTCATTCCAAAGAAATGAATGAAATAATAAAGAATAAAGAATATGTCTTGTCATCTTATTATGTACCATTTTCTTCCTCTGACAGAATGAATTCTGGATATTCACTTTGAATTTCCTCCTCAAAATCATACCAGTCCTTAAGAATTTCATTTGTCTTATCAAGGATGTCTACAACAATGCCATATAACTCATCTATAGTCATGTTTCCACCCTCACTCTTCAAAATTCTAAGGATGTTGGCCATGCCTTAGACCATCCCTTCCATGACATCCATCTTTATGGCAATGAGCTTCCTAATGCTCTTGATTTGATCCATATGTTTTTTCCTTATAGCATCCAATGTGTCGTGCTTCATTTCTACTAGGGTAACCCATCCTATGCACCCAATTGTTTTATCCTTTCCTACCTCCAGAACTTCATTTTCCTCTACTTTCGTTCTTTCCTGTACTAAGTTATCAGGTGTTGTACACATGACCAACACCGAATCTACCTTCTTCATTTCATCCTTTAAAGCTTGGAAAATAACCTCATAACTAGATATCTTCCTTGCAATTGAAGCCTTGGCCCTCGATGCTTCTTCCACAACATCCTTTTGTTTAGGTAGGCACGTTGGTCCTTCCTCCTAAGTATATGGACTGTTGTACGCATATAATGTAGTTCAGACTTAAAATCCCATGGCACCTTCTCCTGAAAATCGGGCCTCTTCTATAAGATCTCATCCACTATCTTTTTGGCCATCTTCTTAACATTTTTTTCCTCAGCCACTGCATTATCCCACTCCTGGGTGAATCATTTGATCTTTGTGTCTTTATCCTTATTATCATCCAAAACAGCCTGTATTGTTACTACCTTATCAACATTCTGACATGCTACTTCTGTTGACACTTTAACAAATACATTTCTCACCCATTCATTTGAAAATTGCCTTGGCTTGAAGGTCGTATGTTGTATATGTGGCACCTTCCTCATCTTCTTCAAACTAAAAACCTCCTTGTAGACATTAAAATAGGGCTCATCCATGTGAGTCTGTATACTCCATGATAGTTGCTTATGAGTGCACATATTTTCCATCTCTGGGTCGATCCAATCCCAACTATATAATTTCTTGTTAGGCAGAGCGCTCTGAAAGTAGGCATGAATAATTTTTGACGGGTCATCCATATAGCCCAAATTATGAGTACCTACTACCTCTTCATCTTCATGTTGGCTTGTATGTTCCCCAATGTCCTCATGAACAGATGTGCCCTCGTCTTGTTGTACTACAATGTCTGCATCCTGCTACATAGTCCCACCCATATTTTGGTATATTTCTTCATTCTCTCCTTCCTTCGGAACGGGCCGTACTGAGACTTCTGTGTCTCCACTGGCGTTGCTTTCTCCTTCACTTGAGAATTATTCATGGACACTCATGCTTTGGTCTATAGTCTCGTAGATTACTCACTCTCCAATATCCTCACCCTCCTACATTTCCATACAGGGGGTGGCCTCTGCTCTACGCTCTCTCATACTTGGACTGGCCTCCTCATTCTATGTACTTGGCTATGGGGACTCCTCCTCACTATCCTTTACTGGAACATATTTTATGCGCTTTCTCCTTTCTTCTCCCTCATTCTTCACAGGAGTTACACGTGGCTATCTTCTTATTGGCTGCAAATTCCCTACGCTAGTGTCTCTAGATGTACACCTTCTCCATAGAACTCTCCTTGTATGAATAAGTCTAGCATTGTCTTCTGATTCCTCCTACTCTACGACATTCTCTAACCTGGTAGGCATTGGATCTTCCTGAGTAGGGTCGCCAATGTAACTTTCCTTGAGGTTCCTATTGTCTTCCCCTTCTTCGGAGGTCCTGAAAGTGTCATATCTTCACCCTTCACCACCTTCCCATTCTTGAAATTAGGCCTCATATAGATGTACACGCGTGTTGGTTCCATTTTTCCTATGACCAAACTCTCTGGCGTAATGTCCACATTGTCAGACTCCATTTTTTCAACATAGGCCTCTTTACCTAGCCATACATAGGTCTTGCGTAGAATGCGAACATCTACGTCTACTTTACCCGCGACAAAATGGAGTTTGCGCGCATCATGGAATCTATTAATAGAGTCTCTAAAGTATCTTGTATTAAAGGTGAATGAAAACTTACACTGCGGGATTTTCTCACCAAACTTCATATGGAAGTGCCCTAAGCTGAAGTGCTGGTAAACCAAAAATTTAGCTTCTCTGTTCAACACCGTGGCCAATACACACAGAATGTTCCATTCTCCCTCAAATTCCATGCGCAACCTCCGCTAATCAATATGAAAGGTGCGGTGCAAATTGCAAGTTGTTTCTTTTCCAAGGCCTACATTCCTTCAGGTGCCATACCTATGTGTAAAAAGACAAGAATATCCTCTAATTTCAAGGGCATACTATTTAACCTGTATAACCATGCATCTAAAATTGTCTCTTCAATACTTTGCGTATCCTATATTGATTGAATCCTTAACAAATAATCTGGACCAGAATTGCTTTTACCTAGCTTTACCACAACTGTAAAGTCAAATTTCTGGAATAATAAAACCCATTGGCATATGTTCCCCTGTAAGATAGACTTGTTCACCAAGTATCTCAATGCCATTTGATTTTTATAGAAAACAAAAGGTGTTTCTAGCAAGTACTATCAGAACTTATGCAACACAGATAATTGACAAAGCCTCGTGCTCTGTAGCTATATAATTTTGTTCTGTAGGAGTCAACTTTCTACTAGCAAAGAAAATAGGATGATCGACAATACCTTCCCTACGCTGAGGTAGAACTGGGCCAATGGCCATGCTAGAGGCACCCACATGTACGTGAAAAGGTATGTTCCATGAAGGAAAATACAATAGGTTCTGTAGTAAGCCTTTCATTCAACACTTTGAATGCGTGTTGCTGTAGTTCCGCCCAATAGAAATTTCCTCTACCCTTCAATAACTGTTCCAAGGGCATGGAAATATTAGCATATCCTTTGATAAATTTTCTATAATACCTTATGTGGCCCAAGAATCCGTGCACCTCACTCTGACTAGTAGGCTCCTCCAAGCCTAAGATGGCTACAAACTTAACTGGATCTACTAACAAACCCTCCTTATAGATGATATGCCCTAACAGAGTTCCAAAAGGTGTAGTAAATACACACTTCTTGATATTTAAAGAGATGCTTAACTGTATGGACCTCTCAAACATTAACCTCAAATTTTCACAATGATCCTTGACAAACCCATACATGGTCTAATCATCCAAGTAAACCTGAAAGAATTTGTGAATAAAATCCTGGAATGCTTGAACAACAATGCACAAAAATACTGAAGGTGTGTTCTTCAATCCCAAGGGCATCACCATGTATGAAAAACTTCCCCATTCAGTGGTTGAAGTTGTCTTCTCTTGATCTTCTTTAGCAATTCTTATTTGATGATACCCAGAAAATCCATCTATAAAAGAGTAGATTTTGCGCCTTGTAATGCCTTCCAATATTTCTTTAGTGAATAGTGCAGGGAAATGATTAATCACACATGTAGTATTTAGCTCCTTGTAGTCCACAAAAATCTTGATTCTTCCATCTTTATTTATGTTGATTACCATAGGGCTAATCCACTCTGATTCCTTTATGGGCTCAATGATGTCAGATTTCAACATCTTGTCAATTTCTTCTTTAAATTTTATGTGCAAGTTAGGGTTCATCCTGTAAGGTCTCTTCCTAACTGGGCGCACACCTTCCTTTAAATTAATTTTCATCTTGCCCAAAGATTCATGCTCTCCTTTCAAGTCATGTTAACCTGTAGGAAACAGGTCCTGAAAATCACGTAATAAATCAATTATCTTAGCCACTTCAGAGTCAGACTAGTAATATCCAATTATGGCCTCCTTAGGTTCAACATCCATTCCAATGTTCACTTTCTTCATCTTCATAGGTTCATGGTAGGTGCATGCCTTTTCATCTGTACTATCTAAGACCTCGAGTGTACCCTCTAAATGATCTCTATCCAAATTTTCCACTTCTTCATCATCCACCATGTAGACCACCTTTCCTTTCTCCTTCTCTAGGAAAGTGTGCTCAAGTAGTTCTGCATATGTCTCATCTACTTCTTCAAAATGTGCTTCTAGGTTTGACTCACCAAATAACTCCTGAATCAGTTCTTCATCTTTTGCACTATCTCCAATAGTCAAGCGCTTCATAACCTGCAATGCCTCATTCACTAGAGGTTTAGTGGAGAAGTAATATTTTTGGATCATATCTACACTCAATTCTTACCAATTTCTAGTCTCTTTATTTAACTCCGCATAATCATACCATGCACGTGCACAATCTCGCAAGGTGAAATAATTTTTTTGCACCCACAACGAAGGTGGTAAAGCTTCCTACCTCTTTGTCTAGAGTCTCTCACATTGCTGAATGTGGTGCTGAACATGATTATTACCATGATATTCACATATTTGAGTAGGTGCATTACTTTTGAGGAACCTTACTGATAGAGAAATTATCACCTCTCTCAATTCTATGAGATTATCCCTATGAACCATCCACCAGTGCACTAGTATCCCATGAAGGGTATAAATTAACATGTTTGTTCTGTCCACCCAATCCTTCCACTTTACTTCCATGGCTCACAGGAATACCTCAGGGTTTCCTTCACTAGTATATTGGGGTACAATGTTGTTTCCTAACCACCTAACATAGCGTGGCCTATTTACATGCATAAGTGTGATTCTTACCTCACACCCAACCATATCATAGGTGCCATATGCCAAATTGTCACAAGAAATAATTGTAGTATCATTGATGGACTGTGCATCATCCCACTGGAGAACTCCTTCCTTAGATGGCTTAAGTACTTATGGGTCTCGAATGGTGTACACATAAATTATGTTTAGATCTTCTTCACTTAAGGGCTCAACACAAGGTGTAGATTTCCCATCTGTCAAAGGGATAATAACTCATTCTTCCTTGTTATCAAAACTAATATATCCCTTATTTAACCATAGATCAACATTATTTGCATAGCACCAAGGGTGCCCAAGTAGATATAGGAAGCTGTCTGCTTCCGCAAGTGCTAAGACCTCAAAGTATACAGTGAACTTGGCCCCCTTTATAGTAATGGATGCATCCTTCAAGACTCCAATTAGCATGGCCTGAGTCTGTTTTGCTATATACAATACATTAGAAGATGGCTACAATGGAGGTCTGCCCATCTGAACCCATGCATCTAAAGTAAGCACATTCACTTCTGTGCTTGTGTTAATCAAAATATTACTCAAAATCCATCCATCCACAACAACATTCAGATTGATCTCCTTGTCATAATCCAAGCTATGAGGAGGGAAATTAGTATGCAAAATATGCCATCCATTCTCAATGCCAGTGCACGGAGTGTTTCCCTTTAACCAACTCCCCAGTAATGGAATATTGTTCTCCTGACACAACATCTTGCATACTTCCTTAAGATCATCAAAATCTGATTGGAAAGTCTCAGTTGCCTTCTTATGTTCCAATTTTCGAGACTGTTCCTTTAAACACTATATTTCACCCTAAAAATTACTTAGTACCTCCATGGTTTCATGATAAACCTCCTTTTGATATGTAGGGTTTGGATATTTTGCGTGTAAAACCTCCTCCTTAGTAATGGTAGGATTTTGTTGCAACATTTCTCTGGCACATGCAGCCTCTGTGTGTGTAGTAATCTTCACAGGTACCATCTCAAGATCTGATGCTAACTTCGGCATCCATTGGTTTTCCATGGTGCACTATATTCTAACCATCCCTACACCGATGTTCTCATGTTTATGATTCTTGTTGAGATGTTCATAAAAATTCAGAAATATTTATAGTTATGATTATTTCCACAAAAATAACAAGTAACATTCTGAGGACACTCGTGCCTATAATGGTCATGATATCTGCACATATAACATGTTCCACGAGGGAACTCACCTCGTCCACCACCACGGTCTCGGCCTCTAAATCCACCATGGTATCCTTGACCTCTACCATGGCCTCCCTCAAAACACCCTTCATTATGATCATAACACCCTTGAGTGTGATCATGATCATGTTTCTCACTTTTGTCCTTAGAGTTATTCACAACACCAGTCTTCCATACACCAATATCAATGACATCATGGTTCTAATCAATCAACTTACAATCTTCAGTATTGTGAGTTTTGGACCGGAAAATACTATAGTAGTAGGATATGTTCTTATCACGTGTTACAACAATGGGCAACAGATCACATCATGGTCTAAATGACATATCTCACAATCCAGTAACAAGGAGTGCACCAATCTTTGAGGACAACTATCCTTAACATGCCCCTCTACTTCACAATCTATGCACCAAATTCTAGTGCATGTCTCATGTGTTGTATTAGCTGATAGTTTCTCCAACTATTTTTCCATTGCTGTAATTTGAGATTCCAAGAATGGGTTGAATCCAGTGTCTATGCTCCTGAACTCCTCATCGCGCAAAGCTGCTTTAAGCACCTCGCGCGGGTCTGTATAATTCTTATGTGAGAGTGCCCTCTTAAAAGGCATGATAAAACCTCCAAAGAACCACTGTGCATGCTGAGTTGCATGGATATCATAATATATTTTAGACATGAGTGTTTTAAAATGAGCATCATATTCCTAGACACTCTTAATAGTGCCCTACTTGATATCCTTGAGGGCACTTATACTTTTATGCTCAAACTCATGGATATACATTCTTTAATGAAATCATCTCGTAATTCCAGATAATCCACACAAGTCTGATCAGGGTCAAACTTCTTGTACTTGTTGTGCGTGCATCCCTACAACATAGTTGCAAACTGATTGGACTTGCGCTCTGAAGCTGTAATTCCTTTCACGCGCCATAATATCTCATACATATGGACATGCTCAACAACATATTCTATTCCCCTATACTCTAGGAGATGAAGTGACATATCCATGTAAATATTCTGGGGTTGGTGAGGACCATGCCCACTAGATCCAGAACCTCCTGTGTTACCTCCACCTCGAGATCCACCAAATCCGCCAGATCTCGAGCCACCTATTCCTCCTGATCCTACACCTGTAATAGGAATTGAATCAGAGGATGGACTGCCTTGTGTCCCAATAGTGGTGCTAAACTAAACTCCCATAGTCTGTAAAGTTTCTCTACTCCTAGATGTGAGTCTAAAGTTTTGCATGCCTGTGTTCTGTGCCGATGATGCACCTGAAAAGGTTCCTCCAACTGGACCTCCAAAGAACAAGGAAGATGTTTTATCAGCCATAAAGGTACTTTCTATTTGATTTACTCCTAAAATTGATGATAAATCAATTTTACCTCTTGCTACTCTACTTCCCAAACTAGCTTGCTGACTACTAGATGTACTAGAAACTAGAAAACCAAGCACAAGGGATAGGTCACCAGGTAGATTCAGATGTGTGCCCGCGGCCCATGTTATTTCTATTGGAATGCTCTCATAAGAGGCCAATGAGGGTTCCTTGTGATTATTTAATGAATGAGGGAGTTCCTGATGCTTTGGCTGCACATCCTCTGCATGAGCTACAAATCCTTCACAAGCCATATCTCTAAAAAATGCCATTCATTTTGTAACCTTGCGCTACTTCTCTAAATCCATCTCGCACACCTCATTGAACTTAAGCTTCCCTTATTCTCTTTTTCTCTCTGCCGCTAGGTCCGCCATCATTCACCACATTTACTCCTACCTCCACGCATGGTGGGGTTTAGCTAGCTATCGAATTCTCTTCCAAATTCAAGGTTACCATCAAGATCTTGATCACCAACGAAATTCCATGTAGATATGTTCCCCTGGGATTATGTAAAAATTGGAACTTAGCTACCTCCAGAAAAGAGTAAGTGGAGATTAAATACTCTAAAATATAGCTATTCAGAACACCACAGAACCAAGTATCCATAGCGCGCGTCTAAATCAAATCAACATCATTGAGGACATGAAATTATTCTTACATCCAGATAAGTGCACAAAACCTCTAATTCCTTTTAGATTCATAATCAACCAGCCACTCGTATAACTCTATGGGAAAAATAACAAAGAATCTCTCATATAAGAAGTCATACAAATTCTACTCAACCCACGCGTGTGCGTCAAACTCGGATCTAATGCTAAATATCCGAGTGTATTCTTCTTCCATATCTACTATCCACTCATCAACACTTTCTAAGGTCAACTGACATATCTTCATCACGCAACATCCTGAAAAACAACTAAGAAAGAGGTTTCACCAACGAAACCAATGATGCAGCCTAGAATTTACTGTAAATGACCCAGGTGCACCGACACATCACTAAGCCTGAGTTGAGTGCTCACCCAAATCACGTAAAGGCACAAAGTCCCTCTTTAGAGTTGTTTTTACAAAATGTTAGCATGATAGTGCAAATGTATATTCATATTCATAATCAATAGGAAACAATCCACACTGCATAAACGAGATATTGATCTTAGAATATATAAAATATGAACTAAACAATGACTATAAAAATATTTACCATACAAGAACCAATTTCAGTCATGTTCAACACCATTATCCATCCAATATGATCCATTTTATTAAATACTATAAAACACATAAGTTTCATACATTATAAATGTATCTACGTGAGTCATGCATGCGAAAAAACCAACATCATTACAGTATAATAATTGACACTTACTTAACCGTGCAAATCAATACACATATGTTAGGGGTGGGGACTTTCCCTTCACTGACCAAGAACTATCTCAAAATAGGCCACATCCTAATAATAGCCATGCACTTTTACAAAATTATGAAAAACATACAAGTGCTCTAACAATAGACTTCCTATAGTTAACTCTGAGTAGAAATCCTATTATTATCCTAAACTATGCATGGTTCTTGGCTGATTCTTGTTCCCAAAATACCCTTGTGTGGACCGTAATTCTTCATGTTTTTGTGTGCTCAGCACACTAAATCCAAAAATATCCTTAACAACAGAAACAACTAAGTCCTAAACTTGGGTGCTTCAACCATATTGTAGCGCCGCATGATCTTCTAGTGCTCTACATTCGTGCCCCTAACACTTAACCCCTTTTTGTCCATCTAATAGAACACTTATCAATGAACATCACTCTTAAAGTTACTATCACCAATGTATATGCTATCAAACAATTCGAAGAAAAATCTATTGCCGATTTCATCACCTGTTAGAGGGGCATTATTAATCAATTATCCTTTTCCCTCCCACAAAAAAAATTAATCAAGTTATTTTCTCGCTCCTGTGCCAAACATATATCATCGAAATTACAAATCCAATCCTTTTAAATGTTTGATCAAGCCTTTACTATGGCTCACAAACTCAAAATTCAAGCCATTGAGGATGGTAGGGTCAAACTCAAATCAAAGAAGCCTAAACCTGAGTCATCGTTCCAACCATCCTCCAATCAGGACAAATATAAAACATCAACAAATGCAATCGTCGTAAAGATGGATTCTATGGAATGTTTAACATCTAAAAGAAAACACCCTCAACATAACTATATGCCCATTGGTGAATCTTACATCTCATTTTTTGATAAAATATTGGTTGTGTGAATGATCACCCTTCCTCCCATCCGCCCCATCAAAACATCTATCTCAAAACCCTTTTAGTATTGAGATAATGATTTCTAAAAAATACCATAGGGTCAAGGGTCACAATATCAAAAGGTGTCATTCATTTAGAAACATCCTTCATGACCTCATCGACAAAGGAGAGTTATAATTGGATAACCCAAATGCACCTCTGAATCAAAATCTCGATGTTTTTAAAAAACCCTTTCCAAACCATGCCCCATCTAGTAGTCAACCATAGTCTAATGTCATTCACTCCCTTCACACCATTAACACAATCAAATATCAGTCATCCACATCTTCAATGTATAGTAATCTTATCACAGAAACACAATCCACAAATGATTCGATCATATAAACATGAAACGAATCAACCGCACCATCTACACCCTATGTTTTTACTCCAGAAAAACCTATTGAATCACATACTTCTCCTAATATTTCCTTCGTGAAGACTGTAAAATTATCCAAATCCATTCCATATACTTCAAAATCATTTTTAAGCCCTTCACAAGCCTCATAAAATAAACCTATCTTACAATATGTGAAAATCTCTTACGACCATGTCACTCAACATTATGTGCGTAATATTAAAAAAACCCAATACACGATCGCCAAACCCTTCGTCCAAGATAATAACTATTATATCATATGATAATATAACCTCCTCAACACAGAATCCAAAATCCATGCCCTCTATCTTGGGGCCACACCCCTCATCAAAAATTTTCAGTCACTATTACAAAGTCCAAGATCATTCTGACATAGAAAGCGATCCCTTCAAAATCCGTATCATCAAAAGAGACACCAGTCCCTTCAACCTCAACTTCAAAATGACATTATGTAGTAACCCTTGAAAGGCTCATCCAACATTCCATAGTAAATTTATATCCTCTTAATCCATCTGTCTCTCGAGGGTGGAAACCCTGCTTGTATAATTTTTAAGCATTTTGTGATTATCATCGAATAACAGGACATTCTACGGAGGACTGCAAAGCCCTTCACACAACCATTCAAATTCTTGCTAACAAAGGTAATCTCCCTATATATATATAATCATATAATCTAGTCAACACAACCCATCAAACATCTAAGATGACTTCATCTAAACTATCATCTACATCCATATCTGCTAAAAATTAGGCCTCTTCTAGGAAATCCCTGTTGAATCAAATTGACGTAGTATGTATAACTACCAGAGCTTGCACACAAGACCCTAAGACCCCATATCAAATCAAGAACAAGGTCTCCATCCCTCTTGCTCCTGAATCACCCAAATCGACACCTCTTGTTAAAGCTAAAATATCCATCCTTTCCGCTACACATACTCAATCTACCACTTTCGTGAAGAATACTATAATCAAACCACTTCACCAAGCTCCGGGAAAGATGTCCCTTTAAGATATTGAAAAAACCTCAAAAAAACATTTACAAGCCATTATCAAAACATTCCAATCCATATTAATTACCTTAGATGATCCACAACCACTTTCCAACTTAGTCGATACACTCAAAATTTCTGGTGCCATCTCTTTCGACAGCTCTGAAATCTCATCCTTACAGCCTGAAGAACATGATCTTCCATTATTCATCACCACCAAAATTGATGATACTATTGTTAAGAGAGTCATGATCAAAAATGGTGCCAACATTAACATCATATCATCACATGCCTTTGATGAACTCCAATTATACAACACCATCGCCACCTAGTCACCTGTCGTACTGCGAGCCTTCAATGACATAGTCACTCGCACATTAGGCACGATTATCTTACCAATCAAAGTCAATGTCAAGACCCTCCATGAACTATTATATTTTATAAAAGGAAAATTTCAATATAACATGTTATTAGGTTGACCCTAGATACACGTTATGCATTGTATCCCATCCACTCTCCATTGTTATCTCAAATATGAACATGAAGGTAAAAATTTCATTGTTCCCACAGATCTGAATCCGTTTAAAGCATGACACATGATGTATTGACCCAATGACGTGCTTTTCCTTAAAATGAACTCAAGATACTCTAATGAATCCTTTACTAGTTCATCCATCACATCATCTAAATTTCTAGATGACACTCCTTCGATGATGTCATGCAACGTCTTTCACAGAGGGAGTATCACCTCCTTACACTTAATTATCTTCCTACAATGAAGATATATGAAAGAACCAATAAAAAAATCATGTATGGACCTAATGTCATGGATTTTATCTCCTTCAATCCACCACATCTCAAAACAAATATCATCTATAAAGGGATCGAATGTCCATCTCCATGTCCTACTAATCAACGTCACACAAAACCTTTCATATAAGAATTCACACTTCTATGTAACCAAGCCTTCACATAGATGCATATCCATAATTATGACTAGAAGGGATTTGGCCTTGGATGTTATTAACATGGAATCCATGAATTAATCCTTGATCACTCTTTCAAAAATCATGAAAAATGTGAGTTAGGTTTCGAAAAAACGGCCTTAGAACCTTCCACAAGCACCATATATGGATCCATAATGGAACTAAAACCATCTCTTTCACCCTCGCACGAAGACCCCATTGACACAAATGACACCATTTCCATCCAATATAACTTTTTTTATACAAAACTATCACCTTAGGACCGCTTACATATCAGGCTAACGATGGTACTAAAACCATCCCACTTGTATTACCCGAAATGATAGAATATTTCTCTACCGTTGACATTCTTCAATGCCACGACTACCAATCCATCCTCTCTTATATGGGGGTAGAGGACCATTACCTTTAGAATAATATTCCACCTAACACATCTACACTTCTCAACAAATCCATTATCGACGTTAACATAGGGACTCCACAGGATCCTCACATAGTCAAAGCAGGTTAGTCCTTAGATTTTTAAGAATTATAAGACTTCACCACCTTCCTCTCTAAATATAGTCAAGATTTCAGATGGTCGTATAACAATATGTTGGGTATTGAACCTGACATCATCGTTCACAATATTGTCACCTATCATAATGCTAAGCCTGTTAAATAGAAGCTACATAGGATGCATCCTTGTGTGGCTCTCCTCATCAAAGATGAGTTACAATGTTTACTTTCTACTAATATCATCTTACTCATTGACTATCCATAATGGGTATCTAATATCATACCTGTAACCAAAGCCTCTATAAATTTATGCATCTGCATATACTTTTCATACCTCAATCTCGCTTGTCCCAAAGATGACTTTCCCCTTTCAAACATCAATAAACTCGTCAATCTCATCGGCAGCCATGAAATGATTTCCCTTAAGGACGGATTCTCTGGCTACAATCATATCCTCATTGCCACATACGACCATCACAAAAAATCCTTCATCACTCCTTAGGGGACTTTTTTCTATCATGTAATGCCCTTTGGAATTAAAAACACAGAGGCCACTTAAATCAACATGCAATGATACACATTTTCCGTGATCTTATCCACAAAACCATAGAATATTACATTGATGACCTCTTAGGAAAATATAAGCAACGTAGGGACCATCTCGATGTCCTTGAAAAAATATTCTGGTGTACCCAGATTTCATCCTGAAATCTATGACTA
Organism: Taxus chinensis; assembly: GCA_019776745.2. Lineage (NCBI taxonomy): Eukaryota > Viridiplantae > Streptophyta > Pinopsida > Cupressales > Taxaceae > Taxus > Taxus chinensis. The sequence goes on along the minus strand of CM034150.1, from coordinate 24,243,132 downwards.
CCCTATCCGAAAATTTTTCGTACTTTTAAAATAATGGGTCATTTTGTGTTTTTATTGCCTAAAAGTTCTTGTATTGCATCAAGATATTCCCAAAGAGCCATATTAGCCTTTTTCGCCAAATACCCAGATGCCCAAAATTGTTATATTTTGTTGTCGGGATTTGTCTGCTGGAAATTTGTATTTAATTATTTTGAGCCCTGTTTGAGGCTATTTGCACTCCGTTTTAACTATGTTATGATTGAACATGTCATTATTCCTATGTACCAGAAGGGTTTTAACTTAGAATAAGTTTTGGGCTTTATTTGTGACTTTTGGCAATTTTTGTGTTTTTGTGTTGTCCCATTTCGTTTTCTGTGAAATTTCTCTAAAACAATTCCTTTGCCGGGTAAGCCCGATTTTTGGTTTGGAGCAGCTGAAAAACATATACGCACATTATGTCTGGAGGAAGTCACCATCAGAGGTCTGGATCACTGGGAAAAAGTGAAGTCGTGCACAGAAAAACCCCTGTGGGGATGGGCGCATTTTTGGAAAACAAAGGATTTCAGCTGCAGTGGGAAAAATAAAAGCAACAGGTAGGTGTGATTTCATTGCCTGCCTTGCAGGATACTTTTTCATGTGATAGAAAATTCACTTAAGTTGCAGTGGGAAAATTAGAGGCAGCAGGCAGGCGGGAATTTATTGCTTACCTTGCAGGGTAAAAATTCCTATGGTGAAATAAAAGAAAAGTGACTTAAGTGAAATCATGGGATTTTATTGCCTGCCTTGTGGGGTAAATAATCCCATTGTCAAAGTCAAATCCCTTAAGTGGATCATGGGATTTCCGGGGCTGCCTTGCAGGGTAAAGAATCCCATTGTGAAAAATTCTTAAAAATAGAATTCTATTATGCAAAAAAGTGCGACCCACCTTGGGTGAATAAGAATGCATTAAATAAATATTTGTTAATATTTATTCACCCAATTTTGGCACCCAGGCTTGTGGAAAAGTCAACAAAGGGAAGTGGACATAAGGAATTTAAAAATAGAATTCCAAAATTAAATAAATTTAATTTATTTAATGCAGCCCCTTTTGAGAAGGAATTAATACTTTTTAAAGTATTAAATGATTATATTAATTCCTATTTTCAGTGGCTATGGTCAAAGCACACTGTGAAGCTTAAGTGAAGTGAAGTGTGAATGATTAAATTGAATTAATTTAATTTATTGGATGCTTGTCCTTAAACATGCTATATTTAAAAGAGAAGAGCTTGATTTTTAATTAATTAATTGCCTTTAATTGTTAGGGCAATTATTAATTATAGAATTGTGAAGGTTATATAAGCATGGGCAGCCATATGGGTGAATTATTTGATCCATAGGTAAATAATTGCAGCTAAGAGGAAAAGTGCGCCCCATTTGAAGAAGGATTTTTCTCAGGCAAGGTGGAAACAAGGCATTTGAAGAAGAATTTTTCTCAGGCAAGGTGGCAACAAGGCTAAAAGCTTCCAAATTTGGCGCATGCTTTGAAGGAGGTTGATCTTTGTTTGCATAATTGTTTGCTTAAGTGTTACAGGAGCTCAGGAATTCATGATAGGTGTTTTTCAAAAGAAAGGAACTTATATCAATGTCCAATACATTGAATATTTCCTCAGAATCTGAAGGATTATCCAGATCTGCACCAGTTTTGAAGAATTCCAGTCAAATAAGAAGAAAAAGAATTGTTCAGACAAAGATAGACAAAGCTATGGCGAAGAAAGATGAAAAATAAAGCACAATGGAGTCTTGCATCAATTCTAAATTTATAGATACTGGAGACACAGATCTAGGATCGAAACCTCTTGCTGAATTGATAGACAAATCTAGAGCAGGAAAGACTTCACTCATGCGTGCAGGAGAAACTTTACTCATGCGTGCAAATTAAAAGCAGTGGAATTATTCGAGTTGCAACTTTTCCATCCATAGCCCAGTTGCCAAAGTTTGTTATGCATGTGTAGATCCATATCCAGATGTAGATGTAGATGCAGATGCAAATCCATATGCAGATTCAGATCCAGATCTGATAGTTGCAAAAGCTTCCAGCATAATGGCTTCATCCTCTTGTTTCGAATGCAACCCATGAAGAAGACAGTGCGTGGAAAATTCCTTCCAAGATCTTGTGCATGTGCTCTCATCTTCCAGTTGAAGCTTTCATTGAATCTACATTCACCCTGAGTGCTTTCCAAAATTTTTAATTGCTCATATGCAATTAAAAATAAAGATGATGAGTTATTCATGGCCAACCTTGCATTGATGCATGTACAGAAGAAGAACTGCAAAAGCTTCAAGGATAAAAGAGAAGACAATGCGACGGCAAAATTCCAGCTTGCTTCTAATTCCAACTGCTTGCAATTCCAACTTGTTTCTAGATCCAGCTACTTCTAGATCCAGTTTGAATCAGCTGCATGCAGACATGAAAAAGGACAAAGTCAACTTTCCTCTTCCTTCTTCTTTCCTTTGACAAAGTCAGCTTTCCTCTTCCTTCTTCTTTCCTCCGACAAATTAATTGAGCGATCAATTAAATTATACAACTTAAGTGATTGGTTTAAAAGCCATTACTTGAAGAAGTCAACTACTTGGAGATAGGTGGAACGTGCAAAATAGAAGGTTCTATTTTCAGTTGCAAATCATACATGTCATGCAAGGAGGAATTCCTGGAGTAAGATTTCCAGTTGTTCCTTTTCCAACTTCCACATGTGCCAGTTCAACTAAAGCTTCCAACTTGTAATTTCCCCTCTACATTCTATAAGTAGAGGAAGAACCTTCGGGTTAAGAAATCAGAATTTGTAAGCAACAATCTTGTGTTCTAGACTTTGTGTTGAACCCTTGAGAGAAACTTGGAGCAAAGGAATACAAAGGAGAAGGTTTCTGAAGAACTTTGTGTCATGGTGTACTGTGTTTCTTGCTTTTAATCTTAGATCTCTTAATAAACTTTGTGTTATTTTAGATTTGGATCTAGGGCTACCTTTGTTTTATAATTTTGTGTGTTCATATCTATTAAGTTTCTTCTATGTGCATGTAATTAGCTCTGCTATCTACTAATTGGGATGCACAGCTTCCCCATTTTTCTTTGTATTTCCTTTACTTCCTTCTTCTATAAAATAATTCCTTTCTTGAACAACTGCTTACTTGCTGCAGAACTTCTTAGTTATGGTTCATGAACTAAGTGGTTAAAGTAAAACCCTTGATAGATAATAACACATTTTTAAATTGACAAATCTGACACGGGAGCCTTACCGGTTAAATGAGGGAGATTTATCTCATGAATGCCTAGGTTTTGTGCTATGTAGAAAATCTAGCCAACATATTCACTCGTCAAATCCAATACTTTCTTTGTCTTAACCCCGCTAAGTGTGTATTCAGCTTTCTCACTAGAAAATATTAGGGTTCATAGTTTTTATCAGGGGTATTGAAGTAGAACCCACCAAGATCAAAGCCATCATTAAGATGTCTCCTCCATCCAACCTTAAAAAACTTTGTATCCTCCATGGTAAACTCTAATCGATCCGCCATTTCATCTCACAACTTTTAGACCGTTATAAGCATTTCCATCATCTCCTCCGAAAGAACGTAAATTTTAAACATGATCAAAATTTTCAAAAGGCCTTCGATGACCTCAAGCAATATCTGTTATCACCACCTGAGCTTATACCTCCACATAAGGGGGAGACCTTCTACCTCTACATTTCCACTACTAATCATACCCTAGCTTCCATTCTTGCTCATTGAAATGAGCAAGGTCGTGAACAAGTTGTTTATTATATAAGCTGCACTCTTCATGACTATGAGACCCATTATACTGAAGCTAAAAATTTGTGTTGTGCCTTGTACTTTGTAACTTCCAAACTCCATCATTATTTACTTAATCACAAAAATTATGTTTTCATCAACTTCAATCCTCTTTAAAAATTCATTCCAAACCATACCATAGTGACCGTATCACTCGATGACTCATGATCATGACCAATTTTGACCTTGAATTCAACTCATAAAAATATATAAAGGGAAAATCCATCATTGATTAGCTTGCCAAAGCCCGTCTTCCTGACAATCAACCACCTCACAAATTTTTTTATGAAGAATCTATCAACATTATCGATCACAAATACACTCGTATCAAAATGACATTTTCCTTGATGTATCTAAGTGTTAGAAAGGGAGAGGTTTCAGTATCGTTATAATACCTCACTGGAGGACTCCTATCCCCTTCTCTTTCAAATTAAATTTCAAATGTAATAACAATATGGTAGAGTATGAAGCCCTTATCATGGGTCTCCAAACCATTATCATGCTTAGTGTTTAAATATTGGACATCTATGGGGATTCACAAATTTTCATCAATCAAATCACAGGAGTTTATCAATGTAAAAATGAGATTCTACAAAAATATAAAACCATTGTTGAGTTCCTCTTAGAATCCTTTGATTGCTACACTATCCAAATAGTTCCACTATATTCTAACAAATTTGTAGACACTGTGGTTTCTCTTGCATCAATTATCCCCCTATAAAATGACAATTCCAAACTAGTTGTTGTTGTGTACAAACTTGATCAACAATCCCACAAGAATGAACTCCCTTCTATCAACCTCATTGAAAATAATCCAACAAATATTTGGTACAATCATACATTTGATTAAATCCAAAATTCCCTACGACCTACCAAAAATTCTAAACTATATTTCCTTTAATGCACTACCTGATATGTCATTTTAGGTGGTTTTATATAAAAATGTGGATTTGACAGCCTCTTGTTACGATGTATCAAATCCCATGAATCTACTAAATCTATTCAAGAAGTCCACTCTGACATATGCAGTGGACACTTTAACGGTATGGGTGTCGCAAAATATGTCCAGAGAATGGGCTATTACGGGCCCACTCTCAATCAATATTTTTGTGCATATGTTAATAAATGCGTTAAGTGTCAACAAAATTCTAATATAACTCACATTCCCACTTAGCATTTGTAACCCTCTCAGGATAAATGGCCCTTCTCACAATGGGGGTTGGACCTCATTGGCCTCATCAACCCTTGTTGATCACAACGACATCACTCTATCGTCACAACTACTAAATATTTCACTAAATGGGTAGAGTGTATTCCCCTGGTTTCTAATAAAGGAAAGAAAATCCCAAACTTCATCTATCAACATATCATATGTTGCTTTGGCATCCCTCAAAAACTAATAATAGAAAATGGGAAATATTTCAAAAAAAATAAGTTAAGAAATTATTGGACACATTTAATATAAAACTAATATTTTCATCACCTTATTATCCACAAGAAAACGGACAAGCCAAATCTTCTAGTAAAACACTTAACAAAAATATTATGAATATTGTCGATCAAGCAGGAAAGAATTGACATCTTCAAATTCTGTTTTATCTCTGGGATTATCGAGCTAGCATAAATAATCCTATAGGAGCTACACCCTTTTCATTTGTCTATGGCTCCAAGGTGGTCTTACCCCTTGAAGTTCGAATCCCATCCCTTCATGTATCCATCAGATATTTTATCTTTGAAGTGGATTATCATCAAGAGCACCTAACACAACTAGATTTTTTATGTGAACGTCACCTAACAGCTCTCAAACACCATCATGTATATCAAGAGAAACTCAAACACATATGTATAAAAAGCATGCCAAGGAATGTGAGTTCAATATTGGAGATCTTGTCTTATAATAAAATCAAAATGTCACTACTATGGAAAGGAGTAAATGTAGAAAGTTTTCCCCTAATTGGATTGGTCCATATGTCATCACTCACAAGTATGGGTCAGGAGCTCATTGTTTAGCCTCCCTTGATGGCACACCTGAAAAGGAACCCTTGAATGCCTTGCAATTACAACCTTTCTACTGTTAACACATCGACCATCATGACATTAGTCACATAAAATATCTTATTCCATCACCAACCCATAATTTTCATCATTGTGATGATTTGAAAGTATGTGGTTTACCATCACCAGCCTTAAAAACTTAAATATGAGCACCACGACATTGTTTATTTCATTTTTTACATGGAAAAGTTCCTCTTTAGTAAGAACCCCATAATCATTACATCCATCTACGTTGTCTATCAACTGAAGAAATGTTACGGGGTACACATGTGTATTATGTGCACTCATCTTTTCCCCTCCTCAAAATGGTTCGCTGAGACTACCCTTAGTATAATTTAAAGTCAAGAAAATATATGGATGCATGTTATCAAAATTTAGAATGATCCCTCAAAGGGAAGCTATAAATATCAAAATCATACTATAAAAAATAAATTAATCCCTCAAAGGACATCTGACTATCAAAAATATAGACCGATCCCTTGAAGGACGACTATTTAAAAAGAAAAAAAGTTAAAAAAATGTAGACCATTCCCTTGAAGGATGGCTACCCACATCATTGTAAAAAGGCTTCCCACATCAATCAACTTTCAAAAAGTCAAAATATCAAAAGCATCCTAGAAAAGCTTCCCACATCTACCAACTTTCCCATCAAAGTAAACATCCCACATTGATCAATTTGCGCTAAAATGAAAAAGTAGAGTTGGGGCATGAGCTTATGAATATATCGAAAGGAGAATCAACTCTCTCGTAAAAAATACATATGTAAATCCTTCCCATGTTCCAAGAAGATATACAATTTCACTTCCATCTGTATCTAAGATCATGCATATGATTTCCCATTGTTAGTCATGTGTTAACATTTGCTACAAGGCCAAAAAGTGCAAGAGCCTTCATTATACATTTTACCATCAAATATGCATCAGATCCAGTCCAAAAGAAAAAAAATATCACATTTTATTCCCAACGATGATTAAAATACATTTTGATATATATTGAGATCATTATATCACATCACATTGACAAAATAATTCTACATTCATACCCATCATATCTAATAACACAATCAAATATATATTTTAACTTATATTGAGATCCACATGTCAACATCATGTCTAAACATCACATCAAAATAAAATACATCTGACTATTATTCAAACATGATATCTAATCTATCTCAACATCACATAAAATATAAATACCATCTACATCAAACATCAATACATCCAAATGTCTCATCAATATCACAACCAAACATTGCATTAAAATGAGTCAACACATGAATGAAAATCACACACACACACATCATATAGTTGAGTCAATGTACATAATTAGGAGTCTCAAAAATCTGTGTATAAAAAATATCGATCAAATATAGGATTCAAAAAGAGCCACATACATCAAAAACATAATCTATTGGGTGAAATGGACCACCTCTATCTAGACCCCGTAATGGATGTCCCATATTTTTTGCACTTCTTGATGGTGTTGTCCATCTCTGTGCCTGGTACACGGCATAACAAGGCTCATATGACAACCTCTGGTTTACTATCTCCTCGTAGTATCATATCTTATCACATAACCACTGATAGTATACCATGCTCACATTACTAGGTGGTCCCATCTAACCAATAGTTTGGGCCCTCGTTGCCTCTAGCTCAGCCCCTGAAACTGAAATGTCTTTGATACCAAGGGCCTTTATTAAGACCTTTTGTTACTTCTTGTAGCTATCTTGGTCAACTATGGCCTGTGTCAACTCTACATATACATTGGCTAGCTGTTGACTTAATCCATCTCACTCACCCACCAAGGCATCCCTCTAAGTAGTCAACATCATCCGCTCAACCAAGAGTGTGGCCTTCTCGGCCTTTAAACATTTGATGGTAGCCTCAAATGCTACCCTATCCTAACCACCACCAGGATCCTCACCTCCTGTACCCTTACCCTCACATGTTACCACCTGGGGAGCCACCTTGACACAAGATTGTACTCGTATCTCAACTCTCACAAGATGATCTTGTTACCATACAACATAGGACTCCACAACCCTGACATCATCCACCGCCGTGGGCACAACTTGATCATCCACCCCCATCGTACCCTCCTCATCAACGATGGATTGAATCACTATGACAGATGGAAATGGTGTATCCACATCTCTGTCATCACGCATATAGGCCATATCTGCCTCTAGAAACTTCTGAACCAACCCAAATTATTACTTGATGTGACCAAATCTATTCAAATCCCAATCCTCTAGCCGCCAGCCCTATACCCTCATCATCCTACCACACTAGAAACCCAATGTATGGTTTTCATCTCACATCACCATCATGTAACCCAATAAGATTTGTCGAAAATACTCCTCCCGCACCGGTCTTGCCTCACCTCTATCCGAACTCCATCAGATGAATCTAGTTGTCTCATCTAAAACTGCTATGCCTCACCATGGTAAGCCTCGTAGCCAAGCCACTACAATGTGCTCATACACCTAACACGGTAATAAGAAACCCACATTAATACCAAACCTTTTCCCTATCCCCCACAAGCACATATTTGTGTAAGTTTATGTAAGTAAGGTAGGGGCCCATGCAAAAACAATCCTCTGTTCCATCATATCATCTAGAACCCCTATCATCATCCACAAAAATTGACCCCCAACAGAGTTAGGAAAAGCATAACAACTAATCCCAATAATAATGAAGGTCATCAGTGGGAGACCCCCTGTCTTGGGACTGTACAATGCCTTGTATGAAAATCCACTTGAAGAAAAATCTACTTCAGCCACTTCATCACCATATAATCTCCTTATCACCTAAAATCTCTCCATATCATCAATCAAATAAATCCCCTCCCTTTGAACAAGAAACCTCAAAATACTGTGCATGTCCTCCAGGGTGATGGTCATCTCATCCGTCGATAACCAAAGAGTACATGTGACAGGATCTCATCTCTTTAACTTAATATGAGAAACAAACCCCTCTTCCTATGGATATACCTATAATGGCACATCGCCCCCTGATCCAAATCCTCCAAGTGAGCCCGGTCATAATCTAATAAAGAGGCTTGTAAATAATCTAAAATCAGAGAAATCCTATCTTGTATAGTCAATTTATCTCTCGCCTGCATCCACAACAAAAAATGTTCATTAGAATACCATTTAATAAAAAATCTCATCAAGTTACAACAACAAAACAAAAATCTTTCTAGTCGCTAGTGACTTTCCATAATCATCGGTGTTTCACCTTAATCACACACGATTTTCCAAAATCACCAGTGACTCCAATGACTCAACAAACGTGCCCTAACTTGGGCCTAAAAACCTAAAAAATTAAAAACAAGAAAAAAACACAAAATGATAAAATTGGTACTTAAGGTGGGCCTCCTCTGTCCCCTAGATCCTTCAAAACCCTCCATTTGTCACTTTTTACTCAAATTTACATAAATTAGAGCTCTTAACCTCTCTCAGCGTGTAGTAAAAATGAATTACCATAGTAACTATCAAGTATTTATAGGGTGTAAGCAAGCATGTTTTGGACCAAGTACAATTTTATGTAAAGAAGGGCGAAAATACTGAAAAGAAGCTTCAGGACAGGGTAATATTGATTTATCACTCCATATATCATGAAAATAAGGTAAGAACACAAGTTTTTGAATTTTCCAATAGAGAAAGGTGTTTTTAGCCTAGGGGAACTATAAGTCAGTATTTCATGTTGCATATGAGTTTCCATGGCTTGTATAAGTTTGTCTCAGATGTACTAATTTTTTCACTAAAGGATCATAGTCCTAAAGATTGAAAATGATGATCTTGGAGGCAAACTTGTTGAGTTTAACATTGTATAGACTAGGAGAAGGTTGGCAAACATGTTTAAAGGACAAAGTTGAGAGTATTAGTTCAAGGGGAGTTGGTTTTTTGCTTGTATTAGGTCTAGAAGATCCTCATTTACTACTATTGGAGTTAAAAAGAATATATTTCAGTCTCAGGGGGAGCTTCTCGTGCAATTTAATCAAGTTTTGTGTTGTCATTTCTCATGTCTAGGAGTCACTTCATCCTTTTTCATAGATGGAAAAGGGGGAGAGAAGCATCATAAACATGGAGTTGAGGTCATGTAGGTGTTTTTCATGTTGGTTTCCATTAATGTTTCTGAAGATGGTTTCCATAAATGAAAAGGGGGAGTTTGTTGGCCATTTTGGGTTTTTTTTTTTCATTGATGTCGACCCCCATTGATGATAAAGGGTGTCATGGTGTTGTATGTATCCCCATACGATGTTATTCAAATGTATATTATGTTGTTTGAGTGGTTTAGTGAAGTTCAAGAGGTCTTGTTGCTTGGTTGAGTATGAATAATCACTGTTTAAGTCATTTAGATTTAGTTTGATGTTGTCATAAGGTCAATCATGGTCCACGAGGTTTGTTATAGGTGTTCTTGAGTTTGCATAAAGTCATCATGGCTAGGTCATGAGGTTACATTGTTGAGTCAGGTCATTCTAGGCTTGTTTCAAGCCCTAGAGCATGCAGAATGAGTTGGAAAAGTGATATTCAGAAAAAATAAGTCATGTTAGAGCATGGTATTATTATACTAGTAGTTTACCTGAGGTGTATGGTGATTTTCAGGTTAGAATTTAGAGGTATGATGCATATTTGGGGTCCTTGGGAAGCAAACCGCGAGAAAAATGCATAAGTAATTCGTTGTGGATGGATATTTTGAGGCATTTCTAACCTATGTGATGATTATGGAAAGGTATAGGATGTTTTAATGATGATTCATGACAAAGTTTAGGTCATTCAGGCACGGGAATTGTAAGATATACACGATTTGGTAAAACTGTGTAAGTGGCAATGTGTTTTTGTGACAAAAGTTGACCTTTTGATGCTTGTTGTGAACTGTATGCTTTAAATGTGGACCTGATATATTTGGGGTAGATTCTAAGGTTAGTTATTAATCTTTCACAATAATAATTATGTGGTTTGATTGTCACATTTTTATGAACGATCGTTAAGAAGTTAAGTTGGTTTGAAACCCTAACTAAACCCTAACTAGGAGTAGTTTGTAGAAAATTTCTTGTATCAGCCCAATTTTGATTTCTAGTGAAAAATTTATGATTGGATGTTGTAGAGGAATATTCCATATTTCAAGAAAGGTATGTTAGAGCATGTGTTCATACGTGGGTCCTACTGAAAAATGCCAAATTATGAAGAGTTGCAGTTTGAGGAGAAATTTTCGAAATAAGGTATGAACTAAATTTCCATTGTGTGATGTATGTGATTTTTTATTGATGTACATGGAGGTTTTAGGTCTTGGTGATGCTGAAAAAGTGTAAAGTGTGTCCCATTTAGGTTGACTGGTCAAAGAGTAGTTTTGGGATAGTTTGGAGCAGTCTATGGTAACTTAGACATTGCAGGAGATACATGAGGCGCTAGAAGGTGATTTAAATTGTTTTGGAAATAAGATTAATATATATTACTAGTGGTATAAGTATTTATTCATGATGATGAATTATTCTATGGTTTCGAAGTCTATTTTTGGAGAAGAATATTTTTAGCAGTTTTAGGACAATCTTGTTCTTGCTCAAGTATTGAGTATGTTGAAGCATCAAATGGTTGAGTTGATGCTTTCTATCACATGTAAATTTAAAAGGAGTGAAATTGGAATCAAATGAATCCATTTGTAGGTCTTTTAAGTTACAAAAAGTGTGTTTATTAGCTAATGTTGGAAAATTGCGTTCTGGGTAGTTTGATCTTGTGAAGACAAAAGTGGTTGCGGTTTGAGCAGGTGATTGTTTCATGAGCTCTAATTTTTTTAATATTTTTCTACAGGTCATTTAATTTCCATAAAGTTGTCACATGCCATAGTTGAGTTGTTTTTGGTGATAGTTAAACCCAAAGTCAAATTCAGGGTATTGGAAACAACTTTTTTGAGAAGGCAAATGAGCGACTGGGCCCTTTAAATGAAATAATTTGATTGGTTCAAGTAAATTGTGACCATGGTTGATGTTTAATTGATATATTAATAATATTTGATGACTATGGGATCTTGAATAAGTAGGGTTTTGGAATGAGGGGATTTTTGTCATTCCAATGCAAGGGTTTTGAGTCACTTTGGTGCATGATAAGTGGTTTTTGGCTAGGCCAACCTACTTGGGTCATATGTGACAGTTGTAATAATGTTATTGGGGTTTTATTAAAATTTATGGGTCGAATTTTTCATGAGGGACCGACCTCCTTTGGTTTAGAAAGAAGAAACGATATAAAAGCTTTGTTTTAGCTCATTTTGAGAGCTAATCTTACAAGGGGGAAGTAGTGTGACCTAGAGGAGAGCTATTTGTAGGTATCAAGTCATACATTTAAGGATGATAATTTTTTTTAATATTGAGGAAATTATGGCAGCATGAGATCAAGAGTTTAGAGGCAAGATAAGATGAGAAGGAAGAAGATTATTCAAGATTGAAGACCTAAGCTTTGACCTAGTGTTTATGAGCTGAATATGTGATCTATATCGGTTGTGGCAGTAAAAAAATCAGAGATCAAACATCATTAGGAGGCTGAGTTTTTTCTTATTAATCTTAGGGGATTGTATCCTCCTTGTGGAGTTGGTGCTTCACTAAATTAGGGGTTGTGGAGTTTGTGCTTGACTAAATTAGGGGTTGTGGAGTTTCTGCTCAACTAAATTAGGGGTTGGTGCTCCTTGTAGGGTTAGTTCTCCACTAAAATAAGGGTTGGTACTCTTTGTGGGGTTGGTGCCTCACTAAAATTGAAACATGGAAATATAATGTTTGTGTTTTGGTGTGTTTTCTTTCCCATGAGGGTTTCCCACTTACATATGGTGTTCTTGTGTTGAGTAATTTGTTTATTGCTCTTGTGGTTTATGTTGCATATATTAATAATCACACATGGTTATGAATGTTATATGAAAAATACATTTGATGAATAAATGGTTTGGTAAATGAAAGAAAAATAATTATAGGACTGATTCACCCACCCCCTAAGTCCCTTATGCTTCCAACGACACCTATTTCTTCACACCCTCTTGAGAAGCCAACTAGGGCTTACGAGGCCACTAGGTATTCAACTTAAAATCACTTTACAATGTCAAAAAAAGATCTCAATCACATCATATCAGATGTTAATCAACTATCCATGGCCATATAAAGCATCAACAATAAGCAAAATGATCAAACTTATCTCAAACCAAGAGACTAGCATTTTAACCCTTAAGGCTAAAATTGGTAGGGTCGCTTTGAGGACATGTATCTTTCATTTTCTCCATTATACCTATTTTCACTTGGATCATGCACCCGTTGTGTCATTAAATGATCTAATGTAACATGGGAACATACCCAAGGTGTGGGACCTTGGTTCATTAGGATGAACATTCAAAGAAGGCCGATTTCCTCTTAAACTATGTGCATCTGATTGAAGATCAAGGTACAAAATTAAAATACTTAAAATAAACTATACTATCCGATTCTTTGCAAAAAAGGGATAGAAGGATAACTAGAAATATAAAAAAATGATGTGATGCATTGATAGTTGAAAGGACTATTATATTAGCTTATTAAGCACAAAATAATTTCATAGAAGAATATATTGCATGCAAAATTTTTTATTTTATCCTTCAACAAGACCTTTGAAATGATTATGAGACTTAGAAATAACAAAAGGATTTTGTCAGTCCACAACTAAAACAAGTAAATTTCACTAACCACCACTAGAATCTTGCATGAAGAAAGTTACTTAATATGAAGGTAAGATAGATCATAACATACACGGAATAATACAAGTCACAAGTATTCAAATGAACTATTTAAATACACAACATATCAATTAGATGAAGGCAACAATATTGTTTTGTATTCAATACTGAGGCTAAATCCTACATACGAGAGCTCAAAAAGTTGCAGATCCTCCTTACAAAAAGATCCAAAAAGTCCCTGAATACATTGTGCATCCTTGTATATATAGCTAAAGATATTGAGCAATATCAACCTCTCATCTTTACCAATTACATTCTAAAACTAGGATGCATTTACCTATATGAAAGAGTCCTCAAACATAGCCATGAAGTTGTGCAACTTTGACTAGTAAAACCTTCTTTGCAACTGCTCTGCCACTAGAATATTACATGAAGAAAGTTAATTAACATGAAGGTTAGATATACCATCACATACAAGGATCAACAACATTTACGAGTATTCAAATAAACTATTTAAATACACAACAAGCCTACATACGAGAGATCAAAGATTTACAGAACCTCCCTATTAAAAGATCCAAATAGTCCATGAATACACTATGTATCTTGTATATATAACTAAAGAGGTTGAGCAATATTAGTCTCTCATCTTAACCAATTACATTCTAAAAATAAGATGCATTTATATCTATGAAAGATTCCTAAAAATAGCCAGGTGGTTGTGTAACTTTGACCAGTCAAACCTACTTTGCAACTGATAACTTCATTGTCATAATTTACGACCTACTTTGCAGCTACTAACTTCCTTGTTGGAAGTTGGGACCTACTATGCAACTGCTAAATTCCTTGTTGGAAGCTAGCACCTACTTTACAACTGATGACTTCCCTGTCAGAAGTTGGGACCTTCTTTGCAACTACTAACTTTCCTGTCGAAAGTTGGGACCTTATTTGCAGCTACTAACTTCCTTGTTAGAAGTTGGGACTTGCTTTACATCTGCTAAATTCCCTGTCAGAAGTTGGGACCTAACTTTTAGATACTAACTTCCTTGTTGAAAATTGGGACTTGTTTTATAACTGTTAACTTCCCTATTAGAAGTTGGGAGCTGCTTTGTAGCTACTGACTTCCTTGTGAGAAGTTGGGACCTACTTTGTAGTTTTTGACTTCCCTGTCAAAAGTTAGGATCTGCTTTACAGTTACTGAATTAACTGTCAGAAGTTGGGACCTACTTTGTGGCTCCTAACTTCCCTGCTAGAAGTTGGAAGTTGGGACCTATTTTACAGTAGCCGAATTCCCTGTTGAAAGTTGGGACCTACTTTACAGCTGTTGACTTCCTTGTTAGAAGTTGGGAACTGCTTTACAATTGCTAACTTCCCTGTCAGAAGTTGGTACCTGCTTTGCATGATTCAACATCTAAAATGCACTAAAAAGTGCAAAATGGAACTCAACCTCTGAAATCCAATAAAATTTTAAAATGGAACTAAACCTCTGAAATGCACTAAAAAATGCAAAATGGAATCTTAGGAATTTTTTGAGATTCTCACAAAAAGGGGCTCTTACATCAAAACACTAAGAAACATGGATTTTGCAATGAATAGTTATGCAAATTGGAAAGGCAACTTAAAAGAATTTTTTTTTTGACGACCTCTAGGGAATGCTTGCCTGCTAAACAAAAGTCCGGTAGCCTTAATCAAGTCCATTGGGCAAGGAGTCAACAAAATTCTCAAACCAAAAGTAATGGATGCTTTTCTTCCCATGACATAAATGAAGGAATTTCAATGGATATTTTTAGGGTGATCATGTTTGCCTAGAGGGTGGTATTTAGTTGAGTATGCTATGTTTTTTGGTTATTTTCCATAGTTCCATTGGTGATTTGAGAAGAAGGAAACTTGCACAAAAAAGGGCCACACAACAGCAACTAGAGGCACAAAATCTATGTACATAATTGGAAATTCATACATGTTCTAAGTGGATACATACAAAGTGTGCATATGCACTTATTGAAAGAAAAACTACCTACCCTATTCTAACTAGAGGTAATAGGAATTTAAAAAAATCTTGCAACAGGTAGGGAGAAGTAACTTCCTTTCCTCACAATTCTAGACCATGTGACTGATTTGACACTGAACATGGTCAATAATAAGAGAAAAAAATTGGTTTGAAGTTGGTTTTCTACCCTTCTACTCAAAGTATCAACAACAAAAAAGATGAATACCTCCTTTATTTGTTCTGCATTTGGACTTGGGAGGCATTTTTGTTGACCTTTGGTGCATTATATATCATCATCTGAAACAAGCATTACTCGTTTGAACTCCTTTCTAGGATCTAGAATAGCCAGATATTTGATTGGGAAAGTCCCGATCCTTATAGTTTTCCCATTCTTTTGAAGCTCATCCCTATGAATGGGGATATCCTACAGATTTTCATGAAGGTGGCAGATGTTTGCAAGCTGATCTGAACCTTATTCTGTTTCTAAAAATTAATAAGTTTCCACCTTGATGTCTTCATTTCCTCTTTCTCCACTCTCTGTCCCAATCTTATTTTCTACCATTAAAAGTGCAACAAGTTCTAAACATGCCGAAAAATGAGGATCATTGCATTCCATTAAAACATTTTGCTCACTTTGCAAACATTCTTCCTCACTTTCTTGAATGACACTAGTGTTCAAAAACAATTTCTCTTCCCCTCCATTTCCAATCTGATTTTCCTTCACATCTTCCATATTTTTCTTCAAATTCAGCTCCTCTTTTTATATAATTTTCTCATTCTCATCCTCCCAATATGAATCATATCAATCCTTTGCTGATATACAATTTTTGTCTTTAGTAGAATTGGTAAGAGAAGAAGCATAGAAAGAGGCTTCTTATGCATTGCATGCTTGGGCTGATATGTTTGGTACTCAAGAGATATGATTTGATTAATTGGAGAAGCCAAATGATCCTCCACAACATACTCCCTTTTCTGTTGATCTTCCCTTTCCAAAACAACTGTATGATTTTGCATAAAATAATGTTGTTAGGAGTGATGCTTGGGTTGTTCCTTCTCTCCAAAAGTATAGAAAATTCATGCTCTACAAACCTTGTAGGATAATTTGGTGGGTAGGGCATGAGGAAATTATTTGAAACACCAAAAATTATATAAACATTATTACAATGTTTGGGAAAGTTGGGTAACTCCTTGGGTAGAGATGGGAAGGAATAAGGAGTGCTTTGGGTATGATAAACTTGTGGAGCATCAAATGAAATAAAAGGAAGCAAATGATATTCCTTCCTTTGAAAAGGAATAATGGATTTTTCATTTTTTGCACAAGGGGAAGGAAGAATTTTCTATGGTGAGGGAAGAATGGTGGAAATGGGGACGAGTCTCCTTTTTCCAGCTTGAATGATAATCTTCTCAACTTGTGATGCAACAGAAAAAGCTTTAGGAAGGGTTCTACATGCTAGGGATTGGATTAACACGGCCAAATCAACATCAAGGGGCCTTAAATAATACAAGAATGTCATACCTCATGAGGGTCTTAATTTTTGAGGAATTCTATGTCAAGTCCTTGCAAACTTGGTATTAAAGTCAGAGATAAAATCCATTAGGGCCCGCTGTATTTTACTGAGATGTTCCATGAGAGTGATGACATCTGCATTTTCCTTGAACTGATTATTCAAGTTTTCTCCTAGTTAATCCCATGTGGAAATGGATTCTGAAGCTATAATATTATACTGGTCTTTTTCTTTACCTCTGAAAGATGAAACAAGAATTCTGAGGCAAATTTTATCTTCTTTGATGTTGTGAATGGCACAATGGTTCACTATATCCTGAATGTGATCAATGGGATATTGATACCCTTTCCATGGAAGAGGGGTAAGTTTTTTAGGGATGTTTTGGGGATATCATCCCACTTCTACAAATAGAGGGGGCTAGAGTTGAAATTAGGAAATGGAAGAGCTCTTTGGAGAGCCATAAGAAAATGGGGGCAAGTAAATGGATGCAGGAATGGAGGAAAAGGTATGGAAACATGAGAAAATGGGTTGGTTTGAATCAGTTAAAAGGTATGAGTACATAAATAATTTCTCAGTATATTTCATTCAACATCATGTAATGATATCCACTATTATAGAAAATATCCTTAACAAACCCAACAATTTCCTAACAAATATTTCTATCCACGCGAGTTATTTTAACATGTTAAGAAATAAAAATAATGTAAGTACTAATAAGATATATTTTGTAACATTGCCCCCTTAGTGTGAACATGGGGAAAACATCAAACCTGTACTTGCACCTTCTTTCGTGATCTGGTGATTTTCGATTGGCTAATCAAAAACCAAGACAAAATGGTTTTCTTTTGGATAACCAGAAACCAAGAGTCAGGTGATTTTCAATTGGCTAATCACAAGCCAAGAAAAAGACAGTTTTATTTTTGTTGACCAAAAACCAAGAGTATGGTGGTTTTCCAGTGGTTTACTGTTATCCAAATAACTCTCCTAGTTATTTGGATAACTTATATTTTATTTTGACTCTGATGTTTCACATTTCAGGTTGCATGCAATCAAGTTTGCTTCCTTAGCACAATCATTTGGCTACAGTTCTTCTGTGTGAATAGCATGCCCTTCTTCCATCTTCCTGATTCTTTTCCCCTTCATTCTTCTATCTCCTCACATTCTCACTTTGTACCTCACCTTTCTGCACCTACTTTCCTTCTATCTTCCGTGCACTTCTTACACGCACCTCTATAGACTTACCTGCCAATTGGCTAAGTCCCTTTCATTCCTCCCCCACACTTGCATACATGTAGCTCCCTCGTTTGCACCTTTTCTTTCTACCACTGTGCACCCTACTTCAATTAAATACTCGCACCATTCCCCATACTTGTCTCTTGTAAGTATTCATCCCATTCTTCCTGTGCGTGATGCCTTTGTGCATGCCTTCCCTTTGTTTCCCTTGTGTGCCTTCTGCTTACGTGCACATGCCTTTGCACCATCCTTTGTGCCATTTTGTGCCATGTCATCACCTGTTAGACTTGATTTTTCCACACACAACCAATCATAGTGCATCAACACGACGTCATTTCTTGACAACCAATCAGTGCATGACACATGAAAAAAGACAAAATAGATGAAAAGTTGACTGATTTCTTCAGTCAATTAGCATGCGCCACATGTCTTACGTGTCAGAGCGACTTGTACACTTCTGACAACCATAAATTCTGTTATAGTGCTCAGATTCTCATGTGCCTAGTCTCATTTGAAAACTGCTAATGTCATCTACACATTGGAAAATTCAAAATTAGATTTAGGTGGAATTTGGTAGGCAGAAAACATAGAAACATCATTCTGGTCATCAATGCACACATCAAATTGATCCCAACCACCATATTCTTTAGATATCACCTTCTTCTTTCTTCTACACGCCAAACAGACCGGGGAAGGTGCATTTGACAGCCTTGCAGGCATTTATCACTTACTGTTGGTGGTTGCATATTTGAATCCAAGTTTCCCTCTTCTTCTCTTCCTCTTCTCTCCTTCTTCTATAAATAACATAATTATGCTTTGTAAAAAGGACCCCTCTTTGTTGTAACGACACCGTGCCAAAATGGTGGCTGACTTCCCATGGGTTTCAGACCTTGACATAGTCTCTGCAATGTATTCTCACCTCCTGACGTGAATGTAACTGATTGTGTGTCCCTTAAGAAATAAAATCATGTTTTGTGGAACTCTTGTCTTCCCTTTCTCATTTTCATTTCTTCTTGCCTCTTTTTTTTTTTTTTGGCTTGTTGTGTGTCTCCTTGGCTTGTAGGTCCCATGTTCATGTGTTGTGAGCATTGGAAGGATGAACCCGTGTGTTGATCTATGGCACACATCATCCGCCATCTTCTCCTGTGGCCTCTTTGTTTTCTTCATTGCTTGTTTAAAGTGATCAACCCTTTCCCTGGCACTATCGCCTTCCTTATCTTAGGATTTCCCCTTTCTACACATCCTTTTATCCCTAGTCCCTTGGCATGTTTAGTGTAGGATTTTCTTTCTACATTAGGAGTAGCAATAGCTTTAGAAGTAGGTAGAGGAACTGACCTTCTCTAAAGATTTGTATCAATCGCGTAAGGTCCCACAACTTAGAGATAGTTCCATTATTTTCTCAAATAACTCGGTTCTCCCAGATACGAGACATGGGTGCATGTTCGAATGAACAAAAGTTTCTGGCACGCCCAATGGGACCAATTTGAAGAGCTATACATCTTCATCTCAGCAAGTTTGGTGTATGATTTTTGAGATCCAACCTTTGGAGGCATCTTTTAATACATCTGATGATTCCACTGATCCAAACACATCCATTATTTCATTCACAGACCAGTCCCCCTTTCTTATTCCATTCATTTCCCCTTTTCCATCATTCCACCTTCCTCTTTTTAAGTCATGCAATCATGAATTATTTCCCTTCCGAGAATTCTCATTTACAACAAAAGAGCTATTTTCCTCCATCCCCACAGTTTCAAAAATGTCCTCTAAATCAGCTTTATGAGCCCCAACATCCAAAATATGCATATCAACTCCCTCCCACTAACTCAGATGGTTATTTTTCTAACCAAAATGTCTATGAAGAACAAGTTTATGCAGATGATGGTGGCAAATCCATGACAGAAGCCGATTTTGAGAGGGAAGTGAAAAAGATGGAGATGGACATGATGCAACTCAAAGTCAAGTGCTCCATAAAGGAAACTAAAGTTATCTACAAGGTCCCTTGTCCATGGGTCAGCCCTCTACAAAATTATAACTGCATGAATTAGTGGGTGGAAGAAATAGAGGCTCAAAATTCTAGTGCATGGAAACTTTGTCAATGGGAAACCCTTCACTACCATCTTATAGCTTCCTAGTCCTCCACGCCAACCTAAATCATCTCAGCCTGTTGCACATGTTCCCAGCTTTCTGCATGCTATCCCCATTGAGAATTCCCATCCTCCATCCTTTCACCTTCATTTCTCTACCATCATTTCTCCTGCACATGATTTCACTCCTCTTGCGCGTGTGCCTTCCATGCATTCCGCGCTAATCATTCCACCTACTGAGTCCCCTCTTTCTAGTTCCACTATAAATGAAATTATCCTTACCTATGCACCATCTATAGCCAATGTCATCATGTTCGATGAATGTAGAACAATTAAAGAATGGTATGACTCATGTGACTCCAACTGGGATGATGAAATCATCAGGGTGCATATTCTAGAAGAAAGTCAGTTAGTTCATAAGGGCGCAGTTCTGAAGGAGGCTGAGTTTATTGTAGAGGAAGAACCTCATGCACCCCAATTTTTTATGCTACCCATCCTATAAGAACTCCCCTTAAGGAGGAGAGTCTGCATGAGGATCCCATTTACGGGATCGAGATTCAAATCAATGTGAAAAACACAAGGATTAGACCATTCCCAATCAGATACCTGACTAGTCTAGAGCCAAAGACAAAGTTTCCACCAGTCATGTTCATTTAAGAGCGTGGGGTTGAACTTCAACATGCGAAAGGTTAGTAGGAATGCCTCCCGAATCCAATCACATATCAACTTCAGGAGGTATATAGTCCATTTGTTGATACTTTTAGGAGGGTGAAACACCATATGCAAGTAGGTTTTTAACTCTCGTTTCTAACCATGTTAAACGCTAAATAAATTACATTGTTACAATTTTTGAGGAAGGGAAGCTACTTCTCCCTACCTGTTACAATTTTTACTTGAGCACCCTTTGCCTCTGGTTAGTGTAGGGTATTTTAGGTTTGTTTTCAGCAACACAAGTGCTTGTGCACACTTTGCATGTTCCCCTTAGGACATGTATTATTTCAGCTTTGTACATATTTATTGTTCAGCGTGCTCCCTCTAGCCCCCTTTTCCTTCTGTTGTGCCTTTGCCTACCCATTTTTGTTGTGTCCAGGATCATAGTTTATTTTTTGGGGAGGTAGTTCCAATAATTCACGTACAACTTTCAAACTCTCAGAATTCAAATGAGAACATGTTAACATGAGAGCAATAGTTCAATTTAGATTTCAGATGGTGTATTTTGTGACTCCAAGGGTTTTCTTCAAGTTGCAGATCGTGTCTTCAAAGTTCCAGGCTCGATTCCATGCCTAATGAATGCTTCTTAGGCTACTAGTCTCTTCATCTAGAAGGCAAATGGCCCTTAAAATTTTCCAAAATTGTTATCCAAATAACTCTCCTAGTTATTTGGATAACTTATATTTTATTTTGACTATGATATTTTACATTTCAGGTTGCATGCACTCAAGTTTGCTTCTTTGGCACAATTCTTTGGTTGCAATTCTTCTGTGCGACTCGCATACCCTGCTTTCTTCTTCTTGCTTCTTTCCCCCTTCATTCTTTTATCTCCTCACATTCTTGCTTTTCACCTCCCCTTTGCACACACGCTTTCCTTCTATATTCCACACACTCTCTGCAGACACCTCTATAAACTTACCTGCCAATTGGCTAAGTCCCTTTCATTCATCATGTGCACTTGCATACACTTAGCTCCCTCACACATTGCTTTTCTTTCTGTCATCATGCGATCTTCCTCAATTGAATGCATGCACCCTTCCCCATACTTGTCTCTTACAAGAATTCCTCCCATTCCTCCCGCATGTGATGCCTTTGTAAATGCCTTCCCTCTTTTTCGCTTGCGCACCTTCTGCTTCTGTACACATGCCTTTGTGCCTTCCTCTACACCATTTTTTACCACGTCATCACCTCTCAGACTTGAGTGTACCACATGTAACCTATCATAGTGTACCAACAAGGTGTCATTTCCTAACATTGAACTGGTGTGTGATACATGGCAGAAAACACAAAACAAATGAACATTTGGCTGATTTCTTTAGTCAATCAATATGTGCCACATGCCTTAAATGTCAGAGTGACCCATAGACTTCTGACAGCTATAACTTCTACTACAATACTCAAATTGCCACATGCCTAGTCTCATTTGAAAGTTGCTGATGTCAGCTACACATTGGGAAATTTAAAATTAGATTTAGGCAAGATTTGGTAGGTGGTAAATAGGGAAAAACCATTCTTCTCATCAATGCACATGTCAAATTGATCTCAACCACTAGATTTCTATATATCTCACCTTCTTCCTTCTTCTACACGCCAAATAGACCTATGAAGACACATCTGATAGCCTTGCATGCATTTTTGCAAGCATTTATCACTTGTTGTTGGTGGTCATAGATTTGAATATGAGTTTTTCTCTTCTTCTCCTCCTCTTCTCTCCTTCTTCTTCAATAAATAATAGAGTTGTAAATTTTAAAAAGGATCCCTCTTTTTTATAATGACACCATTCTTCTCATCAATACACACGTCAAATCAATCTCAACCACTAGATTTCTGTAGATCTCACCTTCTTCCTTCTTCTACACACCAAATAGACCTATGAAGGCACATCTGATAGCCTTGCATGCATTTTTGCAGGCATTTATGACATGTTGTTGGTGGTCATAGATTTGAATCTAAGTTTTTCTCTTCTCCTCCTCCTTTTCTCTCCTTCTTCGATAAATAACAGAGTTGTAATTTGTAAAAAGGATCCCTCTTTTTTGTAACGACATCATTCCAAAATGGTCGTCGACATCCCATAGGTTTCAGACCTTGACGTGGTGTCTGCAATCTATTCTCACCTCCTACCATGAACATAACTGACTATAGGTCCCTTAAGCAATAAAATCGTGTTTTGTGGAATTCTTATCTTCCCTTTCTCATTTTCATTGCATCTCACCTCTCTTTTTGGGTTTTTTTTGGCATGCTGTGCATTTCTTTGGCTTGTTCATGTGTTGCACACATTGGAAGGCCGAGCTCATGTGTTGATCTGTGACACACGTCATCCACCCTCTTCTCTCATGCCCTCTCTGTTTCCTTCACTGCTCGTGGAGAATGATTAACCATTACCCTAGTGTTATCACCTTCATTAGCTTAGGATTTACCTTTTCTACACATCCTTCTATCCCTGGTCCCTTGGCATGTTTATTATAGGATTTTATTTCTGCATTAAGAGTAGTAGTAGTGTTAGAAGTAGGTAGAGGAAACGACCTTCTCTGTAGATTCGTCTCAAGAGTGCAAGGTCCCACAACTTGCAGATGGTTCCATTATTGTCTTAAACAACCCGGTTCTCCCAAATCCGAGATGTGGGTGCACGTTTGAATGACCAAAATTTACCAAAAACCAAAAATTTATAGTTTTCTAGTTGTTTACCAACAACCACATCACGATGTGTTATGTACGTCCATCAAATCTCATATCTCACAGTAGGGAATAACATAGGAAATTATGTTGAATTCTGTTGCTCATACACACAAACTAAAAACTTGAAATGGAACGTTGGATCATGTTCCCCCATCAATGTGAAATTTCCACTTATTCAAATAGGAACACTGCAAACTAAAGCATAATGAAACTGGAACATTGAAAACAACAGAAAGCAAACTGTAAAAACCAAAAGAAAACTACAAACACACATGCCACTAAACCTTTAATGTGTCCTTGTCCTTAGCGAATTATGAGAGGTCATTAATTGACCTCCAAACTCCTTTTGCCTCCATCCTTGATTTCTTGCTTAGTACAAGAAATATTCAGAAATATACCCATATTATTCATGTATGGGTTCTTCCTCTTCAGATGAGTTTTGTGATTATGTTGGCTTCACATTTTATCTTTCCACTAATTACATCTTTTTCCCAGATTCTATAGTATGTAGAACTATGTCCCTTTTTCTTACAGTAATAACACTAATTCTCTCCTTCACTTTTGGAGGAATTTTTGTGCTTCTTTTTATCGTATAAGGCCTTTACTTATTTTACATATTCTCTGGTTCTTTTCTCTTCAGCTAGAAGATTTGATAGCATATCTTCTAATGTGTTGGAAGGTATCTGACCAAGAGTGAAAACAACATTATTGTATTTGGGTGGTAAACTATTTAGTAGAATAGATTTTTCATCCTCATCTTCTACTGGAGCTTTGAATTCTTCTAGTTGTCTTAGAAGAGATCTCAAATCATTGATGTGACTAGACATTGTAATTCCATCACTTATTTTGAGTTTGAAAAATTGGAGATGCAGAGAAAAATTTACATTGAATGCTTTGGATCCACATAATTTGTTTAAATTTTCCCACATTACTTGGGATGATTTTTCAAGGTCTACATAATGCAGCTCAGAATTTGAAAGAGCTAAGCCAATAATGGCTTTAGCTTTATCATCCCTAGTTTTCCATTCTACTAATTTAACTGGATTTGATGGTGCTAATTATTTTCCATGTACTATGCTCAAGAGATTTTTGTTCATTAATTACATCTGAATATTCACTTTCCAAGTGTGAAAATTGAGACCATTAAAATTTTCTAGTGGGACTTCCATTGTGAGATGGAGATGAATAAAAAACTTTGTAGATTTTTAGACTTAAATAGAACACATCTTTTTATGTCAATTTGTAAGTAAACGTGTCTACATCTATAAAGAATTCCAAAAATATGTGAAACCACTTATAAATATTGGGAAGATGCTAATTAGGAATAGAGAGCATGATTAATCATTAAATACACTATAGATTCTCAAATTTCTTTTGTGTTTAGCCGTCATTTTACTTTTTCTGGTTTGGAGCTCACCGTTTGGAGAGGGCTCGCTTGCTGCTTAATCTTAGCTCAGTCTACGAGATTGAACTACAGTCAAAAAATGTGTTAAGTTGATATTGATACCAAATGTAGGAGACAAGACACATTGAATAGCTACAACACTCTTGCAATTACAGACATCCATATACTTATGAATTTTTGCAGGTTCCAATAATGTTAGAAGACATGAATTCGAGTTCAAGAATCCTGTAAATCAGGACTCATACACCTCAGATTTCACTAATGTGTACCAAACTACTCCTTCCTTCACGCTGACAACAAAGAAATGTGCCAAAAATCCAAGTTATTTTCAGACTATTCAATTATTATATCCCTTAGACGCCAATGGTGATCACATCTGTGAAGCAACAAATTAAATCACTTTATTTTCTTGAAAATATAACTTATAATTCATACAAAATTCATTCAATGATTGAATACACTGCCCTCAAATATCCATGGTTCTGAAGATGCATTTCTTTGCGTCAAGGCATGCATATGGTCCATAGATTTCTTGGGAGAGATTAATAACACATGGAATGTTGCAGTGTGAAAGGAAAACTTGTCTTGCACATGTAACAACCGACCATGTAGAGGAGAAGATACATAAATGACCAAGCTCTGATACTAGATAAAAGGTATGAACACATAAATAATTTCTTCATATTTTTCATTAAACATTAGGTAAAAATATATAGGCTTAACGATCTCCACTATTATAGGAAATAGACTTAACAAACCCAATAATTTCCAAACAAATATTTCTATCTACGTGAGTTGTTTTAACAAGTCAAGAAATAACAATAATGTATGCACTAATAAGATATTTTTCCAAACATCATTGGAGTCACTAGATGTGTTGAGAAGTACCTCTAAAGGATGAATACCACCAAGAACACATCAATCTTGCTGGCATGAAGCTGTTGAGTGCTTCGAGTTGTCCCACTAGGTGTGCCAAAAAGTGTTCTAACTTGGATCGCGCACCAACTGTGTCGTTAGATGATCTAGTAGAACATGGGAACATCACCAAGGTGTGGGACCTTGAATCCTTGGGATGAACCTCTAGAGACAGATGAATTCCTCTTAAACTATGTGCATATGATTGAAGATCAAGGTGTAGAACTACAATACTTGAAATAAACTACATTATTTGATTCTTTGGGGAAAAGGGATTGAAGGATACTTGGAAATACAAAAAAAAGAGGTGATGCAACGATAGTTGAAAATACTATTATATTTACTTATTAAGAACATAATACTTTCATAGAAGAATATATTGCATGCACAACTTCTTATTTTATCCTTCAACAAGTCCTTTTAAATGATTATGAGACTTAGAAATAACAGAAGGGATTTATCTCTCCACAACTGAAATAAGTAAATTTCACTAACCACCACTAGAATCTTGCATGAAGAAAGTTAATTAACATAAAGGTAAGATAGATCATCACATACAAGGAACAAAAACATTCACAAGTATTCAAATGAACTATTTAAATACATGACACATCAATTAGAGGAAGGCAAAAATATTGTTTTGTATTTAGTACTGAGGCTAAATCCTGTGTATGAGAGCTCAAAAATTTGTATATCCTCCTTACACAAAGATCCAGAAAGTCCCTACATACATTGTGCATCCCTATATATATAGCTAAAGAGGTTGAGAAATATCAGCCTCTCATCTTAACCAATTACATTCTAAAAATAGGATGCATTTACATATGTGAAAGAGTCCTAAAAAATAGCCAAATAGTTGTGCAACTTTGACCAATCAAACCTGCTTTACAACTACTAACTTTCCTATTGAAAATTGGGACCTAATTTGCAATTTCTAAATTCCTTGTCGGAAGTTGGGACCTACTTTGCAACTATTGACTTCCTTGTCAGAAATTGGGACCAGTAGTTAGCTTCCTTGTCAAAAGTTAGGATCTGCTTAGCTGCTAACTTCCCTTTCAGAAGTTGGGACCTTCTTTGCAGCTGTTAACTTCCCTATCAGAAGTTGAGATCTGATTTGTAGTTGCTAACTTCCATGTCGGAAGTTGGGACATGCTTTACAACTACTAACTTCCCTATCATAATTTAAGGCATGTTTTGTAGCTGTGTACTTCCTTGTCAGAAGTTGGGACCTGCTTTGCAACTGTTGACTTCCCTGTTGGAATTTGGGACCTTCTTTGTAGCTTCTGACTTGACTATCAGAATTTGGGACCTGCTTTAATGTAAAATGGAACTCAACCTCCGAAATGCACTAAAAAATGTAAAATGAAAACTTAGTCACTTTTTGAGATTCTCACAAAAAAGGTGTCTTGCATAAAACATTAAGAAACAAGGATTTTGCAAGGAATAGTCATGTAAATGGGTAAGGTGACTTAAAATTCAATAATGAATGTATGAAAATTTTCATGATCATTTAGAGAACCTCCCAAATATTCTGGAATAATTTGGTTTTCATCTTGGAACCTCCATCTCATCCCTAAAACTGTAAATTTCCTTAAAACTAGGGTTTTCTCTCTCTTCCCAAAAACAAATGGAACATGAAATATATGCCAAATGAGATCATAAAAATTCTCTACACCCCTGAGTCATAAAATAGTTTTCCAAATCTATTTTGAGCCCAAACAATTCATCTTTCTCTAGTCTCTATGTTATGAGGGTTTTAGCTATGGTTTGACCAACTTATCTGCTTAACGATTATACATAAAATTTTGACAATCAAATCACCTCATTATTTTTGCAAAATACTCTTAATCCTCCAAAAAATCTGGTTACCATAAAAATTTTATGGGAGTGGGTGAGCAAAAAATGTTGCCAATTCGAGCTGGATTTTCCTTCTTCAAAACTTGGTTTAACCAAAAATCACATATCTTACACAAATATATTCACTTTGACCTAAAACTTTTCATGAAACATAATTTAAACATCCTCTCATTTTACCAACTCACCAACTTTCTCAAATATGTCTAAAAATCTCTAGCCACAATGACTTACCCATGCTATCCTACCTTGCCTTCACCTTATTTCTTCCTAAGGACCATGAAACATCGTCAAACCTATAAGAACTGACATGAAACACCTCATACACATCATATGCAACATCACCATGCTATGAACATGCTTCAAAAATACTAATCTACTCCAAAAATCATGCCACCTATGTTAAATCACATGCTCTAGTTCTAGGAATAAGCCTAGAATGACCTGACTCAACCATGAAATCCCATGAACTGACCATGATGACCACATGCAAAAACTCCTACACCTATAACACACCTATAAGACCATGTATGACCTCATTAAAACCTTTGGAACTCATCCCTTGACTATCCATGTTTGCACCATTCTGAAGACCACGCTTAAACACCATAACAACTTGACCAAATCATGACACTACCAATCAACCTTTATGTTTGACTATGAATGACACCTACACACCCTTTTCCATCAATGGAATTTGAAATCAACGATAATACTAAGACACAATGTCTAATAATATCTTGTATTTTTTATATTATTATGAATAACAAAAGGTGTGAGTAATAAGGATGTGCTTGTTTGTATATGTCATACTGCTATTCAAAGATGTCAAGTTAAGGTGAAAAGTAGCCTCAAGTAAATATAAAATGTTGTTTCATCCCAGGGGAGTTAGTAGGTCATCAAGATTTTATTGGTATTGATAGGAGCTCTGTTATAATTTTGTAAACGTCAAGATGGAATTATCTTTTCTTGAGTCATGAAGTCCCAATTTAGCTTCAATATGTATGCATGACAATGGAAGTAAATATTCTTTTTTGATATGGAAAAGTGAGAGAATGTTTATACCCCTATTCATAGGTTAGTATGCTCTAAGTCAGATGAAATAAAGTGTGTTGCCCATATGTGAGACTAATGATAGTTGTATCTCAAAATTATATTGGTGTATAGGGTCAGAGTGTCCTGATAAGATTAATTCTTCCAATTGAATTGAATAGGTTTGTATTTATGTATGTGCCATAACAAAGTGCTCCAATTCAGATCATGTTCAATGGTTGTCTCTTGTGGTACTCTATATTAGATAAAATACTTGAAAATTATTAAAGGAAGCAATAAGATTGTTCTAGAGATACCAAAGCATAATCTTAGGGGGAGAAATTGTTTTCTTAAGTGCTCCATTCATATCATAAATTTGTGGATGCATGTTTCATCTGCTTAAAGCATCAACAAGGAAAAAAGGATAAATATGGGAAGTAACATCTATCAAGTGGATATTTAGGTTGAGATATTTATTTGAGGAGGTCTCAGTTGAATCCAAGAGAGTGTCTGTTAGGGTAAATATATTATTACCTTAGTTAATTATGCATTGCATAGTTAGATTACTTAATTATTAAATGTTATACGATTATATTTATTTATAACCTTTTGTATTGTTTATTTGGTGCATTATTGTTGCAACTGTATGTTTTTATTTAATTTGGTTATGCTTCCCAGATTACCTTTTTGGAAGCTTATGTTAATTAGTTTGTTGTTGCACCTATGCAACATATTTCTGTGTATGTATTTAGCTTTACAATTCCTATAAGAATTGTAACACTCCATTGTAATTTTTTGATTGATTTCACATTAATAAAATTATAATGCTCCCATCCTTGTTTATGAAATTACATTTGGTACCAAAGTTAGTTGAAGCTCTTGGCAAGGTTGGAGAAAGGGTGCAGAGGAAGGAAAAGTTTTGGAGAAAAAAATTGCTTCATTGGAGAGCCAGTGTTGCCTCTTGCAACTTCCCAAAACTCTTTGCAGTCTCACAACCTCCTGTGTGATCTCCAGGTAATTGGAAATCATTTTTTTCCTTGGTGCTCTTTGCACTAGGAAAATTTATTTTTGGAGCTAATAAATATACAGGATTTAAAAAAAAAAAAATTTCTTTTTTCTCCATTAGGGGTTTTGTCTCTAATATTAGGGAAGAATTTAGTCTCTGATAAAATAGAAAACTGCTAGATTTAGAGGGGCCTATGTCTTGAGCCTGCATAGAGTCCATATCGCTCCCACCAAGCTCATACTGAGCTATTCATCAAAATAGGCTGAGTTCCTTTGTGCATTGGCTGGGTTGGCCTCCTCTCACTATGCCAAGCAATGCATTACATCAAGGGCTGAACCTTCTAATTGAGCTATCCATCCTTGCTCTTCCATTAGATTTTATTCATATTGTTTTGAGACCATGTTTGCTGAGCATTAAATTGATCTCCACCTATCTCGATAGGTGAGTTATAAAGAAGGCATTGGATTTTGATTGCACTCGAATACTATGAGGTGTGCAACAGATGGTTTCTGCTTTGACCATGCTTCATGTGGCATTACTCCGTCAAGAGCAACTGTGGACACTCTGTTCAAAAAATACACAACTGTCTTTACAAGTCCAGAATCATCGATCATACATCGACATGAAAGATCTTGGACTGATCGACTATTGTCTTGGATTAGAAGTATGACAGAAAGAGAATCACATCTTTGTTTCTTAGATGAAATATACCAAGTTAACAATCGAGAAATTTAGGATGATGGATTACACACCAATTGCTACACCTATGGGTAACAAAATGTAGTTATCTTGTTTAGATCCATCTCCTGAGGTAAATGCCACTCTCTATTGACAGTTGATTGGGAGTCTCATTTACCTGACTTATACTAGACCAGATATCAACTTTGCAGTAAGCTATCTATCCAAGTTCATGCAAGAACCCAAATTTTTTCATTGGAAGGAAACAAGGCACATCTTGAGATATCTTAAAGGATCAATGGATCTTGGTCTAGAATACAAGAAGAACGACAACTTCTTCTTGTCATGATATTC
Source organism: Taxus chinensis (assembly GCA_019776745.2). Taxonomy (NCBI): domain Eukaryota; kingdom Viridiplantae; phylum Streptophyta; class Pinopsida; order Cupressales; family Taxaceae; genus Taxus; species Taxus chinensis. The sequence continues at coordinate 24,212,142 of CM034150.1, read as the reverse complement.
AGATTTAGATCATACAGGCAATATTGATGACATAAAATCCACCTCACAGTTTGTGTTCTTTATGGGATTTGGACTAATATAATGGGGAAGCAAGAAAAAACACTTTATTTCTTGTTCTTCCACACAAGCCAAGTATCGTTCTACAGGAGAATCTATCTATGAAGCGATATGGCTACATCGCATACTCGAAGGACTTGGAATACCACATGACAAACCGACCACCATGTATGTTGACAATGAAGGTGTTCTCAAACTTGTTCGCAATCTAGTTTTTCATGAAAGAATAAAACACATTGAGGTACATGTACATTTCATTTGTGAGCATGTCTTGAAGCATAATATACAGCTTCCGTTTTTTCCAACAATTGAACAACAAGTATATATCTTCACAAAGTAACTTGCACGTGACAAGTTCGAGTTTTTGAGAGAGTTCCTCTCCTCATCTCTTGAGGCAATGCAAAATTAAAGGGGGGAATGCTATGGTAAATATATTATTACCTTAGTTAATTATGCATTACATAGTTAGATTATTCATTTATTAAATGTTATATGGTTATATTTATTTATAACCTTTGTATTGTTTATTTGTTGTATTATTGTTGCAACTGTATGTTTGTATTTGATTCAGTTATGCTTCCCATATCACCTTTTTGGAAGATTATGTGAATTAGTTTGTTGTTGCAAATGTGTAACATATTTCCATGTATGTATTCAACTGTACAATTCCTATAAGAATTTTAGCACTCCATTGTAATTTTTTGATTGATTTCACATTAATAAAATTATACAGGCTTCCGTCCCTGTTTGTGAAATTACAGTGTCATCGTTAATAAGGTGTGTATTCTTAATGAAGGAGAATGTTTAAGTGGATCAATAAAGGTATGGTTGTGATATTCATTGTTCTATATCATCTATGAATAAGTCCTAGTATCAAAATATGCATTGTTGACCTGATTTTTCTCCAAAGATGTTTTGACCTAGGTTGAGTCAGTAGAGTGAATTGTGTCCAACATGGTGTCTTTGAAAATCTATGGGTTATTATCTTGAAATGTTTGGAGTCACCTAGTTGGTTTGCAAATTAAGTATGAATGGTTTTTTGAAGAAGATTAAATTCATGTCTAAGCAAGCATAAAAGGTTAAAGACATGGTTTGAGATGTCAAGATGGAGTGTGAACCACATGGTGTTGTTTTCAAAACATTGCAAGTATGGAAGTTTATGCAGTCAAATCAAATTGGGTTGTTCATTGACAAGGAAGTCCATGTGAGAATGTTATTACAAAATGTACTTAGATTGTGTAGTATGGTGAAGGAATGTTTTATTGTATGTTTGTTGGTCATGTGCTCACAAGAACTTCATCCAAGGTATGACAGAGATGGGTCCACGTATCAAGTGTATAGAAGTTTGAGTCGAGGTTAATTGTGTAAATGATGAATTATGAGCATGCTTAAGTATGAATATAGTCAAGAAGTATGTGGTATAATGATTCTTGAGTCTAATTAGAAGGTTATAATATGTGGCGAGGCATCATGGAGATTTGAAAAAATAGATAAGGTCAAAATGAATACTGTCATTTGATGAACAATGGTCTCGAGATAGTTTCAGGGTATAATATGTTGTTAGATATTAATATGGCATGTATCAATAGACTACATACCTAAAAAGATAAGGGGAAATGGTAATCATCCTCAAAACATATGTTGAAGGAATAAAAAAGGGGGATTGTCAAGAAGAGTTGTTGACAGAGAAAAAAATGGCATATTATATAAGATAGGAAGATTGAAATAGGGGCAGAGATGACTGAAATGACACTTCAAGATTGTAGCTTTAACATTGATCCATTTCCATAGCATGTATTTAAGGTATGAGACTCTATGTTTACATTGATAGTTACATATGGATAGTGTGTTGCTAAGGGAGTCATAAATTGGAGCTTCATGAGTTGTGTATGCTTCTAGGGCATGGTGAAGTTTGTAATTTTTTGTCTGAAGATATGGTTTAGGGCTCATAGTCCTAAGTGATGAGATGTTAAGTTTGGAAGAAGAGTTGGTGGTTTTAGCCTGAAACAAGCCTAGAGGATGGTATATAGCTGGTATGGAGACAAATTATGCTAGATATATTCTCAGGGGGAGTTTTTTTATGATTATTTCACGTCCATGGATCCTAATGTTGCTATACAAGACAAGAAAAACAAAGTTAAGTCAAAGAGGGAGCTTGTTTGTAAGTAAGTTGTCTTGTGAAATGTTTCCATTGTGAGTTATCTTTTTCCATGTCTAGTTATCATTATGCCTTTTTCATAGATGTCAAAAGGGGAGAGTAGCATCATAAACATTGAAAAGAGTTATAGTAGGTGTGTTTTCATTCATGATTGCCATCAATGTTCCTGAAGGTGGTTTTCATCAATGATAAAGGGGGAGATTGTTGGCCATTGTGTTTAATAGTTGTCATTAATGTCAAATCCATTGATGGAAAAGGGTGTCATGTGAGTCTCCATGAGGGGTAAGTTAAAGTCAAACATGAAGGTTGATTGGTAGTGTCATGTTTTGAAGATGTTCTATGGTGTTCTGGAGCATGGTCATAGTATGTGCTCTCCTAAGTTGGTTAAAAGTCATCATGAGATCAATAATTTTTGGTATGATGAGTTAGAGGTGTATATGTGTCTATAATGAGTCATCATGGCTAGTCCATGAGTTTTCATGGGTGAGTCAGGTCATTCTAGGCTTATTCCTAGACCTAGAGCATATGATTTGGTATGATGACATGAGAGATGGAGTGGGGAAGTCATATCCAAGCATGGGAAATGTGTTATGATGTTGCATAGAATGTATATGATAAGTTTCAAGTAATTTATTAGAGTTTTGATGACGTTTCATAGTAATTAGAAGTAAGAAGGTGAAGACAAGGTAGGATATCACAGTTAAGTTGCTATGGTTGGAGAGTTTCAAAACAATTTGAGAAAGGAGGTGAGTTTGGTCAGCTAGAAGATGTTTTCATGATGATTCATGACAAGCTTTAGGTCAAAATGTTGAAGTAAACTTAATTTATGACATTTTTGGTAAAAACCAAGTTCTAGAGAAGCAAAAACTAGCTCGAATTTGTAACTTGTTATGCTCAGTTGATCTCATACAATTTTGATGGTACCCAGAGGTTTTGGGGAATGTTTTTAAATTGAGCTAAGATGATTTTGAAAAAAATAATGGATTGATTTGGTTGTCGGGTTTTTGTTAACGAATGTTAAGAAGATAAATTGATTTTAAACCCTAGTGAAACCCTTCTTCTAGAGTGGCTTGGAAGATTTTATTTGTATGGTATCCAAATGAACTTAGAAATGAAAATTGATGGATAAGGGTTTTAGAGGACTCCTTAGATCTCATTTTTGTGGTGGTTTGGTATTCCAGTTGTTTTGGGAAGAGAGATAAAATCCATTGTTTTTTAGATATTTGTAGTTTCAGGGATGAAATGGAGGTTCTAGGATGAAATTCAAACTATTCTAGAATCCTTAGGAGATGTTCTAAATTATCATGAAAATTTTCAAGTTGATTCACTAGAGAAAATGGAAGATAAAGGTCCTCAAAGTATCACTACCGATTTCGGCCTTAGGGCTAAAATGCTTGTCTCTAGGTTTGAAGTGAGTTTGATCGCTTTGCATATTATAGATATGGTTTTTTTTATCATGGATATAATGTTGAAACATGGTATTATGTTTTTTAATCTTTGGTTTTATTTGGAAAGGTATTTTCTTGCATAATCCCTAATGACCGAATTATTCCTATTTGGATTTCTCAAGAAGGTGAATGAATCAAGTGTGTTAGATCATAATTCTACATATTACATATGATTCTTAGTTCTTGAGAATACTGGTACAATTTTTCTTGATGTGTTAAATTCTTCAAGGTTGATTTTGGAAGTGACTTTGAAGGTTATTGGAGCTTGATTTCTCAAGACTAGTTCTTGAGTCAAGATTTCTAATTTTGACTAGTTGCATATATTGGATTGGTTGGATGCCTTATACTATGAATTGGATGAAAAGTAAGTTTTTCCAAAAACTATAATTATATACCTTTCTAATGGTATATGAATTTATTCATGATGATGATATTATCTATGTTAAGTTGGTCATTCTTCAAAACTAAATTCTAGGTGCTTGAAGACCTAGTTATTCTTGATTGCTCCTTGGTGTGTTTCATGGTGGAGATGGAAGTTGCAGATGTTCCTCAGATTTTTGGTAATTCATGGATGTTTTTTTAATGTTTCATGATGTTTTAAGAGCTATGGAAAAGTTTTTGGATGCCTTTGGAGATGTTGGTGCATTCGTTAGTGCTTGAGGAGCTTGTTTTAGCATTTGGAGGTGTCCTGGTGTTTGTTTATGATGTATTGATCCCTACCGACCTACTTGTGTATTTTGATGATGTTGTTATTTTTTTGAGGTGATATGACTGACCTACTTGGTCATGACCGACCTAGGGGTGATTTAATCTAGTGTTGTGTATATAAGAAAGTGTTGTTGGTTCATTTGAACTAGTTGTGTCCATGGGGTTATGAACGACTCAGAGAAGAAGGAAGAAGAGATTAAAGGGGTTATGGAAAGAGCCTAGAAGAGTGATGAATACCTGAGAAATATATGTAGGATCAATGATGAAAAGTAAATTATTCTAAGCATCCCATGAGAGCACATATTTGAATGAGTTGAATAAGAGCTTGTTTTGAAGAGGATTTGTTGTGCTTGGATCTGAACTTGGATCACGATCAGTTGTGTGAGCAACATATTATCAGTTTTAATCCATAGTCAAGTGGTTTAGTTGGTGCTTGATCACATTAGGGGGTTGTATCCTCCTTTTAGGGTTGATTCCTTACTAAACTAGGGGTTGGTTCTCCTTTTGTGGTTGGTGCCTTACTAAACAAATCTTGCAAGATGTATAATATTCTTGCAAGTCCTTTGTTTTATATAATATAAGGATAGGTTTTTATTTATTTTTCTTCCCCTTGAGGGTTTCCCACTTACATATGGTGTCTTGTGTTCTCTCTCTTGTTGTATGCACTTGTGGATGTGTAATACACACTTAATAAGATCACATGGTTCATGGAGAATTGAATACATGATTTTAATGGTGAATGTATGCATGGAAAATGAAATGAAAGTTTTGTAGGAATGATTCATCCCCCCTCTCAATCCATTGTGCTTCCAACACTTTTTATGATTTGGCATTTGAAAATAGATAGAACATTCATCAAGTGGACACAACTACATTTATGAATGTTGATAGCAATAAAACAATGTACTCGACTCAACAAGAAAATTTTGAACTGGATGGCCAAGAGAACAAGATGTGAAAACTAGAAAAATCAATGTATAGAATGAAACAAGCCTTGAGAGGATGGTATGAAAAGATCATTGAGTACTTTTTGAATAATAAATTCAAGAATTTTGATTTTTAATATGTAACTATCTTTTATTAAATATTGAAAAAACAAATGTATTTGTGGATGACATGCTCATCACAAAAAAGAGAAATACAATACAAAAATCAAAGTAGAGTTGATAAAAGGTTGTGTCATAAAATATTTTGTTTATCTTCATTATTAATTTGGTATTAAAGAAATTAAAAAATCAAATTATATATTCATCACTCAACAAAAATATATTGAAAAAATTATGAACAAATTAGGAAATAAAGATTGCATCCTCTTAGTACACCCATGGAATAAACTATGAAATGGAATCATGTTGGCTGAAAAATTTATTGTTGTAGGAGCATTCAATAGTCTAGGGCACAATAATACCTCCTCTTCAATGGGGAGGTTCCCTTATTCAAACCAAAACTAGAAACTCTAGAATATTCACAAACACATATTTAGTAAGTTTTGATGGAAATGTTGGTTGTAACAAATAATTTCATAATTTAAAATAAATACAAAAATTTGAGAAAAGAACGAGCTTAGGTAATAGAATAGGAAGGGAAACAACAAGCTAAGTTTTCAATAAGACTGATAAACTTGGGACACACCTTTCTACAAATTTATCAATCAAGGACACATGTTTCCTTATTGGTTGTGCAAGATCACCAAACTAATAGAGAGAGAGAGAGAGAGAGAGAGAGATGAGAGAGAGGAGAGAGAGAGGGAGAGAGAGAGAGAGAGAGAGAGAGAGAGAGAGAGAGAGAGAGAGAGAGATTCAGTCCTACAAAAAATCTCATTTCATTTTCCAAAACATATATTCAACATTCAAACCATTCATTCAATCATCCATGAACCATATGAGCTTATTATGTGTGTATTAGACATTCACAAGTGCAAGAATCAAAAGAGAGAACACATAAAGCTAGCTATATGTGAGAAACCCTAAAGGGAAAGGAAACCCACTGAACCTTTTCTTAAATTACTCAAGATAAAGGAATTTAGTGAAGCACTAACTTTACAAAGAGCACCAGCCCTTAGTTTAGTAGAGAACCAACCCCACAAGGAGGCTACAACCCTCTAAATTGATAAATTACCAACTCAAACACTGATAAATAGATAATAACTGATAATATGTTGATCACACAACTGGTAGTGATCTAAGTTAATCTCACAAAAACATCAAACCCTCATTAAAACAAGCACTTCTTTAGCTCGCTCAAAAATGTCCTCTCATGGGATGAATATATCAATTTCCCTTACACATATGATCCTCTGCCTCTCTCAGGTATTCATACCTCTTCTAATATATATCCATGACCCCTAAAAACTCTTATTCAATCCATTATAGGTTACAATTTTCCTCATAGTCTCAACTTTTTGACAACTAGTAACAAATGACTACACACACTAGCTTATATACCCAACAATAGCTCATACCACACTTGGGTCGGCCATGATCAAGTAGGTTGGTCATACCAACTCAAAAAAATAATTAAAACATCATATAAAACAACTCAAATGACCCAAGTAGGTTGGAAAGGGTCAAGACACCATGAAGAACCTCAAGGCTTCTCAAACAAGAACTCCAAACTCTAGTGAATGATCCAACATCTCCAAGGTATTAAAATAAATTTTTCATGGCTCCATAATCATCATGCAACAAAAGGACATTCTATTCACACCTTCCACAATCCCAATAACCTCTACGTCAACTAAAAACATCATCAAGTATGTTAAGCAACAAGCAAACCCCATTAGGTCTTGTAGCTAAAAAAATCCAGTCCGAGAAAATGAATGAGTTTACATAGCTAAAATCATCATCATGAATCAAATAATATATCAATGTAAATTTATTTTAATCCTCACATTTTCATCCAACTCATGTTGAAATACCTACTAATAACTCTATCTTTATAAATGCTCCAAACTTGCTTCTACGGATCAAGAACTAGTCTCAATAGAAATAAAAACAAACAAATCCAAATAAAATTCCAATCTGAGATATAACCTAGAAAAATTCAAGGGAGACATGAAAAAAATATTCAAAAAATAATAAGCATATGTCATGTGGAGAAAGTTGTCCAGGCACAATTATTTCAGTCACCTTCTTGCGAAATCCAACTAAAGCTTACTAGACCATTAGGTATTCAACTAAAAACAACTTCATCATACCATTAAAAACACTTGATCACATAATATCAATTACTAATCAACTATCCATGACCATCAGGTGCATCAACAACAAGAAAAATGATCAAACTCACTTCAAACCAAAAGACTAGCATTTTAGCCCTTAAGTCCAAAATGGGTAGGCTGAATTTGAGCACTTTTATCTCAAAAATTATTTAATAAACACACATGAAAATTTTGTTAGATGTCTATAAAATATCCCAAGGATTATGTAAAAATTTGGTTTTCATCTTGAAGCTTCCGTTTCATCCCCGAAACAACAAATTCCCTATAAACTAGGGGTTTTCTCTCTCTTCCCAAAACAGATGGAACATGAAACCTATGCTAAAAGAGCTCAGAAAAATTATTTATAACCCTGAGTCATAAAACCATCTTTCCTAATCCATTTTGAGCCAAAATGATTCATATTTCTCTAGTCACTCTACTATGATGGTTTTAGCTAGGGTTTTGACGAACTTATCTTCTTAACGATGATCATTCATAAAAGTATGATGATTAAATGACCTCGTTATTTTTGAAAAAATATTAGCTCAATGTAAAAACATCCCCCAAAATCAAAAGGTCCCATGCATAGTGTATGAGCTAAGATGAGCAACAGAAATTTTTTATTTGAGCTAGTTTTGCCTTCTTCAAAACCCGTTTTTACCAAAAAAAATCATAACTTGCACAATTCTCTTCATACTGAGTTGAAATTTAACCTAAAGCACCATGAAAACATCCTATAACTGAAAAATCTCACCCCAATGCTCAATTATTCCTGAAAATCTCAAACCTCAACAACTTACCTATGCTTACTTAGCTTGTCTTCATTGTTTTGCTTTGTAAGGACCATGAAACATCATCAAAACTTGGAGAAATGACAAAAAACACCTCATACACCTCATATTTAGTGTCAAAAATATCTAACCACTCTTTATCATGACTTCCCTACTCCATTTCTCATGCCACCATGTTATACCACAAGATCTAGGTCTACGAATAGGCCTAAAACGACCTCTTCACACCAGGAAAATCCATGAGATGACCATGTTGACCATATGCAGACACTTGGATACCTATAACACACCTATAGAGCCATGTATGACCTAATTAATACCTTTGGAACTCATCCAATGACCATCTATGCTTGCACCATACTTGTAACCATGCCTAGACATTATAATTGCTTCACCAAAACTAGGAACTACCAATAAACCTTCATGTTTGAGTTTGAATTACACCTCATGTGGACTCACATGACATCATGAAACCTTTTTCCAGCATTGGAATTTATCATCAATGATAAAAACTAGACATAGTGGCAACCAATATCCCCCTTTTTCATTGATGGTAACCAACAAGACTAAACACCTACATGACTCTTTTTCATATTTTTGAGCCTACTATCCCCCTTTGAAATCTATTACAAAGGCACAATGATAACTAGATATGGAAAAATGACAACTCACAATGAAAACAATGTAAAAGACACACTTACTTACTCTTTTGTCTTCAAATAATAGCATTAAGCGATCCATGGACCTGAACTAAGCTTACACACAACTCCCCTTTAGTGTATATTCACTTCAATTTTTATTAATCTTTACAATAAATTATCCTATAGGCCTGTTCCATCCTTAAAAACACAAGTTTTTCCTCTAAGTACCAAATACCATCCTTTAGGACCAATGTCCCTAAAAAAAAAATTTAGTCCAAATTTGACAACTTTCTCAATGCAAAAGTTAGAGTTCATACCTTTGTTTAATGCCACGAAGATAGGTCTACTCATTTGTCACAATCCTAAAAAAATTATTTAGAAAACTCTGCCCTATTTTCATGGTAATGCACTTGTTTTGACCATGTGATCAACTCCCCCTACAATCTTACTTGCAAACAAAATCATTCTGACTTTCTATCCCTTCTTTATACTTAAAACACTTGATGAAAGACAATATTTTCTCCCCCTAATTCAAAACATCTTCTCAGACTTGTAGCTTACCCTTTCAGTACATTACAGTCTACTGTTCCTTATCATGTTGCACAAGATCAAACATATAAGTCCTTAGCTTAAAATAAATACAACTCTCTTGGCTCTCCTAGAGCTAAAGATCTCTAGCCGCTTATATTCAAAGTATAATTAACATAACATACCTTGACTCTTCATGCACAGGTAAATCAATATTTTCTTTCAATCACTACTATGAACTCAAAAGGCATTCCTTACATTTGATGAATTTGAAGCTTCAGTTTGTCACATATTTGATGCTTTGTCTTGAACTTTTCTTACACATTCTGATCTTCATGAAAAATACATAGAAATTCATCCTTCTTCCCATGTACATAGAGTACCTACAACTAAGACAACTTCATTTCACATTGCCTATGATTTTCTTACAATATTCTTCTCATCTGGGAGCATATGAGAGACCTTTAAGGTTCACAAGGAGGACACCTGCCATTGTTCATGCCTTAAGTATCTTTCGTTAAACTTTATAGGACTAGACATGCCTTTAACCATATGTATATTTCAATCTCAGAGCAAGGATATCCATATTATCATTTTTATTAACTCAAAATAGACTGGTAAAGACCTAGATAAGGTCTTGGACACACTTTTATCTCAAAAACACTTGTCTCAGACCATCACGCATCTTTTTTAATTCCTTCTTACCTGTGCAAGTACTTTTCAAGATTAGACAATATCAACAAGGATAAAATTCCATTATTGATCAATAACCTATGTATGAACTTTGCACTTCATCTTTAGACAACTCAGACTCTATCATATCTCAAACAAGTTGATTTTAAGAGCACTCATGACCCCAAAGACCTTATACTTTGATGGAAGAGTATACTCAGACTAAAATAATGAATTTTTCTCATAGGGACAACTATGCCTTCAAATTTAGAGAAAAAAATCCTTGAGTCAAAAATTTTAATGCATCAACATATCACACAGTCCAAGCCACTTGAGTCTTGAAAAGAAAACTTCTTGAATAGAACACACTAAGTCTTCACCTTTAAATCAATCTCCTCAGACTATTCAAGCTACCCCTGAAACTAAGCATCATGAAATTTCTACCAAAATACTCTTAAGAGGCAAAGCACACACCTTCTTATAACATTATCAACACTTTATTTGAAACATTATTCATCTGAGACCATTGTTGAACCTTTGTAAATAAGCTTCAGTCCTTAAACCTCTTTCATATATTCTTGGAGCATCAAAAAGACCTTTAATATTGACTACCAACTCTTCTTTTATTCAACCTTGCAACATGGTTTCACATTTTACAATCAAAGCTTCATACTTCTCTTGAAGTGAAACATGGTCATCTTGAAAAACTTGAACCATTTTTCCAATAACCTAGATTTTGAAAGCAACCACAACCTTGATGAATTCCCCCTGGGATGGACAATACATTTTTCTACTTCATGATAGCTCATACTTCTACATAGACATTTATTCACAAAATATCACTCCCCCTAGGCTGAAGAACACTTCATAGCGATTTGAGATCACTTTTAATCCATGATCAAGGACCAAATAACACCCTTGGAGAAAAAATTCTTAGACCATTGAGACATACTTATGATGAACTGAAAAGGAACAAAATAATTTGAAAATCTTTTCAATCTTCTTGAGATGATGTTATATTTCTACACACAAGACTTAAAATTTATGAATCAGGACAAAGACTTCTTAAAACACATGATACAACATTTATTTTTGAATACTACTGAGCCATGAAAATCACAATCCCTTGATACAAAAATTCTTATTACTTTTAGGCTTCAAAATTTTACATAGACCTTAAAACTTGTGAAGACTCGCCTTAGACAATACTTTCTCATTATGAAAACACATTTTTTTAGCAGAAAGCACAAAAAATTTAGACATTTGACTGAGACTATGTACTTTTCAAGACAGAACTATGATGAATAAGACAAAGACATAACGCAATAGGATTGAAATAAATTTGTAGGAGCTCACAATCAACACCAATGCTTCCTTTATCAAATTAATGTCTCCTAGAAGCCTAGATAAGACACACACAACTCATTAGGTCACTAAAAATAGTATATAAACATTAGATGAGGTCAAATATTTTATATAAATAATAACTTCATCTGTAAATCCTTCATATTTTGATTGGAGACCATTTTGATGCTCTTCATTCACTTAATCTTTCTCAATTAGGGCTAATAGTCCTTCATGACTTGGATTAGGATTGACAAACATGATTTCTTCCTTCTTGGTCTTGTCAACACAATTTGGTAACTTGAAAGATATTGACTCTCCTTTAAATGTCACTATTTCTTTCTCCTTTACATCCTCTACCCGTTTATCCTTGTCAACCTTAGGAAACACTTCACCTTGAATGATAGATGAATATGAATTCTCCATCACAACACTCTAATTATCATTGTCCTTGATGTCCTTGAAACATTTAGAGAATTCTTTCTTTACTTCAAGCTTAGAGGCATCCTTCTTGGCCTTAGAATTTGACATGTCAATCTTAGACTCATTCATAGGACTATTTTTCCTCTTGAATACTCTTCCATTTTTCCTATTAGGAGCCTAAAAGTTGTTGATATGAGCAAGTGAATAAGTACCTATACAAGAATTAAGTATTATGTGAAAGGAAGTAGAGGTAATGCATAGGAGGCAACATGTAAATGTTGGGAAATATGGCATGCGGGACTGCACACATATTGGAAAAAAATTGGGACTTAGCTGATTTTAATAATATAGGCTAAAAATAGAAAAATAGGATGGAGTGCTGACCAAGGAAGGACTAAAGCATGGTGGCTTGGTAGCCAAGTAAAGGATATTTTTGGAGTCTGAACATGTAGATCAAGTACACACATGAATTCTATTAATAGGATTAAAGGAAGTTCTATTTATAGGATAGTCTATTATTAGCTATTTTAAAATATGTATGTAGTTTATTTTTGGGCACACCTATTATTAGGAGAACACATTGGCAGTGAAGGGAAAGTCCCCATTCCTATATATATGTAATGTATTCCATTGTTTTGGTACCATGTATGAGTTTTGAGAGTTTATGTTATGCATTAGAGTTATGGTCTAGGGTTTGATATCTAGGTGCATGGTCTAACGCTCTGGTATTTTCATTTCTATGTATTCAGCTTCTGCCATGTAATAATTTTGTTATAATGGATTATGGTGGATGATTTAATGATTATTGTTATGTCTAAGTATGGAGATTTCATTTTGTAATTGATATTGGTTATTATCTGATCCTTTATGTTTCCTTATTACATGTGTTTCCAAATTATTCTGAATGTGTTGATTAAGTATATAGGAATGAAAACTTGCTTGATAAATGTAAGTATGCATGCTAACATCTTGAAAAAAAAACACAAAGGAGGGACCTAGTAGCTATGTATAGTTTAGATGAGCATTCAGTCTTGATAAATGAGGTGCCAGCGCGCATAAAACTTGTGTGGAAAATAAATACTACATTTTGGTTCTATTTCGAGAACCTCTTTTCTATTTATTTGTCAGGATGTTGCTTACAAATGGCGTATCAAATATCTCTGGAGAGTATTGAAAGCTAGGTAGAATATGAGCAAGATAAGTTTGCGCAGAGGTATAACATTGGTCCATGTTTTAACATGTGCAAGTGGGTGTAAGAAAATATTTATCATGAGTTATATGAGACATTATTCAGTTTCTTTCCATTAGAGTTGTATCAATGGTTGACAACATATGCATCAAACAAAGCTTGGTATCCTAGGCTGAGGGTTTGGATGTAAAAATATTATCAGATTATTTTTTATGCAAGTTAAGACTAGACTAGGGTTATAGATCATTGGTGAGATGGTGTGTTGCGTAATCATATGTTGGAATACATAATTACCACATATTTTTTCCTATAGGAAGCTGAGTTTAGGTTCTTACGCGAGCCCATAGGATCTTATTTGCACGTTATCCCTTTAGCTATCAAGATATTGATGGTATAAATGAACTTGGAAAAATTACCTATGGCTAGCTAAACCCCCACCATGTGCAGGGGAAAGAGCAGGTGTTGAGAAGGATGGCGGTGGCCTCAGAAGAAGAAATATAGATAGAGGAAAGATGATGTAAGTTTAATGAAGCTTGAGAGAGGGACATGGCAAAGGAGATTATAGAGTTAATGGAGTTTAGGAGAATGATGACTTGTAAAGGTTTTGAAGCTCTCATGGAAGATGAGAAGCCGCAACATCAAGTCCTCTCAACCTTGGGAAAGAACAGTAGATATTCCCCATCGGCTTTAGATGTGAGCATGTCAGAGGAGAGATTGAGAATTTGAGGTGTGCATCTAACCCATTCTGACTACCTTTCCTTTGTGCAAGGCGTTCCAAATCCAAATGTAGTTGAAGGGAAGCGTAGTGAAGGTAATCAAGTAGATACAATTTTTTATTGAATTCAGAAGGATATCAAGTTAGTAGCATGCCTATGGAAAGACAATAGGAACTAGTGTTCGGGAGTACCTATGTAGGATTTTTTTTAGGTGCATCATCAAGACAGTGTATTGGTGCTTAGACTATCGGAAGCACTTCAGTGAGAGCCATGACTACGCATACGGAAGGTGTCAATTTTAGTACTAGAATTGGCACACATGGGAGTTCATCAACTGGACCACATCCTGTAGCTAGTGGTGTGGGAGTATTAGGAGGATCAAGTCAACCACCGCATGAAGGAGGAGGTTCTAATTTAAGTTCCATAATAACCACCACATAAAACTTATCAGCCACCACCGAATCAACCTTAACATACACCACCTCGGGTGTATTTTGAGATGTCACTCCACTTACGAGAGTATAGAGGTATTAAGGATACATCAGAGTATGTGCATAAGTGTGAGTTATTATGGCACCTGAAGGGGATTACAACTTAAGATAAAAAGGCAAGCTAGTTTTTCACCACATTGTAAGGGCACGTGCATAGATAGTATATGAAGTATGATCCACATCAAACTGTGGTAGATTACAATGCTTTACATACTATGTTTTTGGTTGAGTTTCACATCCCTGAGTTTGATCAATAGAGCATCAATGCACTCAAATATATTAAGAAATAATTATTTGAGAGCGTAAGGGATCATGATGTGTAGTTATCCAAACTGTCTTATGGCATTCATCAAAATCAACACACATAATAGTTTTTTTGGGGGATTTTTGACTCCATTTCCAATAGCATTATCTCATAAGATGTATATTGATCTGTGTGAGGCATTGGAAGAATCTATATGTGTTGAAGTAGTTGGGAGTGTAGACACAAGATTTGTTCGCTTTTTGGAAGCACAAATAATAGCTATGACAAAACAATTGGAGAAGTTTTCTACCAATTCCGCCCATGAGACTAAAAGTGGTATATGGTGCACATATATTGAGGTTGAGGGACATACTAAGATTAGTTGATGGGTGTCATTATTCCCTTCATTTAATCAACTTATTAGTTGATGTCATATTCAAACCAGGCGTGTGTCTGAAGCTATATGCAACAAGAAGAATCCTAGTGATCTAGTAATTGACTGTAGGTGTTTATTTTATTTTCTGGGGGATTTTTTCAGTGTCTTGAAGATTTCTTGGTCAAATCCTTATTGAAGACAAACTATAAGAAACTTGTTGGAAATAAACACTCTCTGTAGAAATAAATTGCTGGAAATAAACACCCATTACAGAATGAAATAAATTGCTAGAAAGAAACACATGTTACAGAAGTAAACACACTTGCTTTGAAATAAAAACATAGTTAAAAATGTTGTGAAAATTCTTGCAAGGAAATAAGAGTCTCGTCTATAACACCTGTAGTGATAAGTACATAACAAAATTCAACTAAAGAATCAAAAGCATTTACAGAATTAATAATTAACAAATTTAAACGAATTACTCAGAAATATAAATACCAATAAGACAAGGATCCTGTTTCTTGGAGTGGGCCCTTGTTCCACCTTGAATCAGGATTTAACAAAGTTTGATTCTCTCAAAATGAGATGGCTATCTTATTACCGAAGTGTACTGTCTTATAAAATTTCCTTGTATTTCTATATTGTATATTTCTCTATATGTAGATATTTAGTCTATCTACAGGTCTTTCTATATATTTCATCATCCAAAGATGTATTTACAACCATAGTTGTATACCGATTAAAGTGGAACTGAATAGTGCCCAAAATAGATGTGGAATTTAGAAACCGTGCTGGACATATAGCTATCTGATCCTCCATAAGTTATCTATGGATATGGAGTATGAAGAATAAATAGATCTCCATTGATTCTGGAACTTTGGAGAAGTTCCAGAACCAAATGGAACTATTCAAGAACTAACTATGAAAGTTCCAGAGCTAAGCACAGGAGTTCCGGAACTAAGTGTTGGAGGTCTGGAACTAAGCGATAGAGTTCCTTAGCTGTATGATGGAGTTACGGAACTAAGCCTGAAGGTTCCAGAGCTACGCCGTATTGAAGCCAATGTTCCAAAAAAGTGTTGGTTGCTTCATACTTTGATTATTTGTCTGAATGTGACCTGTTTTATTCACAAAAATCTGAATTTACACACACTTTTTAGGAATTATAGATTTTTTAGATGTTAGAACTAAATCAAGCAAAACATGGACAATTACATCCTAACTTATCTCTAGATCAAACAAAAGTTAAACAATGCATAAAAACTTAGCTAGAAGGACATAAAATGAGAGAATTTATTGTTCATTGATGAAGCATATTTTAGCATCATCATTTCTCCCACACTTACTTGTTTGTAAGTCCTCTTACAAACTTTATTCTTCAAAAGTAGGATTATGAATTATGCATCCTAACTGGTCACTGAGATCGAATGGTTGGAACTGAATATCCAAGTGCTTTAGCTCAGAAGTGTTGTATCCTTATCCTTCTTTTATCTTTCTCTTCCAATTCTCAAACTCAGTGGGATCCTGAGGTTATTTGTTCTGCCATGGAGACATGGGAGTGAGAAGGAGAGGAGGCCTTTTTCTCATTCCCGTCCACATGCCCCTATGTTTTAAATTGACCCGAGGGATTAGTGTACACAAAACTCTGGCTCTTTCCAGACTTCATATTAAGTTCGTGGGAGATATTACTTCTCTTCTTCTTAATGCTAATGTGAGAAAATCCCATCTTTTCAAGCATCCATCATAAATATCTTCAAACAAATTCTCCTCATAAGAGGTGAAGGCATTAATGCTCTTTTTTAGGCTGGAAATATAATGTTTCTTAAATCTATTGTCAAAGGTATGAGTTCTGAAATGTTTGGAAAAGGAAGATGGCTTCCCATAATGAGTTCTCATATATAGGCCTGATGAACTGGCCTTCAGTAAATGTTCAGTATCACTCTTTTTCCAAGCTACATGATTTTGAAGTATAGAAACAAATGCATTTAGCTGGATTTCTCCTACATACAGATTGATCATGAAGCCTATATTATTTTCTAGCATAAAGTTGCAAAGATAGAATTCGCAGAGGAAATTTTTCTACTCTACATTGACTGAGGAATATGTTGTCATGAACTATGATTCATCCTTTATTTCATGTGGAAGGCCACATGCAATCCTTGATAGCTGTTAGCAAATAAATCGTTCTCCCAGAAAGACATTGTATGCAGGAGAAGGTCTCCTGCATGTGAGTAACCTTTCTCTCATTATGCAAACTATTTGTATCTTTACCAGTCATTTAAATTTGTCTTCTTCCATTTTGTAAAACTTCTCTTCCCACTCTTTCCTTGCCTTCTTCTCCTCATCCGTATTACTTCTTAATTCCTTATTTGATGTTTTGAATTCATTAAGATTCCTACAGGTATCATCCCACAACTACTTAAGTGGCTAGTAAGTTAGTCCAGTCTGTACAAATTGATTCTTTGAAGATATCTTTGACATAACACTCTGTTTACTATCCAATTGAAATTATTTTTCTTTTTCCATCATCTGTTGTTTGACCAATGTTAATTCTTTATCCCTATATGTGAGCTGAGTTGTTAGTTGCTCAATGAGCATTTCCCTTTTTTCCAATTTGAGTTTGAGGAAATTTAATTCCTCATCTTTCTCCCTGATGATAAGTTCTTCTCTACACAAGAACAAAGTTTGTTTTAAGTGTTGTTTTTCCTCCTATTCTGATATTTCCTCAAGGAATGGACATTTTTCTTCTACCAAAGGGGATTTTCCTTTCAATCTCCATAATTCCAATTCCTTTTATTCATGCGTAAGTGTTGTTGATTCACCCATCTCCTGTAAAGCCTATTCTTCAAATCTTTCATCTTCTTTCTCTACCTCAGTTTAATTTGATCAAGGAGGAGACATTGCCATGCTGCCAATAATATCAACAAATTATTTCTCCAAACCATCATGTTCTTCAATTTATTTTATAGTTTCTCTAGACCTCTTATGAACTCTTCTTCTTTGAGGAGCCTTAAACTATTCTGAAGTGGGTTTCCTCTTAGAGATTCTTCTTATTTTCACTTCATGATCCAACTTAGGTGAATTGTCACTATCAGAGACATATATTAGTTCTTCTGGTATTGCTTCAGAGGAAGGAGTTTCTTGTGAAGCCACTATAGGATTTATAGCTTTGATCATTCTTTCAGATCTCCTCCTCTCTGACACATTAACTCCACCTACTCCATTATTTTTCTCTATAGGAGGATCAATCTCCAAATTACTTTTAGGGGATAAAGGGGTTGGTATTCCCCTCCTGATAATATCAGGGCCTTGTTTGAATTTTTTAAGGAACTTTTCCCATGCTTTTTCTCCATTTTTCTTTAAAGGAAAATGGTGTTAACAGACCAGATGGACTAATCCATGATGTCTAATTGTCATAACTCCCCAAGAATACCTCTGATCCATTGTATGGATGGATTCAAAAAGGAACCCTGAAAGGTTTACTATATATTCTGGTTTTACAACCCCATACCTAAGATATATTAGCATCTTAAGGACCTCTCTTCCCACAGTCCCAAATTGGCCATCACAAGTTAGGTACTTAACTACCCAAAGTTCTAACCTATTAAAGGGTTTAGGAAATCTAGATCTTCTAACCTCCTTTATGATTTTCTTAGTTTTATAAATATATTGCGGTTCAGATTCCCCCTCTTGTATCAAGGTTTCCACTAGTTCTTTTAGTGTACCCTTTACAGGATTTGGAATATGTATAATCATTACCCTCGATACATTACTCATTGTATTGATAGTAAAAGTAATTATAATTATTTTAACTCTAGTTATGGATTCTTCTAAATTTACAACAAATTCCCTTACCAATTCGTCATTGTACCTCGAGAATTTTTTTAGGAACTGCAGCCACCCTGCTTGTCCAAAAATGGCTGCCACCTCTCCATCTACAAGAAGTTGTGTATCATCTTTTGGCTCTGAATTCTTTTTAATCCCCATGGAAAAGAGGATGATTCAAATGAATCCTTATTCAAATTCTTACTTTTTTCAGAACTAGCTGCAAAACTATTAGGTTTGGTTGAGAAACTGTTGGGTTTAGCTGCATAATTCAAATATAATTCTACTGTTTCTTCCTTGAATTTTTCTGCAACTACTTCTCAACTTTGTTTATTCCACCCAAATGATAGCTCATTATTAATACACCACCAATTTTAATTTTTCATTCAAAAACAACCTCATGATTAATTGTTTTTAATCATAATGTACAATAAATAAATCATAATACTACTGACTCAAATCAAGTCTAATCACACATGCCAACTTTAATTTAAATCTTTCAATAAGATTAAGATATAATTACCGTCCTTGCTGATGTAATCCATCCGCCTTAATGAGTCATCATTCCTAAAATAAAATGAAAAAGAGAAATGGTTAGAAAAGACAACTAGAATTCCAAAGAAATTCCTTTTATTTTGAATTAGCCATTTATTGAGGAGACCAACCGCCATTTGTGGTTTTCAATTGGTCTCTGAGAGATTTTTTTTTGGGAAGAGAATGCCATTTACTGGTTTTCATTCTTTCCCTTTTTTATTTTTATTTTATTTTATTTTATTTTATTGGGGAGGAGAACACCATTTGTTGGTTTTCATTCTCTTCCCTTTATTTTGGATTCCTGCATCTGATTAGTTGATCATTTTGGAAGAACTGGGTTCTTCCATATGTCCAAATTATTTGTCTACTTTAATCTGCTTCAAGAATTCATCCCTAGTAGGAGGCTTCTTATAAAGTTTTAACCTGTGTCTATTAACCAAAAGTTTCCTTCTACTACCATCAATGGGAAGTAGCTGAATAGAGCCATTGTCAAATATCTTCTCAATCTAATAGTGTCCTAACCATCTGGTTGCCTTTGAATTGCTCATACTTGGAATCAAACAATAATACCCAATCTCCTATCTTGAATTTGCTTTCCTTGATATGTGTATCATGTCACTGCTTCCTTTGGTATTGGATTATCTTTTTTTGATGAAGTGCTTCCAATCTTAGCTCATCCAATTCATTAAGTTGTAGAATTCTTTCCTTTTGTGTTGCATCCAATTCAATACCCAATTTAACTGATGTTCTCAATGTTTGTAGTTCAAATTTAATAGGTAACAAGGTATTTTTCCCATATATTAACTCATATGGTGAGAACCTTGTTGTAGTCTTCCAAGTTGTATTATAAGCCCAAACAACCTCAGGAAGTCTCTTCACCCAATCTATTTTACTTGCCTCAACTATTCTGGTAAGAATATTTTCCAATTCCCTATTTGTTACTTTTGCTTGTCCATTTGATTGTGGGTGATAAGGAGATGGATTCCTATGATTGATCTGATAGTATATTGTGAAGGCATGGATAATATTAGACATGAATTGGGGCCCTTGATCTAAAACTATACTCCTTGGTGCACCAAACTTTATCATAATTTTGTGCCAAAGGAAATCAACAACTACTTCTTTAGTAGCATTTGTTAAAGACTGCACCTCTGCCCTCTTTGTCACATAATTATTACACACAAGAATGTTCTCATTTTCTTGTGAAGGAGGACTAAAGGGACCAAAAAAATACATCCCTCACCTTTCAAACGGTTCAATCACCACTTGAGGTTGTAGAGGCATTTCATTAGTAAAGGTTGGTTGTCCCATCCTTTGACAGGGATCACACTGCTTGATATATCTCTTCACATATTTATACAAAGATGACCAATAATAGCTAGTGCCAAGTATCTTGTGAGTTGTTCTTTTAACTGAAAAGTTTCCTCCACTTGGTTCATCATGACATACCCTGATTATGTCAAAAATTTCATCTTCTCTCACACACCTGCGTAAAACCAAATCAGGACCACATTTAAATAACATTCCATTTAACCATTTAAATTATGCACTGGTTTTGATTAAATTCTTCATTTTTTTCTTAGTAAAAGAAGGAGGAAACTTCCCTGTTGCAAGATAATTCGCCATATCAGCAAACCATGGTGTATCAGCTGAAATAACAAATAATTTTTCATCTGAAAAGTTTTCCTTAATTGGATCTTGCTCCCCTGTAGTGGTTAACCTTGACAAAAAATCAGCTACCACATTAGATTGTCCTGGATTATCCACAATGGTAATATCAAATTCTTGTAAAAGTAATAACCATCTAATTATCCTACCTCCAACCACTGTTTTGTTCATTAAGTATCTAATTGTTGAGTGATTTGTATGTACAAATATTTTGTACCCTGTAATATAATGTCTGAACTTATTGATTGCATAAATCACAGCAAGAAATTATTTTTCAATGGTGGTGTAATTTCTTTCAGTGGGTGTAAGGTTTTTACTAAGGTAGTAAATAGCATACATTTTCTCGTCTTCATCTTTATGTCCCAAAACTGCACCAATTGAGTTATTTGAGGCATCTGTTTAGATGTGAAAAGGTTTCTCCCAATTAGGTCCTCTTAATATTGGGGCAATGATTAATTTTTCTTTAATCTCTTCAAAATAATGTTGCCATTTTTCATCCCAAAGAAATTGAAAGTCCTTGGTAAAGAAACTAAACATGGGGGCAACAATTTTACTAAAATCTTTGATAAAAATGACTTGATATCCATGGGGGTTTTAGGAACAGGTAGGTCTGAAATAATCTTGATTTTTTCTGGATCAACCTGAATTCCTCTTTTTCAAATGTGATGTCCTAGTACAATTCCCTCATCAACCATCATCAAACATTTCTCATGACTAAGAGACAAATGGTGTTTCTCACACATTGTTAATACTTTATCCAAATTCTTCAAAGCATCATCAAATGTGTCTCCATGCACAATAAATTCATCCATGTATACCTCTACACAATCATTTGTTAGATCTAGAAAAATTGCTAATACAACTCTTTGGAAGGTTGTTGGAGAATTACATAGTCCAAATGGCAATAACCTGTAGGAAAAGGTACCCCATGGACAAGTAAAGGTAGTTTTTTCATGATCCTCAATAACAACTCTAATTTGATTATATCCACTAAATCCATCCAAAAAGGAAAATTATTGTTTACCTGTAAGGTTGTTTAAAACTTGATTTATGAATGGTAAGGGAAAATAATCTCTAAGTGTGGATTTATTTAGTTCCCTATAATCAACAAAAATTCTCCATATTCTGTTATTTCTAGGCACAATTACAAGAGGGGACACCTACTGAATATCTAAGATAGGGTAGATAAAACCTACTTGTAATAGTTTTCAATTTCTTGCTCAACTATGTCCCTTAAGGCTGGATTAATCCTTCTCTAAGACTGTCTTAATTGGTTTAATATTTTTAGTATATATGTGATGGGTGAAAATAATTGGATGGATTCCTTTCATATCTTTATATTCCCAAGGAAAAACTCTAGTATGATCTTTCAGAACATCAAACAATTTACCTTATTCTTCATTCTTCAACCAACTGTTAATGTTCAAAATTTTACCTGGCTGAATCTCAACATGTTTGGTTCTAGTGTGTGATGAATTGATTTTTTGAAAGGGCTCCATTAAGGTGTTTAGTGGACATGAATGTGGTAGTAACATATGATATGTAGCAATATCTCCAAAATTCCCTTGAGAAATAATACAAGGAAAAAGATAACAGGTAGAGCTATGATACTTATCTTGTTGTCGGTCAAACTCCTCGTCACTGCTGTTTTCCAAAAAATCCTCACCATTTCCTGATATCTTTGAGACTAAAGCTACTGATTCCGTAGCTATTCCTACCCCTCCCTAATATAAATATCATTCCTCTGGAGTGAAATTATTTACATTCACATTGAATTGTTGTTGGTGTGGTTCCAGAGATAAGTGTGAATGTTCTGGAACTAAATATGATGGTTCCGGAACTAAGTCCGTAGGTTTTAGAACTATCCCGGATTTCCCCAAGGATAATTGGTGTTCATTTAATGGTTGATTAATCATATCTTCCACCTCCCGTATGTGACCCTGCAATGTTATCATAGCCAAAGAAGACAAGTTTTTCTTATTAGTATCATGATCATCAACCCATAATTGTTCTTGATTATCAATAAAAGGTCTTGTAGAAGGATATAAGGAAATTCGCTTAGAATTTTTACCATTTGAGATAGTCATAGCACCTGATCTACAATCAATTAAGGCTATAACTATAGCTAACCATGGTCTACCCAAAATAATGGGATAACCAAGTGTTTTACCTTTTGGCCGTAATATAAGGAAGTCCACTAGATATTCCCATGACTCCACCATAACTGCCGCATCTTCAATAACTCCTTCTGGTTTTTCTACTGACTGATCTAAGATCTGTAATATGGTGTTAGTAAGTTGTATACATGTTAATGGTAATGTTTCTAGAGTGTTAACTGTCATCACATTTATAACTGCTCCCAAATCAACCAAAACATTATGTATATCTTTATTCCCTATAGAGACAGAAATAACATGGCTTCCAGGATCTCCATATTTGGGATGTAAGAGTTTTCTTGCTAATAAATCAGCAAGTTTCCCATCTACCTTAATAGTCCTAGGGTACTACTTATTCCTTCCAGGTCTTTTTAAACATAGTATTTTGATTAATTTTTTTAACTTTGGAATGTCCTTGATTGCTTGCAACAATGGTATTTTAATATTTAATTTCCTCAACTCCTACACCAACTCAAATTCCTTGGTCCCTATAACTTCTTTAAATATATTTGGAAATGGAGTTTCAGTAGAGTTGCTATCTGGCTCCTTATCTTTTTCTTTTTCATCCTTCTTAGGAACAACCAAACTAGGGGTTTCAGTTTCTTCTGTCATTTTAGTAATTAAAATAGGTGGAATGCTAATTATTTTTCTAGATTGGGTTTGAATATATTTACAATCCATGACATTAAGATCAAATGGTTTTTCTTGTTCAGTCTTATAGACAGGGGTTGTTTTTTTGTTTCTAGGATTAACCACTAGTTGTGCTGGTATTTATTTTTGAACCACATTTTCAGTATGTGAATTTAGTGCTGGGGAACCCATTATGGCTTGTTGATTATGATTGGGATATATCTTCCCTTTAGCATATTTATTAGGTCCCCACCTAGGTTGTGACCAAGCATGCAAGTTACCTTGACCAGACCATGGTTGCTGGTGTCCTTGAGCATACCAAGCTTTTCCTTCCCAATCCTGGGGATTCCATTCTAGTTGAGGGGCCCAAGGTGTTTATTCTCAATTTTTTGGTACTGCCTGAGCCACCCATGGCATCATCTAGGGATTAGGAACTGACATTGGCATGAACTGCCCTTGGCTAGGTTGTATCTAGAAAAAGTTTACTTCTTCTGACGTGGATGGAGTGCTGGTTTGTTTAAGATGATTTTTTATGAATGGAAGAAGAGAAAAAGTGTTAATATCATGGTTCCTAGATTCATAGATAAGAAATACTTCTATTTTATCCAGAGGACAATCTCTTATTGCATGTTTCTTCCTGCATCTAGGAAAATACATAGCTAATGGTTCAATTTTAGCATTTGCTTTAGCTTGCGATCCATCCATGGTGGAGGTTAATTGAACTAAAATGTCTATTTTAAAGTTTTGTAGTTCATCCATCAGTTTGTTCATATCTAGATTCAAAATTTTCACTATTTTTCCTTTCCTAGGTCCACCCCTTGTTCTTGAATAACTTCTACAAATGTCTTTAATATCATTCATTCTCAATTGATCAATGTTTCCACCTCCTATTAAATTAAGGGCTTCCCTAGATTCATCATCCAGACCTTTAAGAAAAATGGTTTTTCTTAACTCTTCTTGAAGTAAAAATCCACGCCTTTTACTTATAAAGAGGAATCTATTAAAATAATCTTCCATATTCTCATCCTCTTCCTACTTGATTTTGAAAAATTCTTCCTTCTTGTTTCTCCCTCTACATTAGTCTTGATATTTGTCTAGGAAGGAAGTTTCCATTTGTGCCCAAATGGTAATAGAATTGGATGTTAATCCCATAAACCACCTCATTTATACATCCTTTGGAGTAGATGGAAACAAATTGAGCTTCTGATTATCTATTTTGTAATCATAAGTCTGACACAGTACTTTAAATTCAAACAAAAATTGGTCAGGCTCTTCAGATGACATCCCTATGAATGTGGGTAAATGTGTAGGTGAAATATTCTTCATAGGTGTATGATCATCATGCAACTAAATTGGATAATTAAAGGTCCTATTGGGTTATCTTTCAGCTTCTCGTGCCATTTCTACAGTACTTTCTAGAATTTTCTCCCAATCAATGTGGTATGTGATATGATTTGGTGAAGGTGAGAAGTTAGGAGTAGGAGGTTGACTACTCAATTGAGAATCAAAAATTTCTCTAAATAGGTCTTGGGAGATAATCCTTCTTCTAAAGTTTGCACTTCCTTCTGGTGATTGATCCAAGAATTCCAAAGGTTTCAGTTATGTTTCTTGTCTAATAGGGGAATATGGTGCTTCCAATTCTTGGTCAACTTCCTTATTTGAACTAGAGGATGTTAATAATTCTTGTTGAGATTATTTTGGGAGAAATCTACCCTTTGGGTATCGTGGTCTACTCATAAATTTTATGATAACGTAGGGAAGATTTTCCAATTACTAAATGTATGATTGTTTCTCTTAATGACACCTAATTAGACAATTATAACTAGTGGGTCCCCGTCAATAACTCTAAAAATGATGGGTGTCATTATTCCTTTCATTTAATCAACTTCTTGGTTGATGTCATATTCAAACCAGAGGTGTGTTTGAAGCTATATGCAACAAGAAGAATCCCAGTGATATAGTAATTAACTGTAGGTATTTATTTTATTTTATAGGGGCTTTTTATAATGTCTTGAAGATTTCTTGGTCAAATCCTTATTGAAGACAAATTATAAGAAACTTGCTGGAAATAAACACTCTCTGTATAAATAAATTGCTGGAAATAAACACACATTGCAAAATGAAATAAAATGCTTGAAAGAAACACACATTACAGAAGTAAAAACACTTTCTTGGAAATAAACACACGGTTGAAAATGTTGTGAAAATGATTGCAAGGAAATAAGAGTCTATTTTATAACACCTGTAGTGATAAGTACATAACATAATTCAACTGAAGAATCAAAAGTGTTTACAAAATTAATACTTAACAGATTTACACAAATTACTTAGAAATAGAAATACAAATAAGATAAGGATCCTTTTTCTTGAAAGATTGGGCCCTTGCTCCACCTTGAATCAGGATTTGACAAAATTTGATTCTCTCAAAATGAAATTGCTATCTTATTACTGAAGTGTTATGTCTTACAAAATTTCACTGTATTTCTATATTGTATATTTATCTATATGTATATATTTAATCTATCTACAGGTCTTTATACATATTTCATCATCCAAAGATTTATTTATAACCATAGTTGTATACCGATTCAAGTGGAACCGAATAGTGCCCAAAATAGATGTGGAATTTAGAAACTGTGCTGGACATAAAGCTATCTGATCCTACATAAGTTATCTCTAGATCTGGAGTATGAAGAATCAACAATCTCGTGATCTGCTCTTGATTGGAAGGCCCATTAATAGCTCTAAGATTGGATTTTGTTAAAATAAACAGATCCCCATTGATTCTGGAACTTTGGAGAAGTTCTGGAATCAAAGAGAACTATTCCATAACTAACTGTGAAATTTTTGGAGCTAAGTGTTGGAGTTCCAAAACTAAGTTTGAATGTTCCGGAACTAAGCGATAGAGTTCCTTAGCTATATGATGGAGTTCCAGAACTAAGCCTGGAGGTTCCAAAGCTATGCCATATTGAAGCCAATGTTCCAAAAAAGTGCTGGTTGCTTCATACTTTGATAATTTGTCTGCATGTGACCTATTTTATTCAAAAAAACCTGAATTTCCACACACTTGTTAGGAATTACAGAGTTTTTAGAATTTAGAACTAAATTAAGAAAAATATGGACAATTTGATCCCAACTTATCTCTATATCAAACAAAATTTAAACAATGCAGACAAAACTTGGCTAGAAGGATGTAAAATGAGAGCATTTATTGTTCATTGATGAAGCATATTTTAGCCTCATCATTAACTTCCTGCATAGGTCAATGTGCACATTATTACAGTATTGTGAGATTTTCCACTTGGACCATGATGTATAGAATTGTCCTATTTTGAAGCACACAATGATGAAGAGTAAGTATATGTATAGTAATATTTGTAACAAACACACTCATGATATGAAGGATTATTGGCTGATAGATCATATTGATGATGCGTGCAAATATTGATTAAGACATACCACAGTGGCAAGTGGTTTGTAGGTACATAATGCATTACCCTATAAAGAATGTAATAATGAAAGAGGTGGATTCCATGGAGGATATATAAATAGAGGTTACAGAGGTAGAAATGGATTCTCACACGAGACCTGTTATACTTGTGGGTCCCTATATCATTACTAACATGATTGTCCCTAGAATATAGTCTGCTCATGGTATGGGAAGAAAAATAAGGTAGAAGATTGTCTGGTGTTGTATGAGCACATGAGAAAGAACAAGAAGAAAGACAAGGGTGTGAGGATGATTAAGGTGTAGCGCAAAAAGGGTGATCAATGGATACCAAATAAAACACTTGATCTTTAATTATAGCCCTTGTTAGTCACCACTCGTGATGAAGCAGCATGCGTGTGCAAACATCTCAAATATATACCACCAATTATAAGAGAATACGTCATGCATGCGAGGTATCTAGATGTTGCAAATAAGAAGGAAGTCTATTAAGAGACCATGGGAGTCATCAGAGAGTTGCAAGGTGAGATACAATGCTTGAAAGAGCAGGCACAAAGCATATTGAGATCCCACAGAAAGGTGCGGATGATGTAAAGGAGGTTTGTAAGATGTTGTGCCAAGAGAATATTATTCCTCTATTAAGAGAATGAATGCATGAAAAGGTACCACACGTTGGAGTTGAGAGTGATTGAAATATACTACATGAAAACTTACCACCTTAGAACCATGAGTATGAAAAAGAAATCACTTTGGATGTAGTCATTGATGGATGGTTGGTAAGAAATATCCTCATAGATATAGGCACAGAGGTAATTGTACTCATGCATGGAATTAAATGGGGAGACCTACATTGCAGACATCTTCAAATGTGTTGCATATGGAAAATAAGACAAGGACTGTACCTATTAGATTATTGAAGGATGCTTCTATTATAATTTAGGGAGCCAAGTTTACTAGGGAATTTGAGGTATTAGAACTTGCAGAGGCAGAAAAATTTCTAGCATGTGAACAATGCAGAATTGCACTTCAATAAGGGATGTATAATTTTTGAGAATAGGAATGAGCGCATGATTATACCGCTGAATTAAGAAAAAGATACACCATAATTTGAGCCTTTGAGTGAGGAGGAGTTGAATAGGATTTATGCACACACAGTACATGATCCTGAGACTATGAAACCATCCAAGGAAGGTGTGTTATAGTAGGGAGATGAAAATTCAGTTAGTGACACCACAAGTATTTCTTATGATAAATGGGCCCACGCTACGTATGAAATGGTTGGGTGCGAGTAACTCAAATGATCAAGATGTGAATGGGAAAACTTTAGTTACTACAATTCATTGGTGAAGAAACTCCTAAGTCCTTTTTGTGAACCATAGAGGAACCCTGGAAGAATGAAGGTAATTGAAGAAACATGTTGGTTTATACTCTGTGTTGTACAACAATGTGCTGGTGGTCGACACATAGAGATAACTCATAGGGTTGGTGAGAAGTGAGAATCATTTCTCAATAAAATTCACACAAATCAATGTGCCTACGCATATATGTGAATTTCATGGGAAGACATCTTATTTTATACACGTACATGATTGTGAGATACTATGGGTGCAAGGCTAGGAGGTACTGATGCCATAGTTTTGGGTACATAACTTCTATTCCATTCTATGAGGTTGTACACGTGCATGATATGTACATGTTGGGCTCAAACATGAGACTACAAGATGAAAAAACATGATTGAAGGTATGATCCAAACATTTGATTATTTTTATAATAAACCCCTAATACATAAATCATTACAGATTATGAAACACATCACACTGGGAGATGATGAAAAGGTAGAAGAGATCATGCTCAAGTTTTTTGGTAAACCTAATCCTGAGGCATGCATGGATGATGAGGAAAAAAAGAGTTACAATTGGGACACACTTGGAAAGAGAAAGAAAAGGGTAAAATGGTGTACTTCATCGACAAAAAAAAGTGGAGAACTTATAGGTTAGTCATACGAAAGGTGCGCACGAAGTAATGGATACAAAAAAAATTGAGGCCTATGCGTACCATGCACCCATGAATATAAAGAAGGTAAACATTGGATCTGAAGGCGTGCCAAAGAAAGCCATCATTGGTGAATATTGATCAGAACAAGAGGTAACAAATATTATTGAGCTTTTGCGTGACTTCAAGGATTTTTTCCCACAAGGATACCACAAATTGAAAGGATTGCACCCCTCTATGGGATAAATTAAAATTATGATGAAGGAAGGTGCGTGCCCGGTTCGGAAGAGGCCTTACATGATGAATATGAACTTGCGTGTAAAGGTAAAGGAGGAAATTGACAAAATGTTTAAGTCTAGAATTATTAAACCAATTGAGGAATCTGAGTGGGTTATCCCTATGGAAATAAGAACCAAGAAGAATGGGTGTATTAGGATCTATGTAGACTACAGAGAACTTACTTCTGCATGCATCATCAAACCTGTTCTCACCCCATTCAAATAAGTTATCTTTGAAGGCGTTGCAAGGCACAAAATATATTCTTTTACAGATGGATTTTTAGGCTATCATCAGGTGTGTATTGTGCCATAAGATCAATAAAATACCAATTTTAAAACTGAGTGGGGAATATCTGTATACATCTTATGTCTTTTGGATTGAATAACATGTTTGCATTATTCTCGCACATTGTTGTGCAAGCATTTCAGGATTTTATTCACAAATTCTTGTAGGTGTATTTGGATGATTAGACAATTTATGGGTTGGTTAAATATAATTGTGATAATTTGAGGCTCATGTTTGATAAGTGCATGTAATTAAGCATCTCTCTTAATATTAAGAAGTGTATTTTTGCCACAACTTTTGACGCCTTACTTGGGTATATAACTTGTAAAGAAGGATTGTTCGTGGACCCGAAAAGGTAGTAGTCATTCTAGGGCTGGAAGAACCTTATAATTAGAGTGAAGTGCATGGATGTTTGGGTCATACTGGATACTACTGAAATTTTTTCAAGGGATATACAAATATTGCAGTGACCTTGGAAGAGTTACTCAAGGCGAAAGGTAAATTTTATTGGGGCGACACGCAACATTAGGAATTTTAGACATTGAAGGAGAGGCTAACCATTGCACTTATTTTGTGCTTTCCTTCTTGGGGAAAAACATTTATGCTTCTGGTATAGATATTAGCATAGTATTGGTGCAACCGAAAGATAGAAATGTGGATCACCCCATATGTTTTGCAAGTAGGAAGTTAAGACTAGTAGAGCAGAATTACACTACCACTAAGCGTGATGCATTTTCTATGATCTAAATGCTTCATAAACTTCGTCAATACTTGTTGGCTAGTCCATTTATATTTTATACAGGTCACATGGAAATAAAATATTGGGTCAACAAACATGTTTTACAAGGGCACACCTATAGGTGGATCCTTCTATTTAAATAGTTTGATTTCATAGTTTTTGTAAAGCCAAGAAAGATTAATTCAGGGTTTGATCACTTATCAAGGATAAATTATGGCGAGGACATGTAGGGTATTGAGGACACAATTCCTGATGCATAGTTATTCAGGTTGAACTATACACCCACAAATTTAGAGGAAATATTAGTATTGTTATGCACTGGAATTGTGCCTGAAGGAATGAAGGCCTTAGAGAAGAAGTTGCTCACTATAAATGAAACACCTTATAAGTTAATTGGAAGATATTTTTATAATATGGGAAGAGATGAGATCTTGCAATGTTGTGTACTTGAGCATGAACACGAAGACAATATGGAAGAGGTGAATGGTGGAATAATGGGAGGACATTATGCAAGTGATGCCACTCCGTGGAATATAAATATGGCTGGAATTTGGTGGGAGACCTTCTATAAGGATGTTAAGACTTTTATGAAATCTTGTGACCATTATCAGTGCATTGGGAAGCCTACAAATATAGATGAGATGCCCCTTCGACCTATTGCAAGCGTGAAACCTTTTGAGAAGTGGGCCATTTACTTTATAGGGCCTATTGCACCACCTGCACGTAGGACTAGAGTGCACTACATTATTACTTGTACTGCCTATATTACAAGGTGGGCCGAGGTCGCACCTATAAAAGATTACACTATAACCAAAATAGTAAGGTTCCTATGGGAAAACATTATTACCAAGTATGGTTTTCCATTAAGCTTGACCAGTGATAGAGGAACTCATTTCTTGAATGAGAAAATCAGAATTCTATTAGGACAGTTTATGGTGGCACACCATAAAACTACTTATCACCCTCAAGCTAATGGTATTGTAGAAGCTTTCAACAAAATTTTGGGACAATCTGTTATAAAGATTTGTGATGTTGGAAGAAAGGATTGGGATGATAAGGTGTTAGTAGTACTTTGGGCCTACAAGGCCACATTTAAAACATTAAACAAGTCCACACTCTTTCAGTTAGTTTTTGGCATAGATACAGTACTACTAGATGAATTCATGTTACCTTCCCTATGTATTACACATGCAAGTGGATTAGATTATGAGAAATAAATACAAGAGTGCATTTACAAACTAATGCAATTAGATGTGTGGCACGCTATTGCAAGTTAGAGCCAGAAGACTGAGAAGGAAAGGTAGAAAGCATGAAATAATAGGCACATTAAAAATAAGACATTTGTAGCTGGAAAGATGGTCCTTCTCTATAACTCTAAGTTTGTGCTCCACCCATGTAAATTGAAGGTGCATTGGTTGGGACCTTTTGTAGTAACCAAGATACTCGAATCAGGTGCATGTCAATTACAGGCGTTGGATGGCACCATGTTTCCCAATTACTTCAATGGGAGTATGTTGAACCCCTACTATAAATAAAGCTTCTTGGTGTTTGTAATAAGGTAGTATTTTCATTTAGATTAGGTTTTCCCTTCATGTTTTGTTTTTCATGTTATTTTTTGTTGTTGTTTTGTTTATAATAAGAGAGCTTGCACGCAAGAAGCTAATTATTATATATTGAGTTCATGTGTAAAGGACCGCACTTACATTTAGTGTGGGGTGAATCACATACAAATACAAAAAAAGGAGACCTTGGTGGTGCTTGAAGGCAAGTTGAAGTGGACAAAAATGTGTGCGCGATGATAGAGAGATGGTGTACTGGTTGCACGGTGAGTGTGTAAAAAAGTGGAAAAAAGTGTCACAAAAATGAGAAGGATGGTGATATTAAGGAAATTTCTTGTGATGAAGACCACATGTAGAAAAAGGATCGCGTATTATAACGCGAGGTAGGAAGTTGAAGGATGGACTACTTAGTGGAAAGCGTAAAGAAAAGATGTGTAGTGGCATAAGGAAGTGCATGCGAGGAGGCCTACAACTTGGAAGTAGTAGTCGTGCCATAAGGTTACGACTATAATGCGTTGAAGAAAGCATTGAAAAAACATAAAATATCATAAAAGAAGAATTAAAGTTTTGGTACAGTGGTATTTAATGAGAAATAAATGCGGTAAAATCATGAAAATATATAAAAGGGAGGTGAAAAACTTCATTCTTACCTTGCATAAGAGATTATTTGAGCCTAGAAGAGCGATTGGAGTATGAACGAGTGTGAAGTGGGTGTTGTAGACACCCTAAATTTACATTCAGGTTTCCACTTGTTCTCAGTATTATGCTAATACACCTTGTTATTCACCCATTTGCAATTAATTAATTAATACACATTGTACCCCTTTGGATTAATTAAATTAATCCCATGTACCCTTCGTACCCCTTTGGCTAACTTAATTATTATTTATTAGCTAAATAATTAATTAATTAAGTGTGTGCACATCCTAGTCATCTGCCACTTTATCAAACTCCACTTTGACTACCCTAGTTAACTACACTTCTAGAATCCTAGAAAGGTGGGGGCAATTAAAATGCATGTACAACCACATTTCCAGATGCAATTTTTTGTAATTAATTTCATTAGTGCCCCTGACACTATTACAACTGCCCATAATGCTATTTTTAGCATCTTCATTTATCCGTGTAACCAATTCCAACTACCTTATGTTTCTATAAATTATGAGTTTACCTTCATTCCAATACCTATTGAATTTGAAGCACAAAAACTCTGTTGGACTGTGTCTATATCTTGGAGAGCACTCAAGAGCACCCATAAAACATTTCTGACATTCTTTTTGAAAGGTTTCATAGGAGACCCTTCTCTGAGGTTTGCACAGAAGGTTGTTGAGAGGCTTGTATGGTTTGTTTGTCTTTAATTTTGGTAATTTTCTCTATTTACATTTTGGCACGCCTGGTGGGACTTGCACCCATCCTCTCATTTTTTGTTTCATTTTTTTGTTTAAGTTTGTTCTTGTAGTGTTCATGTTGTTTTTTATGTTGTGCATATTTGGAAGCAAGCACTTGCACAGGTTTGGAAGAAACAATACTACTACAAAGCAATCTTCGTTGTTGTTGTTTTAGTGTTTTTCTTTTTTTTACAAAATATTGTTGCTAATATTTTGTTTGCAGATTTTAGAATTTTCAACAATATTGTGTTTGCAGATTTTGATCAATTTTTGCTATTTTCTTTGGCACACAAAAAACAATATACCCTTGCACACAACACACAAGAGCTTAGATTAGATTTTTATTAAAAATATAATTGAAGATATATCTATATTTCCTATTGCTATATAGAAGTCTGTTTTGTTTTCTATAAACTATTTTAAAGATTAAAAACAATAATTTTGAACATAATTTAAAACCTAAAAACAAAATTCAGCCTAATTACCCTACCCTACCCCTCCCCTCACTACCTGGCTCGGCCAACTCAGTTGAGCCCCCTCCCTTCCCACCTCACCACT
The DNA here is from genome assembly GCA_019776745.2 of Taxus chinensis. Taxonomy (NCBI): domain Eukaryota; kingdom Viridiplantae; phylum Streptophyta; class Pinopsida; order Cupressales; family Taxaceae; genus Taxus; species Taxus chinensis. Next base: position 24,178,098 of record CM034150.1, on the reverse strand, counting down.
CTACCCATCCTCATTCATCACTCCCTACCTACCCCATCCCAACTTAGCTTGCCTTTACCATTTCTCACAACCCACCGCCTCACACCCCACATCCCTGTCAACTGCTCCCTTTCTCCCTGCTCGGTGAGCTCACCTCACCAAGCCATTTTCCACTCTTCTCCCCTAAATAACCCATAACCCATGCTCACCTCTCTCAACCCCGTCCCGTTCGTAGCTCCCTACGTCCTGTTCCCCTCACATAGACCCATCCCTAACCCTGAGCCCTCAGATCTCCCAATCTACCCACCCCACCTGATCCCTTCCCCACCTCAGCCTCTGCCCCAGTTCCTACATACTCAGACCCCATCTCTATCGAGCTCATGCCCTCAGTCTCCCTGTCTTTTCCATGCCGAGCCTTGAATCATGTGGATCCCCTCTCCCGAGCCCTCCACCGCTTCCAATGCCTCGATGAGCCATCTCCTACCCTATCCTTCCTGCGACCCATAGACCCCGACCTAGCTTGCCCTAAATCCCACCTTGTCTGAGCTCCCTCCCCCACAGGCTCCAACCCTATGCTTCCACCTCACCCTAGGCTTGTCCCAAGTCCTTTCCTTCTCAAGCTCGTTCCACCTGCACACACTAACACAACCACTTTGCATTGCATTCACCCTTTGTTTTAGGTTTAGTTTATATTATCTTCTTTTAGTATAGTTTTAGGTTTCATTTAGTTTGGTTTAGTTTATTTTTTCTTTTCTTCATTAGTTTATTTAATTAATTCATTTTTTTATTACTTCAGAAGTTAGTATAATTCCTTTGTTATTTTCTCTAATTCATTAGTTTGTTCTATTTAATTAAGTTATTTAATTAATTTCTTCATTTTTTTACTACATTACGATCCTTTCATTTGTAGAACTAACTATGTAATGCATATTTGCAGGGTTCGTGGAATCTTTTAATCACTCTAGGGCACTCTTTGTCAACGTTGAAAATTTAGTGTTATCAGACTTTTCGGTTTGATTTTTTATTTTTGTTGCATTTTAATCACTTGTGCCCACATTTCATCATTTTTTTTTATCGACTCACCCTTTCTAACATGTTTTGCATGCTTCTCACTTGTCATTTTCTATTTTTTTCTTCCACTAACACGAACCACTCATGTTTATGCTCTTCCCTCGCAATTTTTCAAGTGATCTTGGGAGTCAGAAACATGATTGTTTCTCATTTTTTGGGGGGAATTAATGTTTCACTTAACCAAAGCCAACCCACACGTATGCTCTTTCCTCGCACTTTTTAAGTGATCTAGGAAATTAGAAATGTGGGTTCACTTCTGTTGTCTTGTTCATTTATTTTTTTATTTTTTTTACCTAATTCTGGAAAACTTACTAATAATTGTTTGTAGGACCTGCTCTCACACAAGGTGGTTAAAACATTGAAAACTACTAACTATAGGTTGCCAAAGGAGTTCAACCAAACCACACCTAAATCAAAAAATAAAAATAAACATTGCATTCAAAACACTTGATTTGTAGGTTCGGTTAAGAGCTATGGCTTGACCTCTTAACTAGAACATAACCCCCTTGGCATAAGCCTTAAGCTACAACAAAGGGGGTGGTTCTAGGAACCCCAAAGTATTCCACACCTTGAGGGAACTGGTGGACGAAACAGGAACCTTTTCTCTCACTTAACTAGTAAAACCTTTGTGAGTTAGAGTCACAGAATATCTGTAGTGGCGACCCTAGTGCGATTCATTCTGAGAAATGTCTTGGCTTAGGGTTTCAAAGGGGGTGAAGTAAAGCCTTCAGATAGCAATAGCGTCATGCTCGCTCATATATTTTGCTGACACCTAGTTGAGAGAGCCACCTAGGAATCCAAACATTGTCCAAGCCAATCTAAGGTAGAAGCCACAAGCAAACATTCAAAACAAAAAATTCCTTATTATCAACTTTCTTCTTTTGTTTTTGTTTCTTTTTGTCGTAGTGTTCCACACTCACTTTTTCCCAAACACTCCTTGTTTGGGATTCATCTTTCACTTTTCTTATATTTTTGTCCTTTTCCAAAAAATACTTGTTTCAATTGTAATTTCATCCTCATTTCATCTGTTCTCATTTCCTTTTCCTCTCATCATCAGTCATTCACTAACCTTCATTTTACTCTCAATTTTACCCTTTTTAGAACTTTCATCTCTTTTTCATTATTTCAATTTCTTCTTCTTTTCATCGTCATTGTCTTCTCCATTTGAGCTTCTTTCACTCATTTGGAATTTTTATTCACTTATTTGAGTCTTCCCTTTTCATGATTATCAAATCCTTCGATCTGTCGTATTCATCTCCTTGAGTTCATCTCCCATTTCATTTAATACTTAAACATTTGGATTACATTTCATAAATTTTAAGTTTTCATCCTCTTTTCGACATCAAGTCTTAAGTTGTGGATATTCACGTCCTCGCTCAAGCACTTTCATCTTATAACTCACATCTTATCGGTGTTGTGTTTCACTTTTCCACAACTTATTTCATCATATTTTATCTTCATTCTCCTCTTACAACCTTTAGTTTGACAACATCACTGTTAAACTATATACGGTTGCTTTCTTCACGTATCTAACTTGACAACATATTTGTTGCGTTCTAGACACTTCATCATTTCTTATTTTCAATGCTTACATTGTTAGTATTTGAGTCTTATCTCTTCATTAGTATCTTCCTTCTAAACTAATTCTTGTTAAGGGTTGAGCACATCGCATATGATTCAACTCCTTTTTTTCATACCCTCTTCCCATTTAGCATTCATTTTTGCTAGGTGGTAGAGTGCATTTTGTAATCAATCTATACTCGCTTCTTCACTCTAGCATGAAAGAGGGATTCATGAGAACCGAGGTCAAAAAGTGATGCACCACAATGAAGTTGCACTCTGATGGTAATTTCAAGCCAACACAATAGGCAAGATTCGAATCAATGGAAATAAGATTGCAAGTAAGAAGAATGGGTCTGCTCATGCTCATAGATTGAAAAATAGGAAGTACAAATAGGGGTGTTGTGTAACCCCCATGCCTAAACATGGAAAGAACCTCAATGATGCCACTAACACATATGATGTTGACTGACGCATATGACGCCACTAGAAGAGGAGTTACAATTCCAAATAAGGAATGTAACTCCTATGAAGCATTAATGTAAATGACAATGTCAGATTCTATGACAGAATCTGACACTTTTCATTTGACTTCCTAAGACCTATGACTCTCGCAAGGTGAGATGACTCACCTAGGTGATGTGGACGATGATTGGACAATCACACACACAACCACCCCCCCTTCATCGAAGATGTGGAAGAGGTCAAGGTAAGCCAGAATAGAAAAAGAAGACTCCCCTATAAAACTAAGAAAGATGTGTCAATGGGCCCTGGTAAGTAAAGGCCTAATAAGGTGCCCATGTACAAATAACATCTTTCTGGAAAGAAGAAGAGGAGAATAAGGAGGACTATATAGCCCGAAGAAGATGGGCGGTTGCAGCAGATCTCACCCTAAGAAGAGACCACAAGTGAAGAAACTTCACCTCAGTGAAGGGCTTGGTGAAAATGTCTGTAACCTGATTAGCTGTCTGAACATACTATATTTTGATGATGTTTTCATGTATCAGCTCCTGTATGAAGTGCATATGAATCTCAATGTGCTTCATCCACTGATGCTGAAATGGATTTCTGCAAATCGAGATAGTGCTCATGTTTTCACAGTAGATAATGGTAGGCCGCCGAAAGTGGATGCCAAACTCTGTCAAGATACCATGTAACCAAACAATTTATGTGGAAGCGTTAACTGCTCCTCTGTATTCTGCTTCTGTCGATGATATGGCAATGGCATTTTGTTTCTTGCTGGACTAACTAACAGGACTTGAACCAAGAGTGAAATTGTAGCATGAGGTAGACTTTCGATGATCTAGATCACTGGCCCAATCTGAGTTTGTAAATCCAACCAAGTCAATCTCAGTCCCTCCTAAGTAATGAATACCATCTATGTGAGTGCCATGAACATAGTGAAGGATCCACTTTGCTGCTTTTAAATGCAGCTCATGAGGCTTCTGCATAAATATGGACATGATCCTGATGGCATACGATAGATCTGGCCGAGTGTGAGTAATGTAGATCAAGCTTCCAACCAACTGTCGATAAAAGGTACTGTCAACCAAGGGGGAAGAGCAATCAGAAACCAACTTAATCCTGGAAAGAAAAGGAGTAGGTGAGGACTTGTAGTCAGACATGTGAAATTGAGCAAGCAAATCAAGAGAGTAATTAGGCTATGAGATCATAATTCCTGAGTCAAATTGTGAAATCTGGATCCCAATAAAGTAATGAAGCAATCCTAAGTCAGACATGGAGAACTTGTTGGCTAAGGAGATCTTCACATAATCAATGATAGAGGAAGAGCTACCAGTGATCAATAAGTCATCAACATAGAGAACAAGAATAAGCATGGAGTCATCCTGTCACAGAATATACACATTTGGGTCAGAGTGACACCGAGTGAACCCTGATGCAAGTAAAAAGGAGTCCATCTTGGCATACTAAGCTCGAGGAGCTTGTTTAAGGCCGTAGAGAGACTTCTTTAATTTAAAAATCGAGGGATGGATCATGGACATAACCTCGAGGTTGTTCCATATAGATCTCCTCCTCTAAGTCCCCATGAAGGAAGGCACTCTTAATGTCCATCTGGTGGACTTCCCATCTGTTAGCAGCAGCGATGGTAAGGGTCAGTCGAATGGAAGTCATCTTCGCAACCGGAGCAAAGGTTTTTGAGTAATCAACCCCAGCTACCTGGGAGAAACCCTTAGCTATAAGTCGTGCTTTATACTTCTCGAATTCTCCATTAGTTCCATACTTTGTTTGATAAACCCACCTACACCGAATGATTTTTCTTCCTTTTAGAAGAAGGGTAAGATCCCAAGTGTCATTCTTTGTGAGTGAGGAATACTCCTCATCCATGACAAAATCCCACTCAGGAATCCTAGAAGCTTCCTGGAAAGATGGTGGATCAGAAGTAGAGGCGAAGAAGGAGTGAGGTCTAGTGAACTCTGAGCGAGTACGTCTCTCATCCAAAGGATCTCATACTAAATCTCCAGCACTCTGTAAAGTTTTCCTGGCCCAAAGAGGTCCCGAAGGCTCAGGCTTAGAGTCAGAAGATTCTTCACTTGAGTGAGAAGGGACATAGTCCTCATCATCACTACTGTCAGAATCAGAAGACTTATAAGTTTGAGGATCGGGAAGAGCAGGGAGAGGTGGAACTCGCTCAACAACATCATCATCTGAAGAGTTAGAATATGAATTAGTGGGAAAAAGAACCTCATTGGAATTTGAAGTCAAGGATGACTCATCAAAATTCACACTCCTCTCAATATAAAGCTCACGGGTGGTAGGGTTCAACAATCAATATCCCTTCATGCCATTAGGATACCCGACAAAGATACAAGGTTTGGATTGTGGATCCAATGCCTTGTATTTCTTTTTGGGAATCTAAGCCATAGCCTTGGATCAGAAGACTCAAAAGTGCTCTACATTAGGCTTATGTCCAAACTAGGATTCAAAGGGTGTCATGCTTCTTACTGCCTTATGTGGAACACAGTTCTAAATATAACAAGCACAATTCACTGCTTCAGCGCAATATTGCGGAGGAAGAGATTTCGAGTGAACCATACAAGTAGCCATCTCCTTTAGAGTTTGGTTTTTTCTTTCTCCAACTCCATTTTGGGAAGGGCTATAAGCAATTGTATGCTGCAAAGCAATCCCCTCAGAAGTGTAGAAATTGTCAAACCTGTTGCTCACATACTCGCCTCCATTATCGGTTTGAAGAACCTTGATAGACCGTTCCACTTGTTTCTCAACAAGAGCCTTAAAGTTTAGAAAATGCTCAAAAACTTCAGACTTAAGCTTAAGAAAATATACCCAAGTATAACATGAAAAGTCATCAATGAAGGTTAGTATATATAGAGCTCTAGTAAAAGAAGGAGACAGAAAAGGGCGAAAAATGTCGCTATGAACAAGATCCAAGGGACAAGTAGCTCTCCAAGATTTTCTTTTATCAAAGATTTTTTCAGGGTGCTTTCAAAGGGTACAACCCTCAAAAAGACCCTTAGAAAACTTAACTTGGGGTAACCTACTGACCATTTAATTTTGGCTCAATTATTCAAGGTAACGATAATTTAGATGCCCAAAACACTCATGCCATAACTTGTTAACCTCATTTGCATGAGTGAGCAAGGCATTGGGCGTCAAATCAGAAGAGAAGTGGGAAAAGGTATACAATCATGAATGGTGATCTGCCTTTCCCTCAACCACAGTGCTGTAATGCCTGCTTCAACTACCACTTGAGACCAAGAAACAAACTAGGAAAATTATGGAATAATTTTTATTTTTTTTGTAAGAAGGGTTTACAAACAAGTAACAAGATACCAGTTTGAAACCAATAGGTTTTGGAATAGATTCTAATTAACCAAACACAATATTTCAATCTTTATCTTATAACAAGTTTGTAAGGTTCTAATTTGGGGGTTACAAGTTTTACTAAGGTTCAGGGAGAAATTTATCGCCAGGCATGCTCTCTAACAAGCCCTGAAATTAAACTACATTATTCACACACTTATAATTATCAAAAATTTCCTCAACTAGGCTCATTGGATAGGAAATTTCCTCACCTTTCCAACCATATAAAGAAGTCCTCCTAACTCCTTGTAAAACTTAAGTTATGGCCGGGCGGAGTTTTAGGGGAAAATTTTCCCTTAGAGGTCCACGGGGATAGGGAGAAAATTGGGAAAATTTTCCCAAACACCACGTATCATCACGTGATTCGTTCGGGCTGGCGGGTCGTGGGGAAACATTTGAAATTTTTCCCAAAACCAAAGTCTCAATTTTCCAAAGGAAAATTTTCCTCCATGCCTCCGCACTTGCTCAAATGGCCACATGGCGCTTTGTGATTCGCCACGGGCTGGCGGAGGAAAAAGAGAAATTTTTCCAAAAGGCAAAAAGGGTTAAGTTTTCCATTTTGATCCACACACCCCCCTGCCACGTGTCAGCACGTGATTGGTTGGGGGCCGCGGGTTTGCGGGGAAATTTGTGAAAATTTTCCCAAGGTAAAATTTTCAAAAAGTTAAGTTTTTAATAATGGCCTGCCCCTCCAAGGTGCCACGTGGCAACTTTTGATAGGATGAGGGGGTGGCGGGGCTGCGGAAATTTTTAGGAAATTTTTCCAAAGTTCAAAATTTAAATTTTTCTAAGGTCGAATTATTTCATTTTTGGTTTGGGATGGCCATTTTGAAGTAAAACTTCAAATGGCCATAACTTTTGATAGGAAGCTCCATTTTTGGTAAACTTGGACTTTCCAAAAAGCTCTCAGAGTCCTCTTTGTACAGTAATCATCAAATTTATAATTTGATAATGTTTCGAGGGTAAATTTTAAGAAACAGATCTGCAGGGTTTGTAATTTAAGACTGGCAATTTTTATAACTTTTAAGTTTTGTTCAATTTGATTTCTTTTCTCCTCAGCATGCAACCAGAACATGAAGGGATGGTCTAGGATGAGTTAAGATTGTTTCCAAGATTCAATTCGTTGATTTCTTTCCCATTTGCATTTTTACATCTTTTGATAGAATTCAAATTACGCAAGTATAATTTCTAGTTTTGAAGGGGATATTGTTGTTCATTTTAATTGCTGAGTGCCACAAGGTTTCTTATACATTATTACATCTTAATTTCATTGTCTCATTCCTTAATTTTAGTCATAACTCTAAACTGTACATCAGTTGCATTATTTATTTATTTTTTAATAAGCCAGAGTTACAATTTAAAACAAAGTTATTTCTTGCACGAGTTTACAATTTAATATGCAGATTTCAATTAAGGGAAAACATACCAATTTCCTCTCTCAGTCATCAAATTGATTCAACACACACTTACATTCAAAATGCAAAGTAGATTTCAATTCTAAGACTTAATTCAAAGTATCTAATTTCTGTCAGTTTCCTTTATACGTACTCTCTTTTCTAAAACAACGTTTTCATGATATAACAGTCCTTAAAATTTACAACACAACAATGCAATTGAACAAGGAACATGATTCTTTCATTGATTTCAAACAACACATTACAATTTAACTCCCTTCCAGTCGATTGAATTTTCCATTTTCAATTTCCAAAATGATACAAGTATATCATTTCATTTTCATTTCTTTACAAGTAAAATAGAGAATTACAATTCTTCTCTACATTCCTCAAATTTGATTACATCTTTCAATAACAAGGTAAACATCTCACATATCTATATCAATTACATTCATCCACTTGAGGTGGGTGGGGTTACATTAAAACTGCTCAAAGGAATGACTGTCAAACTGTATTCTTCTTTCTCCAAATAGCAGCTTGCTGATTTATTCATTCTTGCAATTTGAATCACAAGGAAGGGGGAAAGACAACACTCTCCACCCAACCAAGACATCCAATGGGAAAAGAGAAGCCATATTTCCCCATTGGCTTCCAATCCCCAACCATATTGGAATGGAGCATGATAAAACAACACATGGCAACATAGCTTCTTTCACATATAACATACATTCACATGCACAAGGAAATGCACAAACAAAAAGATGTAGTTCTCAACTACAACAAAAATTCCAATCAAAACAAAGGCTCCTTCTCCAAGCAAGCAAGCCAAGCAAGAGCAAGAACTATGGAGGTCTCCTTATGCCTCCCATGTTGAAATTGGGCATCCACCTAAAACAAACCGCCAAAACATAACCATCCCATAAACCTTATCCCTCCTCAACTTCTCCTTATCCCTCCTCCAAATTTATCCCTTATACCTCCCCAAAGTAAGAAATGCAAGCATATTCTTTTCCCTAGGTGGATCCCAACCAAAACTCCCTCCACAAGACAAGTGCCAATGGTAAATCCCTTATCCCTCCTCTGATAAACCTCATAGTCTTCTCTCCACACCATGCCCTAAGCATTCTACCCATCCCTCTAAGAATTGCAAACACAAATACATTCAAATTTCATGCTAAAAGAGGAAACAACAACAATATTAAAAAGTGAGAGCCTACCTCTCCATGATGGAGACTTGCTTCCAAAACAACAGTCTTTATTACATCAAAACCCAGTCCTAAATCAGCAAGGTAAATGTATGCACAATCAAATCCTCTTCTTCCACCAAGAAAGCTCCAAAATGCAAGAGAATTTTGACCCAAGAGTGCAATCTCCAACTTTCAACAACCTCAAATGAGAGGAAATTTTAATTTTTAAAGGAGATGGAGGGAGAGGATGATGTGGATTCCAAGTGGGATGCCACATCATTGTTCCTCATCCCAAGAGCATTCAACATCAAGGAAAAATAAATCATAATAAATGAAAATGACAAAATTACTTACATACACAATGTAGCCCATACCCCAAAAGAAATGCATTTAAATTTTGTAAGACAAGTGCAATCAATAATTACACAAAAACATGTCAAAATGTAATAAAATAATCTGATTTTGACTCCAAATTAATAGGCATGGTTGGTGGAGGATTTTGAGAGGTGTGGGACAAGTTTAACTTGTCCCACAAGCCTCCAAATTTGTCCTCCAAGTTCAAATTTGAATTTCAAAGAGGAAGGAGTGTTTGACCTTCCAAAATCAGCCTTACAACCTCTTACACAATCTATCACTTCACTTACACAACCCATATTTGGTAACTTACACACTCTTTTAAAATGCATTTATTTTAATGACATTTATTTTTTTACAAACTTTAGACACAACCATATATTTAATTACCATATGGTTATAAAATATATAAATAAATTTCATTTTCAACCAAGACAATAACATTTAATTTCACCTTCCACATCCTATTTAATTTAATTTAATTTTAACTATATGACTCTCACATCATACTATCACTTTTAAATAATTAAAACAAAAGCACATTACAAATAAAATACACACAAAAATAATTAATAAGGGAACAAATAATAAAAACACACATATGCCCCTATGGTCACAATAATGGAAATCCCCCCATGGGAAATCCTAACTAAACACACAATCAAACACAGTTGCCATGGTGACCTTGTTGATTTCACACTGAATTCCAATATGGTTAGTCTCCAGTCCCCCAACATTGTTGTGATTTTAACCTGTAAAATGCAAAATACCTCCTTCGGCCTCGTGGGCATATCAGAACATCTAAATGATATATAAACATTAGATCCAAATCACAACAATATCAAGATTCAATATTTATCATTAAAATTCAATTTGTAACTATATCATCATCCAATAGATTTCTATACTAGAGCTATTCATAATAATCAATGTCACATGTCTAAAATTAACATCAATAACCTGTCCATGTCAACTAGTATATCATCATCCACATAACAATAAAAATGTCTCAATGATCCTCAAGCAAAACATCTGAATCCAGATCAATATTAATCCAGGATCTAATATCTAACCATTATACTAATAAAAACATAATAATGTCCATAATAATCTCTGATACATCATACTACATCAAAACATAATAATATCCAAAATGTGACCAATAGTGTCAGGATCAGTATCTGAATAGTGTCCAAGGAAAGTGGGCACTACAAGTGCAGTCAGAGTTAAGCTCATGAATAATCACTGAGTCAGGACCAAATTCCACTCGCATTCCTTCACCAAGGTGGGTGATTTGGTAAACCGATAGGAGGTTGGTAGAGAGATTGGGAACACTCAACATTTGGTTAAATGTTCCACCTTCTATCTCTACTGATCCACTATCAGAAATAAACACATGAGTGTCATCACCCAACATGATTTGGGACATGCCACATGATTCAATGCTAGAGAATTCAAGCTCTGAAGAAGCCATGTGGTGCGAGGCACCGGAATCGATAATCCAAGTTGATGGTGGAGCTGATCTAGCTACGAGGGCCTTTCCTTTCTTCTTTTCATTTTTTAGTCTCCTTTGCATTAGAAGACTCACCCTTCTGAGCATTTTGTTTAATGGATTTATGAAAACTTATTTTATTCTTCTTAAGTAAATGAGTTAAGTGATCAATTTGTTTCTGAAAACAATGCTGCTCGTCATGGCCAAAATTCTTACAGTAAGAGCATTTATACTTTTCCTTCTTCACTTTAGGCTTAGAAGTCAAAGTATGAGTGATGGGCTTAGTTGGGGGTTGGTTGGTCTTGGTTTCTTTCTTAGGTTGGTCCTTAGTTTCTTTCTTCTTTTCATTTTTCTTGCCCTTATTTGCTACAAAGGCATATGACTTGGATTTTAGAGTCCCCATTTGAATGAGTTTGTCTTGTTCTCGAATGAGTTGGGACGAAAAAATGTTAAAGGAGGGCATAGTCCAAGCATTACCCAAGGTGGATTTCATGGTGTGGAAATTTGAAACAAAGACAGAGTATTCAGGACCTAACTTAGAAAGAATCGACAAGATCAATTGAGAGTCTTTCTTATCCACTTTACATTCCTTTAGAAGTAGTCTAGTGTGGACAAACTTTGAGAAGAAGGCCTGTAGGTTTTCAAAGTCATTAGGATTTAACCCTAGTAGTTCGTTCTCTAACTCATGCGCTCTCATGTCATCTTGCTTCCCAAACATATCATCGAGTATTTTTCCTACTTGATGGGGTGTTGAGGAAGTTTTGATGTGGAATAGTAAGTCAAGAGAGACGGACATACAAATAAGACCTAAGGATTCATCACAACGGTTGAACCATTTAGATTTTTTGGGTTCATCATTAGGTTCAATCTCTAACCCCATGGTAACTCGGTATAATCCTTTACTTCACAAAACCAATATAATTTTAGATTTCCATTCAAATAAATTAAAAGGTGTGAGCACTGGAACTTAAGAGATATCTATAATGAAGAGATAGAACCAAGGAATGCAGAAGGAAGGAGAGAGAAAAGAAACAACCACCCCAGAACAAAATTACACCCCCCCGAGTTTGGCACTTTATAATTTAGTGCATTGATTACAACCAGATGTGATTGTGTGCTAAGAATCAGTCTTTCACTCACTTTGTAATCAACATAATAACGCGTAAAGGTGAAGACAAAAATCAAGGTTCATTGGGCACAACAAATCGTCATCGCAAGCAAGCACAAGAACAAGAGAAAAAAGAGGGGAAAAAGGGGCTTTGTGAGAAATAGTGTCTCACATCGTACAAAAACAATCCCTTGGTCGTAAGGCTGTGGCAAACGTGCACACAAGTCCACAAGCAAAAAGGGATAGAACAAAGCTCAAGAAAAAATGAGCTGAATTAAGCAATACAAAGACACCCCCCGGAATGTGGCACTTTATAAAATTAGTGCATTTACAAAAATAATGATCCCATCATCTAGAGTGTGAAAAAACATGCAACTTTGACTAAAGAAGTGCTCAAAACCGAGCAATGAGTCAAAATTTATAGCAAAAAACAATTCCCGCAACTGATGAGAAAAAGCCAATAAGCCTGCAAATGGATTAAAAAAGCACCCTAAACACATGCAAAAGGTGTCGTATGTATGCTTGTTGGAAACGACAAGGAATTTGAGATAGGGTTTGTTTGTATTACGAGGGGGGATTAGCCTCCTGCCAATCCTGGACCTCACCCTTCGTCTTTGGCACTCGAAGGAAGGTAATAATACAACAAGCTAAAAAACCAAATTTTACAATGCCAATAAAAGGAAATGTTTGTAGCACCTTAAAAAAATTTAAAATAGGTCTTAACCCTAAAATATTTTCAAAAGTGAGATTGATTTACCAATAATCAATTCTAAAAAAGCCAATGTTGATTGATTCACGTAAAATGTTGCAAGTTTGAAATTAGGGCCACGTTTATGCAGTAACCATTATTCCAAGATTAACCATTGTTCCAAGATTAAATGCATGCAGGGTTATAGGTAGGCTGTAATGGCTCGAGCAGAGTGCAAGGGGCTGATGTAGAGCATGCAGAGGGACTCCAAAAAAAATGTCCACAGAGTTTGCAAGACTCAAGTTGGCAGAAGGGTTAGGCAGAGCCGTGAGTCAAAGACTCCAAGCAAGAAAAGACCAAACACGAATGCCAAGGAAGACCGAGCTGTAAATAGGTAGAAGAGGGAGCCAATATCCAATGCATGCAAAAAGTAATGCACGAGCACAACAAAAAATGAACCACGTGGTCAAAGCGCACAGAAAACAACCCCAACAATGCAAGCAAGGCAATGTAAACGAGTTGACAGGTAGAAAACACTGAAGCACAAGGAGTGGAAGTTGAAACATGAGTCAATATGCAGAAAACGTGCATGCAAAGGTAACCTTGAGACAGCAATGAACCACAGTGATGACCAAAAATCTCAGAATAGTTTGACTATACACCAGTGAAAAAAAACAATGATTCCAACCAGTAATCATAGGTCCACACCAAAAAAAGAGCTCTTCTTTTGCCCTATAGGTGCTGAATCTGAACACAACCAGCAAGTAACACACAAACAACCCAGAACCAACAGCCACAAGGATCTAGAAAAATGCAATTACAAACCCAGCTAATAATGCATACCAACCAAATACCTCAAACTTGCAACTGTTAAAACCTAATTAAGAGGTGAGCAATAATTCCAAAATGATAATCGAAAAAAAAACTTGCACACGAGGAAATGAGAAGAAACCAGAAGTAATAAACAACTGAGAAACAAAGAGTGCATGTTTACCGAAACCAGCTCTGATACCATGAAAGAGGGATTCACGAGAACCGAGGTTAAAAAGTGATGCACCACAATGAAGTTACACTTCGATGGTAACGTCAATCCAACACAATACACAAGATTCGAATCAATGGAAAGAAGATTGCAAGTAAGAAGAATGGGTCTGCTCATGCTCATAGATCAAAAAATAGGAAGTACAAATAGGGGTGCTATGTAATCCCCATGCCTAAACATGGAAATAACCTCAACGACGCCACTGACGTATATGAATGATGTTGACTGACGCATATGATGCCACTAGAAGAGGAGTTACAATTCCAAATAAGGAATGTAACTCCTATGACACATTGACGCAAATGACAATGTCAGATTCTATGACAGAATCTGACACTTGTCATTTGACTTCCTAAGACCTATGAATCTCGCAAGGTGAGATGACTCACCTAGGTGATGTGGACGATGACTGGATAGTCACACACACCAACATAGCATTCACATTGTTAGAGGATGAACACATTCATAATTTTGTCACTATAACCCTCCTCCATTCTAGCATTCACTTTTTTAGAGGATGAGAACCTTCATCATATCACGCCACTCTTCCATCTTGGAATTCACTTTGTCAAGGGTCAAGTTTATCGAACACTTTCACACACTTCCATCTTGACATTCACTTTGTTAAGGGTTTTGTTACTCATATCTTCTAAACCTCTTGCCCATATTAGCATTCACTTTGTTAAGGGACAAGTTATTATCAAAATTAATCGCACACCTCTCTTCCATCATTGCATTCACTTTGCTGTGGGTTGAGTTCTCTTTCGCATATCTCTTTTGCTCCCTCCCTCTTTTAAAAATGGTGAGAAAATGACACAAAGATTATAGTCCTTTGGGAAGGGGTGAACGAAATCCTTTTGAAAATTTCGATAGTGATAATGACCAAAACTCTGAGGATGATCAGAATGACATATCACTCGAAGAACAATCCCGTGTTGAAAATATTTTACGTATGAATAAAGACCAATTTTTTCTTTGTCTCCTTGAGATGGGAGAAAAATTACCCTCTGACTTCATTAAAGCTAATTTACAAACATTACTTGGAAAACCCCCACCTAACAAGGGTGAACCTTTCATTTTGATAAATAATGATGATCGAAACAAGTCGACCTCGAACAACGCCAAAAGAAATGAATCAAATAAAGAAAAATATGACGAAAGAAAAAAAGTCAAGTCAACTAATTTAGCCACTGATCCTACTCAAGACCTTATGAATCAAATTAATTACATGGCTAAAAAACTTGCTATTTTAAATTCCAAAGTCACCAATGACTCGCATGACAAGGAGGCACCAAAGAAATGTAGTGATGCTTCATTTAAGAATCATACCATGCACACCAAAGATAACAAGAACATTACAAGTGATGGCTCCTTATCTTTCTTACAGAATAACTCACCATTTTCCCAAGAAAGGAAAATGATGAAGGATACCATCTCTAGTATGAAACACCAAGGAAAACAATTCAACTTTGAAGAAATGTGTCCTTACCCTTTCGATAAGGACATTTTGCATGTTCCTTTTCCAAAATATTTTGAGACGCCCAACTTTGACAAATACAGGGGCAAGAGTGACCCTAGAGAGCATATCAGGGAGTTTTATATGGATTGCCAAGAGGTGACATATAGTGATGTCTTCTTAATGCGTATTTTTCCACGAAGTCTAGGAAGACAAGCCTTGGACTGGTTCCTACTTCTCCCCAAGGGCTTTGTGAAAAATTTCGTGGACCTCTCAGAGAAGTTTGTCAAACATTTTTCATTCAACATAGAGTCTGAAATTACAATGATGGACTTGTGTAAAGTCAAACAATGAGCAAATGAAACCTTTGCACAATTCCTACAAAGATAGCGTGGGATTACTATCTGTTTCACATGCTCCATGCTTGAGAAGCAGCTCTTGAGAATCTTTTCACCGAATCTCAAAAGTGATATATCCTTTCACATGTAAATGCATTACCTTAACACTTTCAAAAAAGTTATTGAGAAAGGATTACAGATTGAAAAATCCCTTATCGCAAAAGGTTAGATTAAACTTGATTCAAAAGACAATGGGTAACATAGTAACCATTCTAATAGCTTTCACCATGACAAATCTAAACATGTTAACCACAATCGTAATATGGTCAATGATGGTATTACAGACAACCACAGTGTCCACAACATTCAAAAAAATGAGACTAGATCAAACAAAGGTAAACAACCTCTTATTATTTCTAGCAAAGAGGTTTCACCCTCTCTTGATTCTAAACAACTTCATTTCACTCCTTTGAGAGAACCTCTATCAAATTTCCTTCAACAACTCGTTAATGCAAACATGGTTAATTATCCCATCACCAGACCTTGGGTTGAGGGAGAACCCAAGCCTAATTGGTACAAGGCTGATACTTATTGTGATTTTCATCGCATTGACAATCACTCAACTAATTGATGCTTTCACTTACATCACTTTTTCCAAGATCTCATTGATAGTGGTGATATCACTGTTGAATAATTATCACCAACTAAGACACCCAACAATAATCTTAAGGTGTTATCAAACCCATTTCCCAAACATAGCGGTGACAATAAAAATGCTGAAAAAGGTCCCTCTGCCAATAACGCTGATTTTAGTTCAATTATCTCCTTTATTGAGGAAGTACCATCTAAAATGGTGACCATTAAATTCACACCTTTGAGTAATGTCGTGACCACATGCCAACGGAAGATATGGGTTCCTTTGGAAAACCAACCTTCTATGTCATCTGTAGAACCTCAAACGTCCAAACCAACAACTTCTTCAAATCAAAAGTCAAATTCTAATGCCAAATATTCCACTCTAGGTCAGTATGACTTCATTAAACAATTAGCAACCACGCCAACACATATCTCTCTCATGGAACTACTGAAAGAGTCACCTATATTTCAAGATATTCTCACTCATGCTCTAAATGAATCACATGTTCCTCATACTCTCAATGTTAAAAAGTTTCAGGCTATGATCACGAACCTTACACTTGAAACTCCTATCCTATCTTTTGGCCCTCAAGATATGTTGAACCCAAACTTGATTAATAATAACTCCTTGTACATCAAAGCCTATGTTACTGATCATAAAGTCAAGAGAGTTTTTATCGACAATGGAATGGCCCTTAACATCTGTTCTATAAAAATGGTTCATTGGCTTGGTCATACAATAGATGACTTAGATGCTAACATCATTACCATTCATGGTTATGATAATACTGAGTGCCATTTCTGTGGCACCATCACTCTTCCCATACAAGTACGCTCGTAGCTCCTTGACACTATGTGTCATGTATTTGACGCAGAAACATCATATAACCTTCTTCTGGGTAGACCTTGGATACATGAGATGCATGCCGTACCTTCTAATTTCCATCAATGCATAAAGTTTCCACGTAACAAAAGAGAGTTCACCTTGTGTGGTGATATTTACCCCTTTGAATATTGTAAGTTTTTCAAAGCAGGGTACAAAAATGTAAACTATTTTCCATTTTTTGATAGAAAAATCGAACCTATCCGAACTCTTATTGTTACCAATTGCATTGACCAAGATATAGTATTGGGCCCTCATGCTTCCGCACCTTCCTCTGAAGTGTCTACATATAAGGTGTCACCTGATGTTACATTCTCTCATAAAGGTTTAGGTGAGTACGCACTTGAAAATACATTCCTTTTTGGAAAACTCCCATTATCGCCTCATAGCTATGGGAATCCTAACGCTCCTCATCTACAAGAACATCCAGCTTACTATCTTGAAAAAACTCTTTAGAGACGATATGGATATCTAGAAGATGAACATATTCCAATCTTCAACGACTCTTGGCTATATGATGACCAGATGGCAGAATGCTACGAATCCACTAATTACACCAAGGGCCATAAAATGATGGAAAAAATGAACTGGAAAGGAAGATGCCTTTACCCACAAGGGCATGTTGTTCTTGAACCTATGAATATAGTGTCTAACCTTTACACATATGGTCTAGGATACGAGACATATGATAAGGGGCCTACAGACTTTTAGGTATTATCTAGCGATGCAGACTCAGGTTCTGAAATTGAGACTGGTTCCACACATAGCCTCTTCGAAGACCTAGACAAAACTACACTTTTCCTAGAATACTTATCCATTCAAACCCTTGACGTTACTTATCCTTCCCTCATTGATCAGGACCAACAAGGTCATATTTCCATGGATCTCTTTCAAAATGATGAGGCCATCCAATAGTTCTTCGGGGCTTGGGACCCTTTTCCCTTGTCAGATCACAAGAAGGGTTTTGATATAAACCTTGATCCTACCACTTACATTGGCGAAGAACTTACAATATCCAGTCCTAAAAAAATGAAATTAAACACAGAAAAAAGACAAATTATATCTCACATAGTGAAAACCTTTTTGAGGCATTATACGAGAAGCAACAAATTAAAAAAGAAAAAGAAAGAAAAGGACGCATCTCTTAGTGAAAACCTTTCAAAGGCACTAGAGAGAGGAGATTTGGATCTAGAAATATCTGACAATCTACACAAGCCTCCAACATCATTTCAAGATAATGACACTTCTAAGATGTTTGTAGAAGAGACGACAACCATTAACATTGGAACTAAAGACCAACCAAAATTGTTACAACTAGGTGCCAGTTTATCAGAAACCGGAATCAAAGCCTTCACAACACTTCTAACTGAGCTTCAGGATGTATTCGCTAGGTATTATAAAGATATTCCTGGTCTTGATCCTTCTCTTTTGGTTCATCACCTTGCGGTGCACCCACATGCTAAACATGTCAAGCAGAAACTACGCAAAATGCATCCCAATGTTACATTGCTTGTTAAGGCCGAACTACAAAAATTATTCGATGCATGCTTCATATGGTGCATTGATTACTCAGAGTGGATATCTAATATGGTACCAATTGCGAAGAAGACCCCCATAATCCGTATTTGTACAGAATTTCTTGACATTAACATGGCATGTCCTAAGGATGATTTCCCTTTGCCCAATATCGATATGATTGTCGATTCTACTGTAGACCATGAGATGTTATCCCTTATGGATGGATTTTTTTGGGTATAACCAAATTCAAATTGCTCAATAAGACTACCATAAAACAAATTTTATAACCCCATGGGTGACATTTTTTTACAAGGTCATGCCTTTTGGCCTTAAAAACACTGGTGCAACTTATCAACGTGTCATGACTGTTATTTTCCATGACCTTCTTCACAACATAATGGAAGATTATGTCGATGATATTCTTGTTAAATCAAAGACTAGGGTGGATCATCTAACATTTCTTAGGTGTATATTTGAGCGGTTAAGGGAGTACAAGGTTTTCCTTAATCCAAAAAAATGTGTCTTTGGTGTCATTTCAGGGAAACATATTGGATTCATTGTCTCACGAAGAGGAATTGAAGTGGACCCTACCAAGGTCAAAGCTATAATAGATATCCCACATCCTCAAAACCTTCAAAAATTAAGGGGCCTACAAGGAAAAATACATTCTATTCGTCACTTCATCTCCCAATTAGCAGATAAGTACCATCATTTCAACCAGTTGCTTAAAACGAATGTCTAGTTCAAATGGACACAAGACTTTCAAGATGCCTTTGCAAAATTGAAAGAATACCTGGCATATCTGCCGGTACTCATGTTGCCTATACAGGATAATCCTATGTTATTGTATATATCTACAATAGAATATGTCATTGGGGCATTATTGGTGCGACACAATGATAAGGGTCAAGAACAAGCTATGTATTACTTGAGAAGAACTCTCCTTGAACATGAGAGTAAGTACTCACAGGTTGAAAAGGCTTGTTTAGTAGTTGATTATACTTTCTACAAGTTGTGACACTATCTCCTAAATCATACCACCAAGCTAATTTCATGGGTTGATCCTCTTAAGTACCTACTTTCGGTAGCAATCATAACATGATGCATGTCTAGCTGGATTGTGCTAATTAGTGAATTTGAAATTGAAATTGTCAATCAAAAATCTATCAAAGGTCAAGCATTGGCTGACTAATTGGCCATCGCATCATTACTAGGTTCACAACCACTAAATTTTTAATTTCTAGATGAAGACTTGTTGTACATAGAAGCAACACCCTTATGGACATTATTCTTTGATGGATCTTGCAATATCCATGGTTATGGAGAAGGAATTGTCTTGCGTACAATGGATGGAGACCTCATACCTAAATATTATCGTATAAACGTACCTTGCAAAAATAACATAGCAAAGTATGAAGCACTGATAGCATGCTTAGGATTTCTCATGGTGCTTGTAAGAATTGAAAGTTCTTGGTGATTCTCTTCTAGTCATTAATCAAGTTAACGGAGAATATCAGGTAAAACATGAAAAGCTCTTACCTTATAAAAGAATGGTTGATAGCCTTAGAGGGTATTTTCGAAATATCAATTTTGAACAAGTTTCTCAGGTATAAAACAAAGCAGTGGATGCCATGGAAACTATCACTTCCCTTCTTTCATTCGACACTAATCAAACTCACAACGAGTTCCTTATTAAACATCTTTTGGTGTCCGCATACGAATTGCCAGAGTCCACCATGGTTTGTGAGATTGTTGGTCCTGATCATCCCTGGTACCATGATATATACACCTTCATTCAAACTAAAGCCTATCCTCCTAATTTTAATTCAGCTAATAAAATAGCCTTAGCACAACGTGCTTCATGCTACACCCTTCTTGTTGACACCTTGTATCGAAGAGGCTATGATGGGACTCTCTTAGGATATATCAATCAAGATGAAGCTAATCAGATGCTAGTTGAAGTACATTTGGGTATTTAAAGTGCCCATAACAACAACATAGTTCTTGTAAAGAATATTTTATGCATTGGATACTACTCGCCCACAATGGAGGAAGATGCATGCAACTTTGTGAAGAAATGTAAGGATTGCCAAAAACATGGTAATCTCATTCATGCACCATCCCAAGCCTTGCACCCTATTACTTCACCTTGGCCTTTTTCAAAATGGGGACTTGATTTAATTGGAAAAATAAATCCCAATCTTCTGATGGCACACTTTTATTATAACCGCCACTGAGTATTTCACCAAGTGGGTTGAGGCTATGCCTCTTACTAACGTTACTAGGTGCAGTATTTATAAATTCATCTTCAATCATATTATCTGTCATTTTGACATCCCCACTGCTATTATCACTGACAATGGTGGTTCTTTCTAAAATAAGAATCTCAGACCCTAGCTAATAAATATAATATCCACCTAAAATGGGATTCACCCTATTATCCACAATGTAATGGAAAATCCAAAGCATCAAACAAGACTATCAAGTATATTCTATAAAATACTGTCAATAAGCATAGACGTAATTGGCATACACAGTTATATCCTACCCTTTGGGCCTACCGCACTTCCTTTCGTACACCTACAGGAGATACTCCTTTTTCCCTAGTATATGGCTATGAATCCATATTACCTATTGAAGTTGAGTTGCCTTCACTTCATGTATCCCTCTAACATCTCATTCATGAAGAGGATTACCGTGTTCCATGCCTTGCTGAGCTGGAATTACTGGATGAGAGACGGCTTCATGCCTTAGATCATATGCAAGTGTATCAAAATAGACTGTGCCGTAATTATAATCATAAGATCAAACCTCACCAGTTTGTAATTGGTGATTTGGTCCTAAAGGAAAATCAAAAGAACACAACAAGACCACAAGAAAAATAGGGCAAATTTGTGCCTAATTGGTTGGGTCCTTATGTTATAATTTCTAAATTTGGTTCTGCTGCATACAAACTGTCTATTGAGGATGGAAAAGAGTTTAAGGATCCTCTAAATTCCATTCATTTGAATAATTTCTACTCCTGAGTTTCTTAAGATTAACCTTTGTACTAGGGGCATGTCAGTGCATCCACCTGTTTTATCATTTCACTTTGTTTCCCACTTGTTACTTTTTATCTCGCAGTGTGTCGCATGTTGTCCTTGGCAGGTTATCATGAGAATTGTATACCACCATTGTTCACCTTCCATTTATGATGTCACTTTTGCATAGGGACATCACTTGGCTTTGGCTTTCTCCTAGGGGCAACTTGGCATCTGTATATACTCACTTCTTTATTGGAATTTTTACATTGGTGTGTTTTTGTTCACTAGCTTGTTTTCTTGTTTAACATTTGTACATATGGAATTTTGTATTGTCTATTCTTAGCTTAGTTTCTTATGTGTGATATTTTGAATAACCAATACTTTGTGTATTTGGAATGCACTTATGGACCAATTGCAAGAAATTTATTCACATCCTAGTTCACATATAACTTTGGTGTGGTTCTTTCCTGTTCATATTGGGTTTATTTCTGTAACTTCTTTTATATCTTTTTGTCATTTGTACGTGTTGTGTTTTCCTCCTGGTTTATTTAAGCCATGGAATTTATTCATTTTTTGTTTGCATTTGTATTTCCAAGCTTGTGAAAATAAAAAAAAAAAAATATTTCAAAAAATAAAATTAAAAAAATCACAAAAAAATCGAACAGACATTCACTTCTCACATAAATCATACAATTGGAAAACCCTTAAAGTAAATCATTCAACATCTGAATACAATATTGAAAAATGTTATACTTTTATTTATTACTCTAGTGCTCATGCCAATCGTACAACTATCACTTTCTTCCCTTTGTATGATATGTTAACTCTGCTTGGGTCAAGTCACACAAATTGTTTTTCCTCCGTGATATAACTTCACCTGGGGAAATTTCAACTTTGATCATTTACATAACGGATTCGGCAAGAGTGTCATAAGGAGTTTCTTTAACTCCGCTCTTTCAGTCTGATCCTATTTCCATTTGGGAGAATTTATATCTACTTAATCATCATTATGGCACACATTAGGGGCATAACTGACTGTCTTCGTTTTCAACTTTGTGTTGCTTTGTCGATGTTTTACTCTATTTGGACCACTTACAAGTAGTGTGATTACATCTTGGTTCCTTTATAACCCTGGTGTCATAACCTACTTTGTATACTAGGTTTTTTTTCCTTTTTATCTTTTCTTTGGTGTGTGTGTTTTTTTATGTGCATCTGGGTTAACCATCTTGATTCTTTCATAATCATGGTGACAACTCTATTGTGCAACAACAAAAATTAGGTTGCTCTAAAAAATTACTCTCCAACTAACGCTCATGCTACGAACACAGTCCTTTCCCATCCTTGTTTTAATCCCTTGCTTTCTTCCTATCAAGAGGTTTTTCGGTGCCTTACTGTATCATCCATCCCCTTGAGGGGGCATTCCTCTACCATTCTACTTGCTGGGACATCCCAATGCTTCACAATTTTCCATTCGTTGATTTACATGTATTTGCTATCTTTAAAGCACTATTACTCTGCAATAGCACTTTAAAGAGGGGTAAAATGTAGACACCCCAAATTTAAAATCAGGTTTCCAATTGTTCCTAGTATTATGCTAATACACCCTGTTATTCACCCATTTGCAATTAATTAATTAATACACATTGTACCCCTTTAGATTAATTAAATTGATCCCATGTGCCCCTTTGGCTAAATTAATTATTATTTATTAATTAAATAATTAATTAATTAAGTGTGTGCACATCCTAGTCATCTGCCACTTGATCAAACTCCACTTAGACTCCACTTTAAATACCCTAGTTAACTGCACTTCTAGAATACTAGAAAGGTGGGGGAAATTAAAATACATGTACAACCACCTTTCCGGATGCAAATTTTTGTAATTAATTTCATTATTGCCCCTGAAACTATTGCAACTACCCATAATGTTATTTTTAGCATGTTTATTTATCCGTGTAACCAATTCCAACTACCTTTTGTTTCTATAAATTATGAGCTTACCTTCCTTCCAATCCCTCTTGAATTTGAAGCACAAAAAAATCTTTTGAACTACGTCTTTAACATTTGCCTTCAAAGCTTAGAGAGCACTCAAGAGCACTCACAAAACATTTTTGACATTCTTTCTGCAAGGTTTCACAAGAGACCCTTATCTAAGTTTGCATAGAAGGTTGTTGAGAGGTTTACATGGTTTGTTTATCTTTCATTTTGGTAATTTTCTCTGTTTACAAGTGCAGAGAATAAATTTAGCGAACCTAAGGAAGATTTGGCACAAACTAAGTTAGGGCTCCTTTATAGGAAGTGGGAGGGAAAGATGAAGCCATGCGCAGAGGAAAATAAAGGGTTTGAGAGTTGAGTTGTATAAGATAGGGTTTGAAAATAAAAATTTGCAACTACGGAACATGGGTTAGGAGAAATAGACAAGGAAAATAGATAAGGAATTGCTAGAGTAAGCTTTGGAAGTTGAAAATTCCACCTAGAAGAGCACCTGTAGTGGCCACAAAGGTTAGAAAGAAGAAAGAGCCAGAGGTCAAGGTTTAAGAAGCACTTGAGGAGATATTTTATGGGATGCAATACCCAAAAGGAGTTATTATTAGACACGTATAGGATTCTCACGTCTAAAGGTTCAAATTGAATGATGAAAATAATTGCACCAGTTCAAATAAAGACCAAATAAAAAGAGAGTTGTTGCAAAAGACCAACCAGAGGAATGAGGATGACAAACCCATTTATGATGATAAAGGGTAAAAGACCTTGGAAGGTGCGGGAGTATTGCAAATCTATGAGTTGCCATATTTTGGCAAACTAGAGCTCCTTTACCAATGGACCATGTCAAGGGTTCATGAGGATTACTTCTAATTTGTAGGAAGACAAGTGTGCATTACCATGCCAATGATTGGAAGGCTTGCAATGTTACGCAACTCAGGTAAAAAAATTATCGTTGACTTGTATGATGAAGTAGGTGTTGAAGAAACTGTGGTTGAAATGACATACCATAAAGGAGGGTACGCAATGGATATCACGAAGGTCACTCACCTTGTTTTCAAGATTGCTACACATTTATCAACTAATTTTAACGGGTAGGAGAGATGGGGCTAGGTGAACAAGAAGTGGCTCCACATCATAAAGAAGATGGCAGAGGGGAAAGTGCGTAATCTTGCTGCCTTTATAACAAAAGGAATTTCTGAGGAAGCGCACATGGGTGAAAATATTTCATGGGGCATGATCCTCCTATGTGTTTCGTTCACAGAGACTGGAGTCCCTAATGGCCCCAAGGATAAAATATGGAGGTACCCATCGGAGAACAAGTCCCTTGCAAAAAAGTATAGATTATACCTATGATGGGGTCATAAGCACATATAAATTAAGCATGGAGATGTGGTACATGAGAGTGCGTGAGGCATTTAAGCACGAATGGTGCAGCCTAAGTAACTTATCATTGGTACTAGATAAAAAGGCATATTTTTCATTTTACTAATACTATTGCATAGGCATGTTATACATAAAGGATGGTAGAAAGAATCCATGGTGTAAGTTGTTGTATGCCTTCACAACGCACTATTTTCAAGCATCAGTAAAACACTTCTTAGATGCCTAAAAGTTGAGATTTGATATTGATAAATTGGATTGAAACTACCACACGATGTGGAAAACTAATGCATATCTAGGGAAGGTAGATTACATCGAGACATTGATATGAGATGATATCAACAGAAACTCCATGACCTTGGAATTTGGAAATGAATAATTCCCAAATGTGTACATATACTTGAAGCCAAATTTGGTCAACGAAAAGTATGTTGAGGATGAGTTGAAGCTTCAAGACCTACAAAAGGGTAAACAAACAATTGGGATAAGGAAAGCGCGCGAGGTCACTCCTATGAGGTTTGCATAGGAAGAAAAAACTAAGGACTATGAGGAGGAAGAGGAAGAAGAGAAATTAGATAGTGTGATGCTTGACCATGGCACAAGAGGGAGAGTCAAGAGGATGTGAGAAGATCAAGATAGTGGTGCAAAGCCCTCTGAACCTATAAAGTCACCAACTGCCTCACCACCTAAGTAGAGCCCAGAGAATAAGAAGAAGAGAAGACGAAGGTTGGTACTAAGGGGTGATACTGATGAGGAGGACGTGGTAGAAGAGAATCATAAGGAAAATGAGGTTAGAGAGGCTCCATTCCATCATTTTGAGAAGGAAGGACGTAGAGAAGAGAGTGTCATACACATTTCAAAAATACATAAGATCCATGATGTACAGATAGACCCTCTAGTGCATGAATAGGAGGAAAAAGGAGATAGGATGTCGACTATGGATGAAGCATCAAGATGAACCAGTGCACGCACAAGGAATGATCAACATGTACCCATTGGGAAGCACACTGGTGGAAGGAGGAGAAAGGATGAAGTCGTGCATATGCCTCATATGAGTTATGTTGATGATCAATCTATGGTGTTGCGTGTGTGATTCCAAAGAACTATGGCAACCAAGGAGTTGTATAGATGGGAGGTCATCAACGAAGAATGGGTTTCCATGCATACCAAAAAGATTGTGTCATGGAACATGTAGACTCATATGGATGAGCTAGATTTTAAAGTGGTTAAGGACGTGTTTGTTACACACAAACTAAAGAAGGTGCCAAAGAAACTATTGACAATGAAGATAACTTAGCTGACTAATGAGCAAGCCAACAATGCTCTAAATAATATGGTTGTGGAGTTAGTGTGTAAAAACTTGGACAAGGCGGCCACCATACAAACATTGGTGGAAGATAAAAATGATAAGTTGTAGGAGGTCTAATGGCTCACTTAGAAGAAAGAAAAAGCTGAGAGGTGCACAATGGTTGTACTCGACATGGAGAAGAAATTTCGGAGGTACTTTAGGGTTTTGAAGAAAGAACCAAGGAAACTTACCTCTTGGCATTGCACTACTTGCAAAACTTAGTGCATATGTTATTATAAGAAAAGTAAAGTGTGCAGGGGAAAAGTGGAGGAGATGTAGTAGTTGAGAAGGAGAAGAATAAGAAGATTATAGCGCACAAGATTAGAGAATATGAGGCCATGTTGCAAACCATAAAGGATTCTTGTAAGAATTTAAGATGGGCCTTTGACCATAGTCAAGACCTTGACCCCATCCTCAAAGAATTTTCCACTCAGGAGGAGGCTGATTTGGCAAGTGTGCATGTTGTAAAGAAAGAGGGGAAGCTGGGGCGAGATGAACTACTTGCAAAAATTACGTAGAAGCGAGATGCCCTGAAGATAGTAAGGGACACATGAAAAATATATTAAATATCTAGGATCCCTCATCGCACGAAATATGGATAACATGGAGGGGTTGATCTCGGTTCTAGCTGGAGTGATAAGTGAATTGAAGCATAAGGGTGAAGACATGACCCATGAGGAGACGGTGGAAGAAGTTGGGTTGGTCCCAAAGACATCCAAAAAATGTTTTGTAGAGTGGGGTGAGCTAGATAATATCCTTAATAAGGAGTTCCCCAAACTATTGCAACTAATTAAGGAGTAAGAGACTAGTGCATGCTAGAGATTATTTTATTCTTTCTTCCTTATTCTTTGTATTCTCGTTCTTTATTATATTATGGATATTCTGGGGCCAAATGTTGCCGAGGACAAAAAACATACATAGTGTGATGTACTATTCAGATTATAAAATGAATAAGTACCTAGATAAGAATTAAGTTTTATAAACAAGGAAGTAGAGGTAAAGCATGGGAGGACGTGCTCAGATGTTAGCAAAGGAGGCGCATGGGATTTTGCACATACAAGAAACAATTCATGACTTAGCCAATTTTTAGAATACAGGATAAAAATAGAAAAACATGATGGAGTGTTGACCAAGCAAGGACTAAAGCATGGTGGCTTGGTGGCCAAGTAAAGGATATTTTTGGAGTCTTAACATGTATATCAAGCACATGCATGGAGGCTATTAATAGGATTAAAGGAAGTTCTATTTATAGTATAGTATATTATTAGATGTTTTAAAGCATGTATGTGGTCTATTTTTGGGCATGCCTATTATTAGGAGAGTGTATAGGCGGTGAAGGAAAAGTCCTAACTCCTATATATATTATACCATTGTTTTGGTACCATGTATGAGTTCTCAGATTCTATGTTATGCACTAGAGTTATGGTCTAGGGTTTGATATCTATGCACTTGGTCTAGTGCTATGGTATTTTGGTTGCTATGTATTCAAATTCTGTCATTTAATACTTTTTTTATAATGGATTATGGTGGATGGATTATGATTATTGATATGTCTAAGTATGGAGATTCCATGGTGTAATTGATATTGGTTATTGTCTGATCTGTTATGCTTCCTTATTACATGTGTTTCCAAATTATTTTGAATGTGTTGATTAAATATATGGGAATGAACACTTTCTTGATAATTGTAAGTATGCATGTTAAAATATTGACAAGAAAACAAAAAAGAGAGACCTGGTAGTTACACGTGCTTTAGGTGAGCATTCAATCCCGCTGGATGAGGTGTCAACACGCATAACACTTGTGTGGAAAACAAAGAACAAAACATATTGCTGAACTTTGTAGGTCCATATTGATAAAAAAAAAATCTATAAAAATGACCAAACTGATTACAATTATAGCATACCGCCTCATACTTACCTTCATTTCTTGGTCTAGAAAAATCTTGATAGCAAAATTTGGCAATGTGGCCCTTCTTGTGAAAGTTGTAGCATTTGATATATTTCTTTCTCTTTGACTAATATAAACTAAGATTCCAACCACAATCAACTTCCTTATGAACATGTTCACAACAAGCATAACATTAACCATTGAAAGCACTTTCATGACTCCATGAATACTCATTCCTTGAGGAATTATTCTTGCAATCTTTAGCTCTATGACCAAACTCATTACAAGCATAACAATATAAAATGATTGAAGAACCATGCCTCATTACATTAGGTTGTCTAATAGGGTTATACTTCTTTGAATCAGACTTCTTAAACACCTTTATGTTTTCTTGAGAGCTTGGATCAACTTTTTCATCATTCTTCACGTGTTTTGCTTTGAATCTTAGGCGTGTTTTGTCACTCCCAACTCTTTGAATCTCAAAAATCCCATCAAGAGGTTTAGAACTCTTCTTTAACTTCCCATACATCTTCAACCTGTTGGAAGTATATTCTAAATCAGATTCCAATGCTTTCAACTTATCTTCATACTTGAGACAAGCATCTTTTTTCTTGTAGAACTTTAGACATACTTTCAACTTGAGATTATAACCTTTTGTTGGCTTGTCCATGTTTATCCTCCATGCAAATGATATGCTCCTATAATTTATGAATTAGAGACTCAGCTATCTCATACTTATTCTTGAAAGTAGATTCAACATTAGATGATTTTCCCATTACTTGTGCTTCAAGAAGATATCCTTCAAGTAGTGAAACTTACTTCTCAAGGACCAACACTAATACCAATTTTTAAAAGTAGAATTACCTGAGGGGGGTGAATTAGTCATACAAAACTTTAATTTCATTTTCCAAAACATAAATTTAACATTTAAACCATTCATTCAATCATCCATGAACCATATGAGCTTGTTATGTGTGTTTTAGACATTCACAAGTGACAGAATCAAAAGAGAGAACACATAACCACTATATATATGTGGGAAAACATAAAGGGGAATAAAATACACTAAAACTTTGCTTATATTACTCAAAAAAAATGAATTCAGTGAAGCACCTACTTCACAAGGAGCACCAACCCCTAGTTTAGTAGAACACTGACCCTACAATGAACATCAACCCCATAAGGAGGCTACAGCCCCCTAAGGTGATCAAGAACCAAATAAACCACTTGGAAATGGATTATAAATAATAATATGTTCTTCAAAAAACTGATATTGATCCAATTTCAGCTCATAAACACATCAAATCCTCATTAAAACAAACACTTATTCAACTCGCTCAAAATTGTCCTCTCATGGGATGAATATATCAAATTACCTTGCACTTATGATCTTATTTCTCTCCCAAATCTTCATGCCTCTTCTAATATCTGTTCATGAACCCTCAACACTCATTTTAAATACCTTATAGGTCACAATTTTCCTCCTAGTCTCAACTTTTTAACAACTAGTCACAAATGACTACACACACTAGCTTATATACCCAACACTAGCTCACAACATCCCTCGGCTGTCCATGACCAAGTAGTTTAGTCATCCCAACTCAAAAAAATAATTATAACATAATATAAAACAACTCAAATGACCCAAGTAGGTTGGCATGGGTCAAGACGCCATGAAGAACCTCAAGGCTTCTCGAATAAGCCCAAAACAAGCACTCCAAAATCTAGCAAATGGTCCAGTAGCTCCAAGGTCTTCAAAAAAAAAATCATGGCTCCATCATTATCATGCAACACAATGAAATTATCTACAAACCTTATACAAGCCCAACAACCTCTTCATCAAATCCAAACATCATGAAGTATGTTAAGAAGAAATTAAACCCTGCTAGGTCTTCTAGCTCCATTAATTTAGTCCAAGAAAATGAATGTGTTCACATAGCTAAACTCATCGTCATGACTCAAATCATGTATCAATAGAAAGGTATATTAATCATATTTCTATTAAAACTAACATTTTCATCTAACTCATGGTTCAAGACCTCCAAATAACTCAATCTATGTCATTGCTCCAAACTATCTTCTAGGGCTCAAGAAATAATCTTGAGAGAAACAAGCACACACACCTAAAAATAAAATTAAAATCTCAAACATCACCTATAACACTTCAAGGGGGACCCAAAAAAATCTTCAAACACTAAGAATCATATGTCACGTGGATAAATTTTACAAAACACACTTTTTTCAGTCACATTTGTTAGCAAACCAACTAGGGCTTACTATGCCATTAGTTCTTCACCTAAAAACCACTTAATCATACCATTCAAAACACTTGAGAACATAATATCAGGTACCAATAAAATATACATGACCATCATATGTATCAATATCAAGAAAAATGATCAAACTCATTTCAAACCAGAAGACTAACATTTTAGTCCTTAAGGCAAAATTCAGTAGGCTGAATTTGAGCAACTGTATCTCAAACATAATTAAAGAAACATGCATGAAATTTTTCATGGCTATCTATAAAATTTATCAATTATTCTAGAAAAATTTGGTTTTGTAGTCATTTTTACACCCACCAAGAACAAGGGAACCCCATTCATGTCAGCCTATCACCCAGCAGATGTTAGGTGCTCACCCGAGGCACGTGTGGGTGCCAAGTCTCTCTTTTATGTAAGTTGAGTGGGAAAACATCATCTATGATCCAAAATTAAAGGAAGTGAGTGGAAATGAGACATGCAAGCATCATAGAGCTTAGAATGGCTTCTAGATCATTGCTATCATTCCAAATAGAAAAGTACTTAATAAATTAAGAACTAAATCAAAATAGAAAGGGAAATACGCAAGGATTCAGACTCATTCCATAAACATGCATAAAATAGAACCATGAAGATATGTAAATGCACTAGAATCATTACAGATCATATTCATATAAACTGGTTACCTCATTACATTCATTAGATTCATTACAGAACATCACAAAAAGGTAGACCAAAGTCATGCATCATAACTGGATTTCTATCCTTTAACTCTCAAAAAAAAAATTAAACATCCAAACCCTTGATACATTCATCTCCTACATTTTATCTACCCAACTCAAACAAAGTTCTTTTGCAACATTTCTGCATAGTTACACTCCCTCTTCATCTATCTATATCTCTTTTCTTCTGTGGGTGCTTCTATTTATAGGCCACTTGAACTGCCAACTCACCTTCTTGAGGCTTCAGATCTGGCACCAAGTGTCTGAATGTGGTCCTCCTTGGGCGCATGATCCTCCAGAATTGAGATCTCCACTCCTTATCATGATGGTCATATAGGATCTTCCATCACATGACATAATCCTTCCTAGGCCAACCTGTCACTAGGCTGGCACCTTATCCACTCCATATATGCAGTCGGGTCACACTTTGCTTGTGTCGTGCATGATACACTAGATACGGCTAAGTCTCGAGACCTTGTCCTATGGGCGTACATCACGGGTTCTACTAAGACCCTCCTAGAACCTTTCCTTGCGCACCCATTTCTTAACTCCAGTCTTGCACTCCCATGTGCCTTTTAGGGGCCCAACATCACCCCACACTACGCCTATTCTCCACACGCGGGAACAATTCTCCAATGAAAAAAGAATCACAATAGACTTAACGTCTTGGGAAAATAATGAGGGAATGAAGGATTTGGGAAAGAATAAAGAATGGGGAAGTGATGACATTATTGCAACAAGATAGGAAAATCTTTTTGCAAGTCGGCCTCCAACTTGTTCCAGGTATCGACTTCATTTTGTGCTCTCTGGCAGAGGTTTCCGACTAGGGTGCTTACCTCCCCAAAACTCAGTCCATCTCCTTGAGCGTTCATAGTGTCAACAATTTTTTCCAACTCCTTTTCCACATCCTCAAGTGTGTCCATCCTTCTAGTAATATGTGGGTATAACTTCTTTAGCCGGTTCTTGATTGTACCTCTTAGGGCCTCAATAGCTTATGAATTCTTTTCAACCTCAGCCAAGATTCTATCCCACTTTGCTCTATTCCCTTTGTTCATTTCTTGGAACTCTTTAAGCTCTACTTCATAGTTGGTGACCAAAATACTTGCCACTTTATCTCTATCTATGCAGTTTTCATAGACGGCCTCAACGGTATGGGCAGCAATCTTTGAATCAGCAAGGACTTTGTTATATTAGGCCATGATTTATACTACCTTTAATTTTTCCTCCTTCTCCAGGCGCGCTGCTACTTCTTTCATGGATTCTGAGCCTAGATGTTTCCTCTCCATGGTGAGGATTCGTGTTAAGTATTCAATGAACTCAAGGGAAGATCCATACTTTTGCGTAGGTGGCATTAAGTCTGGATGCTTCAATGTAATGGCATCTGTGATGGATTCTACCTTTTATGTACTTCATGCACCCTTTCCTTTTCTTCCCTAAGTTCATGCTTTAGTTAAACTTTAATTAACTCCTCCTGCTTCAAATCCTTGGCCTTCTCTTCTATCTCTTCCTCCTTTTCTATTTCTACTTCTATAAATTTTACCCTGTCATTCCATCCAAATAGCCTAGATTCAACCTCAAATGAGACCTTGTTGAGCGTGTTGCATAACTGCTCATCTGAAAGTTGAGTATTTACGAAGGGGTTGTCTTCTTTTGACCCAAACATTTCCATTAGTGCCCCTGGCTTACCTCAAATTTTGGTTCGTCGATGTGGGACTCAATTTCCCAAGAGAGCATCTTCCTCATTCGAGGGTATGCACCTTCTTCATCAAATGACTTCATTGCCAAGAGTTGATCTATTGGGACTGCGCTTTGGAAGCACGTGTGCAACACCTTGCTAGGATCATTAATGTAGCTTATTCCTTGCCTCTGGATCTCCATGCACTTTCTCCATGTGTGTTTTCCCTTAGGAACAGTTATTGATAGACTAGGACCTCTCGTGCTGCCGTGATCTTTCCCTATGCTTTCTTCCTTATCTTTTTCCATCACTATATCAGCATTGCACTCCAATTCTTGTTCTACCAAGGATTCAATGATTTTCATTGCTTCCTTTCTACAACCTCATTTATTTTCTCCTTCATGAGGCTTGGAGTTTTCTTATCCTGTGTGACAACATATTCACTTCTTCCCATGTTCTTGGCGCATTTCTCCTCCTAGCTACCCTTACGCCGCACGAGAAGTAACTCATGTTCTTCTTCTCCGCCCTCTTCTTATGAATTGTACATGCTAAAAACAAGTGGTTCCTAACTTCCTTGAGGTTCATCTTATTCATCGTCATCCCTCTCACCCATGTATATCTCCAAGTACTTTGTTTCCTCTGAATCAACTTTCTCCATCACCTTCTATTTCTTCCTAACTGGGGATTCCAGTATAAGAAATTCTACTTTCTCTTCCTCCTCCTTCTGTGATTTCTCTTATGCGATAGGCTTTTCCTGTTCTAGCGCCTCCTCTTTGACTGGGGACCTCTTCCTGTGTGTGTAAGTACTTTCTCTAGTGCTTGTTCTTAGGGCACCTATTGCCGGTGTATCTTGGGCACTTGGTGCATTTTTCTCCATTTCTTTTTCCTTCTATCTAGGCATGGGCTTCATCCTACCTATTGGGTCCTCAGGTATAGATACTTCACTTTCAAGGTAAATTCCTTTCTCAAACTTAGGCCTTATGCGAAGGTATACTCATGCTGCAAACCTCCCCACAATGGGCAGAGTCAAGGGTTTCACCATTTGGAATTTATATGACACATAATTTTCCACGTACGTGCACTTGTTGAGGTAGACCAACGTCCTGCGCATCTCCCTGTGGTCCTGGTCCACCTCACTAAGGCAACACTTTAACTTCTTGGAATCCTTGAATTTGTTAACTCCCGCCTAGAAGTATTGATCTGTGAAGGCGAATGGGAGCTTGCACCATGGGCTCATGGTTTCATCAATCAACTTGAACCTACCAATACAATATTGTTAGTATACAGTGAACTCAACTTCTCCTATTGTAAGTGCTGGCAATTGTTATGGTATTCTCCATTCTTCCCCGAACGCATTCCTTAAACAAGTATACCACTTTTCAAGATGCACCTTGTGAACAAGCGTCATGCTATCACAAGTGTATTTCTCAAATCTTTTTGTAGGTGAGGGGTCTTCCTCTGGGTAATCCCAAATGAACTTATCTGCTGCATCTAGTACTCTGATCTCTAAGAACACAATGGTTAAGAGGAAATTACCAAAGAGAATCTTGTCTCCTTCCTATGCACTGGTGATAATTTCATCTGTAATGTATGCGAACAAATTGTAGATGGTGCTCTCTGATATTCTTCTACAAACATTCAACCAAGACTTGTTTACCTACATCCATATTTCTTGTGTGTTGAGTTTTTTTATTAGGCATGTGGCCATCCTCATCACTGGGTCTTGGTTATCCATGATATCAAAGTACCTTGACCCCTTCTTGTATGCATACGCGGCTACTATTTCCTTAATTGCTTCCTTGTCGCACAGGTCATCCTCCAAGATTTCTCCCTTAAAGATAAGGCCTGTGAATCTTGAAATTAGATGAGGGGTTATGCGTATTTTATGACCTATGAAGTGAAAGTGGTATTCATGTACGCATGACATTAGCCACTGATAGAGGCACTCTGGCTTTCCGAAGTAGGGCAACTCATAGAGTTGTAATAATCTCGTCTTCTCTAACTTCACCTTGACCTCGTCGCTATAAATTGGTAACCCCTTTGGTGTTGTCTGGTTATTTGGGTGCACTAACTCCAGTGCCATTTCCTTTTCAGTCAAGTTCATGCGATGATTGTAGTCACTTATTGTCATTTTTCTTAAGTGGGATTCCCATTCCATCCTGAGAAAAACCCGGTACTGCATTTCTACATACCATTCCTCGTTGGTACTTGCGGTAATATCTTTTTGTTTTCCCTTACCCTTGCCCTTCTTAGGTGCTATTGCTGGTTTATTAGGTGCCATTTCTTTGGTTATCACTTCAAATTCTCTTCCTTTCTCTACTCTTCTATCTTTTCCAAGCTCAAATCTCCAACCTACGAAGAATACTCTTTTTTTTAATCCGTGCCCTAGTTGTCAAACCCTAATTGGAATATCTTTTCACAAGATGAAACTTCTCCACAACTCTTCCCACGCCCATGAATTACTTCCTTCCCGGTTTGCAGATCCAAACAAGTCACTCACAGTTAAAATTTTCCAATTTTTTTCACACGGATCAACTCTGGAAACCCTAGTTCTAAAAAAATCTTCCTCTTCGTATTCGGAAAGTAAATAAATGAAGTTCCCAACCTTCTATTTCTAGTTTTTACCACTTTTAGCATTAAATGCCACTTCACCTACCACTATACTTTAACACTTAATGCGGCATTTTCAAAAAAACTCATCTTTAGCGCCTTAACTCACGTGCCCAACCTTGCGCGGAAAACACTCCAACCAATCCATTTTGATAGGAGACTCTTGCGAATGTGTAACTAGCATCAAATACACTTCTTCTGTCATGATTTTTGCTCTCATCGACCTCATGTTGCATTTGTGCTTCTTCTTCTCTTGTACGTGGATCCACAATGTAGCCTTACCCTGACACAAACCATCCCTTTTCACCTTTCCTTACAAGCACTTCCTTCATAGGGCCATTCAACTGGGATTTCCAACGCAATCCTTCTTGGTGCTTCATACCTTGCAATTTCTTCCACCTTACTCTACACCACACTAAAATGATGTGCAGTCCTCTGCGCATTCACAACCTTAAAAAATTAACGAGGTTACCGGTGCCCACAATGCAAAAAAAAACAAAAATGAGAAAGGGAAACATAAGAAAAGGAACATGCAATAAAGGAAATCTTGAACTATATGGCAATGTTGCCTTATTACAAACACCAAGAAGACTTATTTATAGTAGGGCTTTAGCCTACTCCCTTTGATGTGTCCTAGAAATATCGTCCCATCTAGCACTTGCAACTAACACGTGCCTGAATCAAGGATGTACGAGATGATGTAGGGACCCAAACAATACACCTTCAACTTCCTAGGATGGTGCAGAAACTTTGAATCATACAGTAAGACCATTTGCCCAACCTTAAACTTCTTGTTCTTAATTTGACGATCATGTCATGCCTTTTGTTTTACTTTTTGATTTTTCTAGCTCCACCTGGCTAATGATCGTCTCTCATCTAATTGCATTAACTTTTCAATTCTCTCTTCCAGTGCTTGTTCATCATCTAATCCTCCTGCGCACACTATACGCAGATGGAAGGACAACCTTTGCACCAAACACCAATTAAAATGGTGTGGCCTTATTCAACCTCTTGTACGTTTTCCTATATGTCCAAAGAATGGATGATACTTTATCATCCCAATCCTGTCTACCAACATCACAAATTTTAGTCAATGTGTGGCTAAGTATTTTGTTAAACACCTCAGTAGTTCTATTTGCTTGAGGATGATAGGGAGTAGTTTTGTGACGGGCCACCATGAATTCTGATAGTAGAATCCTAACCATTTCATTGAGGAAGTGCGTACCTCTATCACTTGTAAAACTCAATGGGCATCCATACATTTTGATTATGTTTTCCCATAAAAATGTAGTAATAGTAGCCGCTGTATAATCCTTTGTAGGTGCTGCCTCTGCCCACCTTGAAAAATAATTAGTGCAAGTGAGGATATATTGCAAACCATTCCTTTGTGCCGCTGGTGAGATTGGTCCAATAAAGTCCATAGCCCACTTATCAAACAGTTCCACGTTGGCTATTGGTCGTAAGGGCATTTCATCCCCTTTTCTAGGTTTATTAAGGCACTAGTAATGGTCACGGGCCTTGCAAAACTCAATACAATCTTGATAAATGGTCTCCCACCAAATCTCTGTGAGTATAATCTTTTGTGCGGTTGCATTTCCCGCATAGTGTCCTCCTACAATCCCACCATGCACCTCTTCCATAATTGTAATGCACTCATGTTCTAGTACGCATCAGTGTAGAACCTCATCATGACCCATTTTGTACAGATCTCCACTAATTAGTATGTAAGGTGGGGTGCTTATGGCCAACTTCTTCTTCTCCAAGGCCTTCATTCCAACTGGTACCACACCCATTTTGAGAAATACTACAATATCTTCTAAGTTTGAGGGTGCGCACTGCAACCTAAATAGTTTTGCATCTAGTATGGTATCCTCAATTCTTTGTGCGTTCTCCCCTGAATCAATCCTAGACAAATGATCAGGTTCATAATTACTTTTTCCTAGTTTGACAACCACTGTGAACTCAAATTCTTGGAACAATAGTACTACTTGACATATGCGCACTCATAGAATGGGCTTGTTCACCAAGTATTTCAATGCCATATGGTCAGTGTAAAATATAAAAGGGGTTGCCAACAAATACTGTCTAAATTTATGAAGTGCATAGATCATTGACAATGCCTTGCACTTAGTTATAGTATAATTCTACTCCACTGGTGTCAACTTCCTATTTTTAAAGCACAAAGGATGATCAAAAATCTCTTCACCAGGTTGTGCAAGTACTACTCCAATGGCGGTTCCTAAAGCATCCACATGAACATGGAAAGGATTATCCCAAGAAGGGAATCATAGTATGGGCACGGTGACAAGCCTATCCCTCAAAGTGTTGAATGCCTTTTGTTGTGCCTCTCCCCAATGAAAGGAAATTTTATGTTTAATAAACTCTTCTAAGGGCATGACGATCTTGGCATATCCCTTGATGAACTTCCTATAGTACCCCATATGCCTGAGAAATCCATGCACTACATTTTGACTAGTAGGTTCCCTCAATCCCACAATTACTACAAATTTTGCGGGATCTGCTAGCAGGCCCTCCTTACATATGATGTGTCCCAATAATGTTCCAAATGGGGTAGTAAAGACACATTTCTTGATATTGAGGGATATCCTCAACTGCCGACACCTTTCAAACATCAGCCTCAAGTTGCCACAATGGTCCTTTACTAACCCATATACTGTCCAATCATCCAGGTAGACTTGAAGAAATTTATGGATAAAGTCATGGAAAGCTTGCATCACAATGCATGAGAACACAACAGGGGCATTCTTCAACCCAAAATGCATGACTGTATAGGAAATAATTCCCCACTCAGTGGAAAAATTTGTCTTCCTTTGGTCCTTCTTTACGATCCTTACCTAGTGATAGCCTGAGAATCCATCTGTGAAAGAATAAACCTCGTGCCTTGCCACTCCCTCTAAGATTTCTTCAATAAAGGGGGTTGGGAAAGGATCAATGATACATACTATATTCAGGTCACTTTAATCAACACATATCCTTATCCTTTTATCCTTCTTGATACTAATTACCATTGAAGTTATCCATTCTTACTCTTCAATGGCTTCAATAATTCCCGATTCTAACATCTTATCTATTTCCTCCTTAACCTTCACGCGCAGGTTATGATTCATTCGATATGGTCTCTTCTAAACCAGGCGTTCACCCTCCTTCAACTTAATTCTCATCTCCCCCAAGGAATGGTGGATAGCTTTAAGCTCATGATACCCACGTAGGAATAAATCCTCAAACTCAAGTAAAATATCAATGATCTTAGAGACTTATTTCTTCTGACCAAAAGTTTCTAATGATTTCCTCTTTAGGCTCTTCTTCTAAGCTGATGTTAACCTTCTTTTTCTTTAAAGGTTCATGATAGGTGCGCTCCCATGATCATCATAACTGTCTAACACCTCATGCGCGTCTCTACAGAATGATCAAAATTCAAGTTTTCCACTTTTTCTCCATCAATAATATATTACCATCGTTCCTTTTGTCTTTCTTTATACACACGTGCACTCAAACTGTATCTCTTATTGTTTCTTCCTCCTCAAAGTGTGCTTCCAATCCAGGTTCCCCTAGAAACTCTTATATTATTTCTTCTACCATAGTACTATCCCCTGATGTAAGGTGCTTAACAACCTGTAATGACTTATGTACTGATGGCTTTGTACTTTGGTACTCAAATGTTTGAATGAGGTCAGCTGCCAATTCTTACCAATTACCAGTTTGGCGATGCATCTTTGAGTGGATACACCATGTGTGTGCACAACCTTGCAAGGTGGAGTACAAATTGTGAACCCATAATGAAGGTGGTTATGCTTCTTTTGTTTCCCATCAAGGCTATCTCACATGCTTGGGTATGGAAGGAAGCGGTCTCATTACCATGGTAGTCTTTTATAGATGTGGGTGTGTTGCTTCTACAAAATCTTAGAGAGAAAGCAATTCTCTCTTCATGCCATTCCAAGAGATTATCCTGA
This sequence comes from Taxus chinensis, assembly GCA_019776745.2. Lineage (NCBI taxonomy): Eukaryota > Viridiplantae > Streptophyta > Pinopsida > Cupressales > Taxaceae > Taxus > Taxus chinensis. The sequence continues at coordinate 24,138,686 of CM034150.1, read as the reverse complement.
TGTGTTGCCCAAAAGCGCGCAGAAGTTATGAGTAGGACGTAACTTAATACCCCCCTTTGTTCATTTTCCTCCTTCCAATGAGCTTCCATCTCCTACAAAAATACCTCAGGGAAGGCTCCTCCTGAGTACTTAGGTATCTCATCTCCTCCTAGGCACTAGACCATGTGTGCCTTTGTCACCTTTTTCATTGATCCCCTCAAATGTCATCTGATTAACTCATAGGTTCCATGCACCCAATTATTGCATGTTATACTGGAGGTTTCACTTAGGGACTGAGCATACTCAAACTAGATAACTCCCTCTGTGGGATGAATTGTCTCTAGATCCCTTATTGAGCACACATATACTCTATTCAAGACCTCTTCACCCAAAGGTTCAGTATAGGGTGTTGATTTCCCATCAGCCAGGGGTATGATGAAACATTCCTCCTCATTTTCAAATCTTATGTATCCCTTATTGAACCAAAGATCCGCATTGTTCTTATAGCACCATGGGTGCCCAAGTAGTGCCAAGAAATTATCTACCTCGGTGAGTGCCAAGACTTCAAAGTCCCTAGTAAACTTAGCCCCTTGAATGGTAATAGTTACAACCTTTAAGACACCGATGGGAATTTCCTTCATTTTGTTCACCATATATAGCACATTTGAAGATGGCTATAATGTAGGTATTCCCATTTGATGCCATGTATTAAAGGTGAGAACATTGGCCTCCATGCCTGTGTCAATGAGGAATTACTAAGGAGCCATCCATGCACGACTGCATTTAACGTGATCTACCTATCATAGTTAAGGTGGTGAGGGGGAAGGTTTTCATGTAATACCTTCCTCTCGTGCTCTTCTCTGGTATGTGGTACCTTCTCTCTCAACCATGCTCCCAGCAAGGGAATAATATTCTCTTGCCTTAGCTTTTTACATACTTCCTTGACCTCATCCAAGTCATCTTTTGGTGCCTCGACCTTCCTTATTTGCTCATCCGTCCTGGACTTCTCCTTTACACATTGGATTTCTCCTTGAAAACTTTAAATGACTTTCATGGTTTCTTGATATACCTCCTTTTGATGCGTAGGGTCTGGGGTACTTCCCATGTACCACTTCTTCCCTTGAAACCAGTTTCTTCTATCATGGCATTTCCTTTGCGTGCCCGGCCTTTGCTCTTGTTGTTACCATAACAGGTTCCAAGCCTACATCACGTGTCACCCATGGCATCCATTGTGTGTTAGCATTCTTAATGCTTACCATTGCAGTGGCCTTATCTTTCTGGTGTTGCTGATTCATATGCTCAAACAACTCAAGGAACTCCTCATACTTGTGCATCTTCCCGCACCATGAGCATTGCAATAAGTCTGGGCACTCACACTTGTAGTGGTATGTAGACCCATAATTAAAATAGGTTCTATGTGGGAACTCACTTATTCCTCTGCTACAGTTACCATGACCACATAATCCTCTGCGAAATCCCCTTCCACACATGCCTCCATCTATACACTCCTCATAATGGTGATCATCATCCTTAGAACTATTGGCAATGCTTGTCTGGCACACACCATGATCAATGGCCTCATGAATCTAATCAATAAGCCTATAATATTTAGTATCATGGGTTGTAGAGGTGCATATCTTACAGTAGCAAGATACATTCTTCCGAATTGTGCACTATAACAAGGGACATCTAGTCACATCATGGTCCCCATGACAAATCTCATAGTCTACCTCTACAGTGTGTATTATCTTCTGTGGGAAACTATCTTTGCCATGCCCTTCTAATTCAAAATCTATACACCAAATTCCACTGCAAGTCTCGTGAGCTAAGTTTGAAAAAAAAAATTCCAACTGCTTAGCCATAACAGGGATTTGAGATTCTAGAAACAGGCTAACCCCAATGTAAAAACTACCAACAACTTTAGCATGTAGGGCATATTCCAATGCCTCATGTGGGTCTGTGAAAGTTTTATGAGATAAAGCTCTTCTAAATGGAGTTATCAACCCTCCAACAAACCATTGAGTATGTTGTGAAGGGTGGATGTTCATATGTCAATTTTGACAGGAGAGTCTTAAACCGCATGTCATACTCCGACACACTCTCCACCATTCCATGTTGAATCTTCTTAAGGGTGTTAATGCTCTTCTGCTCAAACTCAGGGATGTAAAACTTTGCTAGGAAAGTGTTTTTCAATGCGGTGTAATCTACCACCATCTGATGGGGGTCATACTTCCTATACCAGCTATGTGCATGCCCTTACAACATCATTGCAAAATGACTAACCTTCTGCTCTAGGTTGTGATCCCATTTGCACGCCATAACAACTCACACTTATGAACATGCTCCGCAACATATTCAATACCCTTGTAATATGGAAAATAAAAATACATCTCAAAGAAAACTTGAGGAGGTGGTTGAGGCAATTGTCCTTCTTGTCCACACCCTTGGTTTCCTCTAATGTTTCCTCCTCTACCAGATCTAATAGATCCACAAGGTCCTGTGCCCCCAAATCCACCAGTTTCACCTCCATATCCACCAGTAGCCAGTAACGAGCCTGAAGCAGCCACGCCTAGGGTCCCCAATGTCCCACTAAATTACACGCCAACATTTTTTGAGATTGTTCCACTGCCAAATGTGTGTCCCGTGCCACTCCCCAATGCATTACCCAAGCCTTGTATACTTTCTCCTTGTCCAAAAATTCCCCCAAACACTGGGATGGTATGTGCAGCCATAGAAGTCCGAAATGAGAATTTTTATCTCCTAGCTATAGATCTATCATTTGGAAGACTCAAACAAGAAATTGTATCTCCTAGGTGTAGATCTATCATTTAGAAGTCCCAAATGAGAAACTATATCTCCTAGGCATAGATCTTTCACTTCCACCAATACCAACTGGGTTATCAACACTTCTCTCATTTGGAAGATCAAGTGTCAAGGTTTTGGGTTTTGTTGGTAGGTGGGTTCAGATGCATGCCAATGCCTCTTCTCTATCATCATGATGAACTATCATCAGAATCCGAAGGGATCTCTCTTACACTCTTTCCAAGATGGAGTAGCAGAGACTTCTCAGGTTTCACATCCTCTATGTGAACCTCAAATCCTTCCTGCAACGTCTGCCTCCATATATCCATCACACATATAACCTTATGTTGTCTAGCAATATCCCTCTCATGCACTTCACTATACTTGAGTCATTTCTCCTCCCTTTCTTTCTCTTTCATAATGTCTACCATCTTCCTCCACTCTAGCTTCCTCGCCCAAAGCTTAGAATGGTTTAGCCAGCCATCAGAGATACCTCTAAACTTAAGGTAATAATCAAGATATTCATTTCTAGAGGGATAGCATGTATAAATGATCCTTTGAGCTCCCGTAAAAATGAAAACTCGCCAACATCTAGACAAGAATATGTAGAAATAGCATACTCCTGAGTGTAGCTAGCTTGTGCTCCTTTCCACCAATGATCCACAACATGAGTCCACATCAGATATGTATCATGTTACCTCTGGTATTCTTCTTGGGTCCATGCACGTGATTTATAATACTAGCTTAATCTAGACACATATGCTGAGAGTAATTCATACAACTCTACTGGGAAGCAACAAAAAAAAATTCATACAACTCATGGTAGAGGTTCTCTTCTACCCATCTACATGCATCAAAATTAGGTCTAGTGCTGAATCTTTAAATTCTTCCTCTGTGCTCTTGAACCATGATTCAACATTTTCCAAATTTAGGTTTTTTGTCATCACTCATTGCACAGATCATGATGTATGTTATTTCCCACTAAAACTTTGAAAAGAGGTCCCAGAAATGGAGCCAAGATGTAGTCATTTTTACACCTACCAGAAACAAGGGAGTCCCATGCACACTGACCTATCACCCAGTTGGTGTTGAGCACTCACCTGAGGCACACACTGGTGCCGAGTCTCTTGTTTATGTGAGTTGAGTGGGAAACATCATATATGATCTGAACTTAAAGGAATTGAGTGTAAATGATACATGTAAGCATAATAGAGCTCAGAACAGCTTCTATATCAGTTCAATCATTCCAGACAAAAAAGTATTTAACATATTAAGAACTGAATCAAAACAGAAAGGAAATGTACAAGGATTCAGACTCATTCCATAAATATGCATAAAACAAAACCATGAAGATATGTAAATGCACCAGAATCATTACTGATCATATTCATATAAAGTGGTAGCCTCATTGAATTCATTATATTCATTACAGAGCATCGCAAAAAGGTAGACTGACATCATTCATCATAACTAGATTCCTATCCTTTAACTCTCAAAATGAAAATTTGAACATCCAAGCCCTTGGTATATCCATCTCCTATGTTTTATCTACCCAACCCAAATAGAGTTCCTTTACAGCATTTCTACAAATCTCTTCTCCCTCTTCATCTCTCTCTATATCTTTTCTTCTTTGGGCGTTTATATATATAAGCTGCTTGAACTGCCAAATCACCTTTTTGAGGCTTTAGATCCGTTGCCAAGCTTCCAGATGTGGTCCTCCATGGGAAAATGCTTCTCTAGGCCTGATATCTCTACTCTTTTCCATGATGGTCTTCTAGAAGCTTTCATCATATGGCATATTCCTTCCTAGGCCAACCTGTCGCTAGGCTGGCACCTCATCCACTCTACATGTGTAGTCGGGTCATGCTATTCTCATGTCCTGCATGATATGCCAAATACGGCTAAGTCTTGAGACCTTGTCCTGCGGGTGCGCATCATGGGTTCTACTAAGACCCTCATAGAACTTGCCTTGCGCGCCCATTTGTTAACTCCAGTCTTGCGCACCTATGCACCTTTTTGGACTTAGTCAATGTTTTAGGGGCCCAACAGGTTTTCATCCTCAAGCTTCCATATCAGCCCTGAAACTATAAATTCCCTAAAAAATAGGGTTTTTCTCTCTCTTCCCAAAAAATCTAGAACATGAAACCTAAGAAAAAATAAGCTCAAAAAAATTATCTACACCCATGAATCATTAAACCATCTTTCCCAATCCATTTGGAGTCAAAAAATTCATCTTTCTCCAGTTTCTCTTCCAGCTAGGTTTTTGACCAACTTATCTTCTTAATGATCATTTATAAAAGTCTGATAATCAAATGGCCTAATTATTTTAAAAAAAAAATCTTAGCTCAATGTAAAAACATCCTGAAAAATAAAAAGGTCCCATGCAAAGTGCATGATAGTAGGTGATCATCAAAATTTTCAAATTCGAGCTGGTTTTACCTTCTTCAAAACTTAGTTTTACCAAAAACTTCATAACTTAAACAATTCTCTTCATATTGACATGAAATTCGACCCGAAGCACCATGAAAACATCCTCTAGCTGAAAAATCTCACCTTAATGATCAATTATGCTTGAAGATCTCCAACCAAAATGACTTAAATGTTCTTACTTAGTTTGTCTTCAATGTTTTTCTTCCCATGGACCATGAAACATCATCAAACCTATGAGAACTAACCTAAAACACCTCATACACCTCATATGTAGTGTCAAAAATCTCTAACTATGATTTATAATGAATTCCCTACTCCATTTCTCATTCCACCGTGTTATACCATAAGATCTAGGTCTAGGAATAGGCCTAGAATGGCCTCTTCACACCATGAGAATCCATGAACTGGCCATATTGACCATATACAAACACTTAGATACCTATAAAACACATATAGAACCATGTACAACCTAATGAAAACATTTGGAACTCATCCCATGACCATCCACGCTTGTGCCATTCTCGAAACCATGCCTAGACACTATAGAAACTTCACCAAAAATATGCACTACCAATCAACCTTCATGTTTGATTTTGACTTACACCTCATGGGTAATCACATGACACCCTTTTCCATCAATGTAATTTTACATCAATGACAACAACTAGACAAAATGGCCAACAAACAACGCTTTCGAATGAGAAGGATGTAGACCTTACTCTACTCCTACATGTCAATAGAACTTAAGAATATACATGCTTGCAAATAATAGATTGTATAACAATGAACAAGATACAAATTGAATCAAAGTTCAATTAGTCTTGGCACATGAGTAATATCAAAAAGTTTCAATATATAGATAATGTAAACAATACATAAAATGAAATAGAATGAAGAAATATTTAACAAGAGAGAAAAGGGAGAGAAGGGTTATTCTTCTGTATTTCATATTAATGGCATTTACATCAAAATTCTCCAACATCTAACCCCTTTACAATAAAAAATCCAGCCTTATATAGGAAAGAGGGGAGGAAAACTACTATAACTACCCAAAGTACTAACTAATTGTTGATTAAGTAAACTAATCAACCGATTAGTTAAGTCATTATTAAAATTAATTTTACATTAATATCCTTTTTACAAAAAGAAAAGTCAATGTGAAAACATAACAACTAGCTTATAGAAGGTAGCGAAGAGACATCAGAGGTAGGAACTTTCAATTTGAGCACTTGCATATAGAATATGGTGACTGTAGAATATATATCCATGTATTTTGGTATAATTGTGTTAGAAAGATTCACCAACCAACTTCCAAGAGATTTCTCCATTTCCATTAAAATTCCTCCATATTGGGCTAAACCATTGCTTAAAACTATTTGGGCAAGTATAGTTGGATTATTATCTCTCATTATAGTATAGAAGTAATTCAGATCCATATGTTTGATATCACTATCCACTAATTTAGGGATTGAGGTTTCCAAGGAGGAAATGGGTTCATACCCATCATATTAAAATTTCATCTTGACTAAATTAAACACTTACTAAGAAACAAATGGATTTTTGTAAGAGATTTCTGAGGGAATTGAAAGGAAGGGCACCAAGATAAGAAAAGTATCAAAAGTGGGAAAAACAATGATGAAATCACTTACCAATTGGATGGGAAAGAAGGATACCTCTCAAAGTTTCCAATACAAGTTGAATTTTTGAATTTAACCTAAAAATGAAGGAGAAATGAGAAAAAGAGTGTTTTCAAGCACATGAGGAAAATGAAAGGATAGGAAAATTACAGTGTAGGGAAAATATGAAAATACAAGGATAAAAATGGAGAAAAAAGGGTTTTATAGCGTGAATTCCCTCGATTTCCTCACAATTTTAAGTTAGGAAGTGAATCAGTTCTACGTAGACCTGAGGGAATAGGGTCGTGAGGGTCTTAAATTCCCATGTTACCTGACTGAGATGTTTTAAGTGGAGAAAAAAAAGTGGTAGGGAATAGAAGGAATAATATAAAAAGTTCCCAAAGTTCCATTTGAGCCCGAATTATCCAATGGATCTGATAGGAAGTGAACAAGGCAGGTGAGTTAATGATGCAGATAACAGAAGGATTAATGGAACAAGTTCTTAAAATGTAAATGGTGCCCTAATTAATTGACCTATCTGGCATGACAGGGATGGCATAAAATTTATGAACAAGGAGAACTATAGAAAAGAGGCATGAGTTCCATTATTACTCGAAATAACCTACAAAGTCGATAGGAGTGGATGGAGTAGATGGGGCAGTAAACCAAAGAACATGAGGTACAATGGAATAATTCCTCTTGTTCCACCAACACCCGAACTGACTCCCAATCAACACAAAATTGGATAACTCCCCAACATGTTTCTTCCAATACTTACTCAACACAAGGAAAAAGCTGACCAAGAATGCAAAGGACTTACACAATACTCAAAATTTTGAATTTTTCAACATTTTCTAGTCTTGGACATGTTGGGTTTCAGATTTCAACTTGGTTGAAACCACAGTCAGGGGAAAACAAGTCCCTCCTCTTTAATGGGAGAGGTTCCCTTATTGAAAGCAGTAAAGACTTATATACATATACTCAACTTTCATCATGTGGATCCTGATACTTTAAGAGATTTCATACCAAAATGTCATTAATACAAAGGGCTCAAAAGGATAGAGAAGATGGAAAGGGGGGATGGAAGAACAACAATACTTTCTGGATATATAGGTTTCAGAGTATAACCTTACTTGTATTGAAATAGAAAAAAATAGAATGAGATCATTCAACTTCATAATACATATCAATCTTCAGACACAAAGTTCCAAAGATCCTATACACAAGAGAACAAAGTTTCTTTTCATGTAGAGATGAACAATCCACTAATTAAGAACCAGAAAAGAAAGAGAATAACAGAGGAAAAATAAGAAAAACACTTATGTATTGAGCAATTTCAGTTTCTTAAAATCTTCTCAAAAATGCCAGAGACCCATATACAATGGCAAAGAATGCTTTTATAACAAACCTATTTCATCTTTGCTTTGCCTTCAAGGAAAGAATATCCCAATGGGATCAAGTTTGTTGGAGATTCATTTGGAAAGAGACAGGAAATAAGAATGCATTCATGGAAAATGCAGATGCCCTAAAAAGGGGAAAATCATTATTTCAAACGTGATTTCTTTTGGACAGAGATGAATGGAGGTTTACTTATCCATTTTCCCTCATCATGATCTCTTTGTAACTACCTCCAAAACATTCGAGTGCCCAGTTGGCACATTTCTCCTTTTTTTCCTACAAGAACACGAGAAACTCTTCCTCCTTGAAAATCCATCATATCCCTGTGAAAAATGTTGATCTTGTTTCAAAGCATACCCAAACTGCATTTCCACAAAAAATGACCACGAGAAAAGAAGGAAGGACAAAAAACAATGCACATTCATCCATTACAAAGCTCAGGTCAAAAATGGTGATGAAAAATCAGAGGCAGATGTAAATAAGCCATTTCCCCTCTGTTTTACCTCAAAATCGGGACCCTACACATGTTGAAATCTGAGGAACAATGAGCAGGTGGAAAAATACGTTTCCTAACATTTGGGAGAAAAGGCAAGATTTCTCAATTTTCTCCATAGCTCCACCAAAGTCTAGACACATGGTGATATCTGATTGGATGAGAAAAAGTGGTCTAAAACAACCATTTCAAGCCTTTTGGGAAAAAAAGTGCAAAATCTCAAATTTCCCCGTGGGTCCGCTCTTTCGCTTTGACCAGGACACGTGTCGAGATCTGATGGGCTATGGGGACAAGGCTCAATTCGTGACATTTTGATCATTTTGGAAAAAAATTTAATTTACTCCGTGGGTCCACTGCCCTTAGGACACGTGTATGCTTCTGCTTGGATGCGGGCCCCAAGGGAGGGCAGAAAAACTTAAACTTTTAACTCCTTTTGGGAAAAGTGTGAAAACAATATTGCTTCTGCTAGCCCGCAACCTCGAGGAAATGTGTTAGACACTGATGGTGCATGGAACTTATCTCTCTATTTCTCCATGTGGGCCCACGGGTCATTTTGGCCAGCTTATCCCTTTTGGCGAAAAGCGCAAAAAACACAAATACCTCTGTAGGTCTGCTAACCCGCCAAAGCGAAAATTTAACCACATAGGTCCGCCAAGCCATAACTTTCAAAATACAAGGAGTTAAGGGGACTTCTTGACCTTTCTAGAAAGGGGGAGAGATTTCCCATTTGATGGATAAGTTTTTAAAAGTCCAAAATCTCCTGGTAAGTACCAAATTTCAAAATACCTCTTTCCAGCATTCTTCAAAGGCACTAACTCAAAATTTAACATTTTTAGAATTGAAAAATGGAGGGAAATTTGAGGGTGACAACAACTAGCTCCATCTGGGGATGACTTGGCTTGGCATGAAAAACAAGGCAAGATCAAGAAGTTTAGAAAAATTTGTGAAATGAAGATGAGTGCTTTATCCATTGGGCAACGGATTCAAAAACAAGCTCAAAAAAGAAGGGGGGGGGCACACCAAGCGGGAAAAGAAACAAAAAAAAGGAAAACAAACCAAAGGGAAAGCTGTACAAAATATACAAATGGCTCCCAAGTCACTAGGATTTTAATAACTTCAAGTTTTTCCCACTATAAGGAAGTGGGAGAGAAGAACCGTCCAAGTAATCCAAGTAGAAAGAATTCTCACCGGTAAGATGTCTAATTTTGAATGGGCCCAGCCAAAGAGAATTAAACTTACCATGGCTGCCCCTTGGTTCATGTACTTTGTCCCAAAGAAGAACAACATATCCCACTTGAAAAGTTCTAGACTTAGCCTTCTTTTCAAATAGATATTTTACCTTGAGTTGGTGAGCTGATATCCTATCAATCACCTACAATCTATCTTCATTTAGCTTCTGAAGGTACATAATCCTTTTGTCCAATGAGTTGGAAAAACTGGCATCCTCAATGGCCTTCATCAATTGTAAGGTTGGCAGTTCCAACATTAATGGGAGCTAAGCATCAATTCCATATACTACTTGGAAAGGAGACATTCCAATGGCTCTCTTAGGTGTAGTTATATCAGCCCATAAAGCATCATACAGTTTCTTATGCCAATTTCTCTAAGAGTCATTTAAAAGCTTCCAGACAATTGTGACTAAGTTCTTGTTCGTTGATTCAGCTTGCCCATTCCCTTGGGGATAATAATCTGAAGAGTGTGCAAGGGAAATCCCATAGCCATAGCAAAAATTAGTCATTTCAGCAGAGGAGAAGTTTGAAGAATTGTCAGTGACAATATTGTTTGGTATTCCAAACCTTATTAAGATATTCTCCTTGATGAAATTGTAAACAACCTCCGAAGTAGTACTTTTGACTGGAATGGCTTCCACCCACTTGGTGAAATAGTCAGTGGTAGTCAAAACATGAGTGTGTCCAGGACTTGAGGGTGGATTGAGTGTGCCAATAAAGTCTAAACCCCATTGTTGAAAAGGATCTTTAATCACTACTAGTTTGAGAGGTAGAGCAACCAATTTGGGTCTTCCAACAAAGGTTTGGCATGCTTCACATTTACTTACCCACTCGGATGCATCTCTGAATAATGTGGGCCAATAATACCTAGCATGAAGAATATTGTGGGTTGTTACAGTAGAAGAGAAATGAACCCCATAGGCCTGATCATGGAAAGCTAAGAATAATCTCTTTTGTTGCTCCTTATCAATGCATTTCAGAAACCTTCCATTAATACCACATTTAAACAATGCATTTTCCCACAATATATATTGAGCAAATCTCAATTTGATGGTTCTTTTCTCCTTGGCAGTTAAATGGGATGGGCATTCCCCATAAGTGAGGAAGTCTGCACACCACTCATCAGTTGAGCTGAGGAAAAGAACAAGAGGAGTATCAACATCTTCCTTTAACAATTTGGCATCAGCCCCTTCTGCAATCAGATCACACAAGCCCTTCCCTCTAACCAATTTGGTGGGTTTGATGTCAAGGTCATACTCCTGAACTTTGGCTACCCAATTGCCCCTCTTGGTCCCAAATTCTTGCTATGTTGGAATGGATTTAATAGTTTTATTAGGCACAAGAACAATAGCATGGGAGTTGAGGATATAAAAATGAAACTGTTTCACCGCCTTAACCACTGCGAAAACATGTTTCTCCATCATGGTGTACTTCAACTCATGGGATTTCAAAATATAACTCATGAATGCTATGGGGATCTCATGACCTTCATTATTTCCTTGGTTTAACACAGCAGCAAGAATGTATTCAGTGGCATAGCAATAAATAATAAAGTCCTTACCAAAATCTAGGTATGCCAAGATTGGAGTCTTTGTTATAGCTCTCTTGATGCCTTCAAATGCAACTTTGCCTTCAGAGGACCAGCCAAATGCTTACTTCCCCTTCATCATGTGAGAAATTTCCAAAGTAATCTCTGCAAAATAAGGTATGAATATTCTCAAGAAATTGATTTTTCCAAAGAAAGAGTGCACACCTTTCTTGCTGGTTGGAAGAGGGACCAGCTGAATTACCTGGAATCTCTCTAGATAAATCTTGGTCTCATCCTTAGAGACAATGTGTCCCAAATTTTTTCCTTCAGTGACAGAAAATACTGATTTCTTTGGATTCAAAGAGATGCCATGCTCTCTATACCTTTGGAGAACTGTTTCAAGGTGTTTGAAATGATCAGTTCTGATTTTCGAAAACACAATTAGATCATCAAGCTAA